>JAOXJM010000001.1:150692235-150703386 GCA_026413425.1 Tringa solitaria
CATTGAAACCCCCACCAAACAACCTTGAAAAGCAGAAATCTTGCTAAATGAGAAAAGGTTGTCATTATCATGTGAAGAGTGCAAGAAGCATAATATACATGAAACTATTGCACGGTTCTCCAACAGATAAGAAATTATCAGATGGAAATACATCTGAAAGGGTTATACTTGTTGAGGAGAATTGACAGTACTGCCAGGCAATGAATTAGAAGAGCATTACTGAGTTCAGTTACCCTCCCTGAGAACCGAAACTAAGTACAACTGTTATGACTCATAAATAATTTATTTTTATAGGAGAGTGGAGGATTGGTTTTAAAATCAAATCCACAAAGTTAAATTCTACTAATGAGTTAAATTGCTATCTTCCTTCTGGAAATGATTGGACATTTTCTGGTGGGACACTTTTTAAGTCAGGAAGCTCAAATTCACTGAACCGAAACATGTTGATATCGAGAAAACATTTGTCAAAACTAAGCAGATTTCTGATGAGGAAAAAATACCCTGGCTTTCTGTCAGCTTGCCTGATTGCCTTCATCACTGTGTGGCTTTGTTCCCTGACAGGGAATTTTGGAGGCAGACCTCTGTAAGTGTCTATTCTCTTGCGTTTAATAGCATCAAGCCCTCGTCTGCCAGTTCAGCTTCAAGGCTTGCCATTGAGGAAAGCTGAGTGCTCAGGTAGCCAATAATCCAGAAAAGCAGTCAGCCAAGGAGATTTGCTCTCAGCAACCTGACAGTCAAAGCACCTGAGTGTTTATTGAATGGGGAGCCAGAGAGCCTTCAGAATTAATAGGGAGTTCAAGGAACCAGAAAAACAGGGTGCAAATTACCGGTACAGTCCCCAGGCCAATGCTCTTAATAGACCACTGTGTACTTCAGCGGTGGAAAACCTGCAAGTTTAAAAAACTCCTTGCACCAAAATTTCAGACCCTTTAGCTAGCTTCCTGAGATTTTCGGGTAATTTCTAAGTTTTAGAAGCTAAATTTTAAGACAAAACACTGTTTAATGTGTGATTCATACTGAAATGACAAGCACTGGCTGTTAAGCAAGCGATACAGTAAAAGGTTGAGTTTTGTTGCAGAAATTGCTGTGCTGCCTCACACCGTGATTCACCAAGACCCCAAGGCAGTGCCTGCGTTCATGGAAATATGAGAAGTTACACTACAAAAATGCATTATAATCTATTTTCATGAACATATAACTCTAATTTTTAGTAATTTGGTATGAGATTAAACTATTATATCTTTGGGTGAAAATGGATGTTAATCTTCTGCAGTATAACTGTTTGAAGGCATCTTCAGTGGTGAAACTTATAGTGCGATATTGAAAACACTTGTATTTATTGGCTCTGCATTATTTTATTTTATCTTTATTTTATCATTAGAGTGATCAGTTTTTAAAAAAAATTATCTCAGATGACAATTTCACCACTATCATTAACAAGGTCTTGATCAAAGTTTGTAGACTGAATTTGGACAGTACCATGGAAAAAGTGATTTTTTCAAAACTGAAGCACTACCGAACTCCATGCTATCTTTCTTAATCAAAATATCCAGTATCTGGATTTACTTTCTATTTAACAGAACTAATATATGTGTGGTAGTAAGTCCATAGAATGATTTGTCATACTTGAGCAAGCAGACACTAAAACCTTGCTGTAGGCATGGGCATGTGCCTTACTAGTGGATATAGGCTAATAGTCAGTCCTGTAGAGCAGTGAATGTGAGGAAAGTCACAATTGCTCAGCCAAAATTAAAAATTTGCTGACATTTTTACTGTACTCTCCTAAACCCCAAATTGGTGAGTATTTCATGTGGTTAGCCCCTTTCAAAACCTGCTTCTGTAAAATTATTATCTCCTTTTTATTGTGGTTATATTATATGTAGTTATAGGTAACTATTGCTTTAGCAGAAAACCGGCCAAGAAAAGTCTAGGAAAGGGTTAAGGTAAAATTTTCAAAAGCCTGAATGGGAGACAGTTTTTTGAAAATGCTATTTAGACTTCAATAGAATAGTGAAGCTATGGAGCTAAGAATTATTTCATATTCATTTTTGTAAGTAAATGTGTAATAGTTTTGTTGTTTTAAGCAGTGAGAACACAAGTATATAATGAGCTAAAAACTTGCTTTTTCATACTCTGACTTTGGAGAAATGTAAAAATTCTACTTGGAGCTTTCTTCTTTAAATTGCAAATTTGCTAGCTAATGGGGCACGGAATAGCACATCACCAAGGCTTGTCCAATTTAACTTCAACATTATATTTCACCAATGAAACCAGATAGGCTGATAGACTCAGTGCTTTGGGGATAAGTCATGGGGGACTCTTTTTCAGAACAGACTTCAGAAATCAGGAGGCTCCATCAGTGAGGCATTATCCATCCAATCTGTTAGGATGTGATCCTTATAGCAATATCTCATAGCTATGTGCATGGCTTCTCCTTGTTTCACAAGAAATCAAGCAAAGACACAGATTTATTAACAATTCATTCTGAATCATAGTCTCTCTGAAAGTAACACCCAATCCAAAAATATCCCTTCTGGAATGCAATCCTGCCATGACACAGTCTGAAGGAGTTCCCATAATGACCCCTGGGCAAGCCACACTGGATATTGAGTCTGTTCAGCCATCTCCCTGTTAATCTTCAAAATCATGCCTGAAACTGAATTCCTGTGTTGCCTGAAAAGTTCTCTCCTCAATGTGAGTTTCTGGCTTGCTGAATTACCTCAAATAGGCTATTCAGTAGCCTAGACTTTGTATCTTCCTTCCCATCACAGGTTTTCAGTACACAAAACAGTTCTTGGGTATCTGTGTGCAAGGAGCTATGTGATAAGACATTCAGTAAAATACTTTACTGAAAATTGTGCTTACACTAAAGAAATCAAGCATGAGGTACAGTTAGATATTATCAACTTTAGTGTTCAATATAATATCAGTGGGACTAGCTGTGAGATAAACTATAATGGAAAGCAAGGGAATAAGGTTGTGCACCAGAGAATGATTTCTGCGAATATATATTTTGTAGAAGTTTTCTGGAAAATGACCGGTTTTCATCTAGGCTAGCTGAAATATGGTATGAAAAACCTGATCATTGAGGGCTGTGATCTGTGTGAGAAATAAGCATAGGCTGGAATGATGTGCAAGTGGTAGTCTACATGCAGTGTGTGAAAATTTTGCAATTTTATCACTGAAGATAATGATCTCATCAGATGTTTGGCAGGATTAGGATTTGTCAGAATTTATATGGGAATTTTTGGGAGAAACCAAGGTAATAGAAAGTGGAAGCAGTGATATAGCAGTTGTTACTCATTCATTTCAGACTGATCTACATGAAAAATTAATTCAGCCTGAGATAGGTTATAAAACAGTGATTGCAAATTAACTGCTTTTGATGTCCTGAGCAGGTTAATCCCACAAAACTTTAGAAATTCACACTGAATCACTTATTTAGACTTCCTTTAATAATCAATTTCATTTCTAGTATATGATTCATCTTATTCTAAATGTAGAAATCTAAAATAGGACATATAAATCACATCCTCAGAGCATAGCTATCTTTCTATTTGACTATAAAGATGACTGGTTTGATTATAAACATCTCAGCTGTAGATGTCTGAAGCTAAATGAGATGAATCACATCCTCTGACTCTAAAATAAGGGTCTTTATTCCAAATTACACACTTCAGAATTGAGAATATGGGCATCCACACAAGAAGTCAATCATAAATTCCAAATTAACCTCCCACGTTAAGAGAGGCCTTTTCATTGAGTTAAGGTCCTTTCATTGAGTTGATAGCATCCTTCTTATGTTAAGAGGCAAGATGAGACCCTGTGCAGTCATGGTTTCAAGGCTGCATTTAATCCATTACTACAGTTTATGTTGTGTAAAGACGTGAAACACTATGTTAAAAAAAAAGTAAAATACCCATAATTAATATAGTCATATTCAGCTGGCAGTATAACTAGTCAGGCTGAACAAGATAGTATCTACTCTAATTTGCCGCTTCCCAATATTCATAAATTCCTACTAAATTGCCTTACTGTGAAACATTGTTGCTTTTTCAGATTGATAATAGGAGTTCAGAAAAATGTGATTTACTGATGTGAAAAAGTAGATTTCCTTGGTGAACTAGATTCCTACTTATCTTCTTGTCCCATTTATTGGCTATAAATTTTGGTAAAGGCTTTTCCTAAGAATTTTTGACAAATGGTGGTATTGTATTGTAAGAAGGGTTTGTGCTGTAGTGATTATGTGGGCCTGTTTTGAGCAGCTGTGCTGCTATACAAAGAGGCCATGGTAGGCTGGAAAAATGGGCTGACAGGATCCTCATAAAGTTTAGCAAAGGGAATTGCAAAGCCCTGCACCTAGGAAGAAAGAACAACCCCGGGCACCAGTACATGATGGGGCTGCCCGACTGGAAAACTGCTTGGCAGAAAAGGCCCTGGGGATTCTGTTGGACACAGTTGAAAATAAGCCAGCAATATGCCCTTGTGGCAAAGAAGGCCAACACCCTCCTGGGCTGCGTTGAGCAGAACATTAGCACCAGGTTGAAGGATGTGATCCTTTCCCTTTATTCAGCACTGATGAGGTCACAACTGTAGTGCAGTGTCCAGTCCAGGGCAAGAGAGACATGGACATACTGGACAGAGTCCAATGAAGAGCCATGAAGATGACTGAAGGACTGGAGCACCTCTCCTATGAATGAAGCCTGTGAGAACTGTGACTATTTAGCTTGGAGAAGTATCAGAAGTATTTAATCAATCTGTATAAGTACCTGAAGGGAGGGTGAAAAGAAAATTGAGCCAGGTTCTTTTGAGTGCTGCTCCTTGACAGGACCAGAGGCAACGGGCACAAACAGAAACACAGGAGATTCTATCTGAACATCAGGAAACACGTTTTCAGTGTGAGGGAGACCAAACACTGGCACAGAGTGTCCAGGGAGGTTGTGGAGTTTCCATGCTTGGAGATATTCAAAAGTCATCTGGTCGTGATCTTGGCTGACTAGTTCTAGGTGACTCTGATTGAGAAGTGACTTTGGACTAGAAGACCTCTGGAGGTCCCTTCCAATCTCAACAATTCTCTGATTCTGTTGTTTATTCTGAATAAAAGAGTTAATATTTTCAATCAGAAGTAGTTCTGTTTCTCAAAATCAAAACCTTGACAGTTTTTGTAACCCTCAAAAATTGTTTTTAAATAGTTTATACACTTTTTAAAATGTCCAGGTATTCCATATTTTTACTGACCTTTGCCTTCAATAAAACAAGGAGTTGAATTTGGACCATAAATGATCACTGGAGAATTCTAAAAAAGCAGAGAGTTGCCTGTTCATGTAGAGGTAATTTTCTGAGTGACTGCTTCCTGTTTGACTCTGTACTCGGGATGAAATGGAAGACAAGTGCTGTGGAAGAGAGATGCCAAAGGTAGCAAAAAGCAGAATTTCCTGTATTGGTCCTCTAATAGAATATGCATCAGAAACAGTTTAGAGTGCCCCTGCCTGGAGCCCAGGTGTCCACAGCTGTCATGCTTTGTGTCCACTCACTGAAAAAAGGTCGGAGACAGGAAAAATGACCTCAAATATTAGAACCTCTAAAAAGCCATATAAATACATATACACAAATATATGAAAATATGGGCAAAGACAAGGACCAAGCCTATCAATACACCTACAATGATTAGAGATAATTTTTTTCCTAAACATCTTTCTAAATCCTCTAAATAAAGAGGAAAAATATGTCTTCCATTTTAATTTCTTTGATATTTTGCAGTTGAAGAATTAAAAACCAATAGCAGATCCTCTGCTGGGCCCCACTGTGCTCTCTGCTCATAGTTTGTTTTGACTTTGAAATCTAGAAAGTTAAGGGTGGGACTCATGTGATAGCATGGATGTTAACTGTGACGTTTATGATCTTTACACAGATGCATGGGTGGTAAAAGACCATTATGATTTCCAGAGCACTTATCACTGAGATAATTAAGGGTTTATAAAGTAGATGATAAATTATTTTCCTTGCTAAATAAGTAGATTAAGTGCTCTAAATACTTTACTTTCCTGAAGTCTCGTTCTTTGGTCTATATTCCATGTATAGAAGCTGAAGATGAAAAATAGAAAAAAAATCCCCTGAACCAAACCCAAAACTGTAAAACTCATAACCCAAAAGGACATATTTCACTTCAGTTGAGATTACATTTCTCTATCCCTTTTTGGGATGGAGACATGTAACATGTTCTAATATTAAAAGCTACTAACCTCTTAATTAAACAATTTTAATGTGTTCTTGTTATCTGTTCCTTAATCTGTTAAAAAATAATGGAAGAAAATAAAGGCTCCAATTAACTACTTCAGTAACAGCTTCAGGAACATGAAAAAACAGTGTCCTTGGTCATCATCCCTAACATAATTATATATTGTTCAGCCTGATCAGTAAACAGGGTAAATGATTTGTACATTTATGATAGGGCCTCTCTTCTGAAGAGTCTGATGAAGTTGTGTTAATAAATGCACTTGCTGTTTTCTAAAAAATAAAATTATGTTGAATATATACATATGATAAATTACAGACTTTTCTGTCAATTGATTCAGGTTAAAAAAATGAGCACTTCAAAGTATAATGTCTTTAGTCTCCTACTTCTCAGTTGAAGGTCATGGGCCATTTTTAATGGTATGTTTAATTCTCATTAACTCAAATGGCTTGTGACTAACTCTCTGTAAGAATCTGACTGCTTGTGTATTTGTGAATATTTGTTTTACTAATTCAATAATCCAGTTCCCAACTATATGAAGCTTGCCAAACTTCTGTTGATTGGGAAACAGGGAGAAAAGAGGAAGAGGTTCAGCTGGATGAACCATAGACAAAGGTGTATGTGGTAGTAGAAATGGCAGAGAGACTATATAGTGGAAAAAAAATGTATTTCCTCCCAAATCCTCCAAAACTTCTCAGCTACTGTGGGTCAGTCTGTGGGTGACATTCACCGTCCACACCCTCATATATGTTCTGCCATATCACGTCACTGCAGCTGGCTCCTGGGTACAACAAACAGTTCGGCTGTGAGGTCTATGCTAATGATTTGGTAAAACACAAACACAATTTTAATAGAATTTTTTATAGGAATTACCAATTTACATGACTAATCCCTGAGTGGAAGGCCTGAGGGATAAAATCTGTCTTGCTTAACAGCTGAAAGCAACTAGCATGTTTAAACACACATGGGGAGTTAAACAGAACTTCAAAGTGTGTATGGAGGAAAACAACCAGTGTAATTGTCCGTCTGTTGATAGAAGGACTTGGAAAGTCTTAAACTGCTGACAGGGCAGTTAATGAATAGTCATCTAGTTATTATTATTTCAGGTCTTTATCTTTTCCTCTTCTGTAGGAAGATGTCATTCATAAGTCTCTCATTTCTTTTTTTTTCCTGCTACCATTAGGCAATTTCTTTTTTGTTATCCCAAACTTCAGTCTATTGACGTCAGAGGATGGCTTGTTTCAGTGGAAATAAACCCTCACCCTTCAAAAGAAAAAGACGTTATAGGGTGTGATACAAGAACAAGGTTAGAGAATATTACAGCAGCATCAAAGGCTAAGATACTTTGGCAAGAGCACGAACTACCTTTGCTTGCAAAAACAGTGAGTTCAATTAATGTGATTCAACCAAATACCACCACGCAAACATTCAGCTTGCAAAAGTTTACAGTATAGATATGGTGAAGCTATTATCACAATTTGTGTATAGTGTATATATTGTGGTATCACCCAAAATATGCTAGGCACGTAGGCAGGTATATTCTGTGCTCAGAGGGTTCTAACTCTGATGACAGATGTGGCACAACAATAGAGAGTTAGAACAACAGGTGGAGAAAACAGGATGGGAAGAACATAATTGTGAAGGGAAGGTCAGGCAATTATGTAACTCTTTGTGCAGACACCTTGTTCCCTAGCATATACAATATTTCTGGGGTTTTTATCATGATTGTGAAAAGCTTACTTTACCATGACCAAGGCTTTTGTTTAGATGTGAGCCTGAGGGATTCAGGGTATACCATCTGCTCAAAACCAGACAATGCAATGGGAAAGGAGATTACAGAGCAGTGAGTAAGCTAGTGAAGACACTCAGACATGAGAGGTCCAAATGCAAGACTTTGTGTTAGACAAAGCAGTGCACCTACTTTACTCCAGGTCACCAACATCACAGCTACATGTCCTAGCCACTGGTTATGGATCCTTCCAGAGTGGCACTTTTCCCTCTCTCTATCTCACTTTCTTTCTGTATTTCTACTGTTCTTGAACTTGCCTGCCAGAGCCTTTACAATGATTTCTAAATTAAGTTCTTCCTTCTTGCCAGTCTCTTTCTGCAAAGTTCAAGCTTAATATGCAAGTACACTTCTCCATAGATTCAGAGAGACTTTCTGTATGTGCTTAGGTTACAATTTTAGTTTTGTTTTCTATTGTCCCCCAAGAGTTATTTAGGAACCATGTCACTTAGACTTCTGAAATTCTCAGTCTACCCGGGTCATGGGTCTCTCTGTGGGTTGGTATTCGAAGCTGAAAAATATGTCACTGACCTCAGTTCTTGACACTTAATATGTGGGATTTCCTTCTGACAGCCCTATGAGATGAGTAAATATTATTATTACCTTTTCCCAGTGGGAAACTGAAGGCAGGGATGGTTTCTGGCACACCTGAAACATGTGAGCCTGAATCAGAATTTTGGAATGTCATGTTCTAAACTCTTACATAAACTCAAGGCATCTTTGTGCCTTCAGTCTTATGACTCTATTTTGAAGGTTTTTTGTTCAACCTTTCTCCTCTATTTTCACCTAGATATCTTCCAAAAGAAGATTCTATGCTGGCATAGTTATTAACAAAGAATACAACAAAGATTTGAGGGAATGTCTTGGAGATTAACGGCCCCTTTGGTTGATCATTATTTCTTAATAACTACGCTATGCTGAGGTAATTTCTATTTTAAAAAGGAAATTTAACCTAAAAACACCCAGTCAAAAATAACATAAATAAGGATTTCTGGTTTTCTTTATATGCCTTCAGTTTTTAAGAAATAACATTCAACTTTTGTTGTTCTTTGATGCTATATTTTGCTAATTCTGCTTGCTCTTAATACTTGTCAACAAGAGGTAATGAGATATCAAGAATTAGCGTTCATTCCTGATTGCTGCTAAATAAGTTTGCAAAACCAAGTTTATGGTTAACTTAAGATGATACATGATCACACATTTTCATGTTTAAAACTGAATGCAAAAATAACTGTTTTGCAGAATGAGTGCTAGGAGAGCAAATCTGTCACTTCTGATCTGATGGTTGTCTAAATTGTTTTTTTTTTTTTCGTTCCCGGCTCTTTGAAAAACTCTCTGAGGAGCCATCATCAGAAGTTTCCTATTTACTTAGGAATCGATCCAAATGTAAAAGTTTCCACCATGTTAGATGTTGATTTCATTGGAGATTCCCTTACAGAATTTTGCTAGGTATTTGTGCAGCAGTAAAGCAACAAAACAAAACAAAAAGCTCCAGGAATCATATAATTTAGTAGTTGTTTGTTCCTCTGCATGAATTATAGAATCAACACAAACTTTGTCCTTATATTGTTAAATTTGTGAAATTTTGGCATATTTAATAACTGGGGTGGGTTGACCTTGGCTGGCTGCCAGGTGCCCACCAGCCAGTTCTATCACTCCCCCTTCTCAACAGGACAGGGGACAAAATATGATGAAATCTTGGGGGGGTGTGTTGAGATAATGACAGGCAGATCACTTACTAATTGAAATCATGGGCCAAACAAACTCAACATGAGGGAAATTGCACTAAGGGAGTTGGACTAGATGATCTCCGGAGGTCCCTTCCAACCCTATATCATTCTGTGACTCTGTGAAATAATTTCAAGCATGGATCCCCCCCCCAGATTCATAGGTCCAGCCAGAAACCCTGTTCCTATATAGGCTCCACTCCATGGTTTCACAGGCACTGCCAGGAGCCTGGTCCTGCATAGCATCTCCGTGGGCTGCAGCTTCCTTCAGGGCACATCCACCTGCTTTGGCACAGGGTCTTCCACAAGTTGTAGGTGGATATCTGCTCAACTGCTGACCTTCATGGGCTGCAAGGGGACAGCCTGCCTCACCATGGTTTTCACCATGGACTCCAGCAGTATGTCTGCTCTGGCACCTGGAGCACCTCCTCCCCTCTGTCTTCACTGACCTTGGTGCCTGTGGGGTTGTTTCTCTCACATCTTCTCACTCCTCTCTCACAGCTGCTGTGCAGCAGTTTTTACCCTTTCTGAAACTTGTTATCACAGAAGTGCTATAAGCGAGGCTGACTGGCCCACCATTGGTCAGCAGTGGGTCCATCTTAGAGATGGCTGGCACTGTCTCTGTCTACACATGGGGGGCAGCTTCTAGTATCTTCTCACAGAAACCACCCCTGCAGCCCCCCCAGTAGGAAAACCTTACCACATAAACCCAATGTAATAATATATCTTTAGCCTCGTTTTGCTAGCTAGAAGGGATGATATAGCTGAAAATTTGTACTAAAAGAAAATGGTACTAATCAAATATTTAATATTGCTGCCTGAGAATTCTGGCCTGTCTTTAGGACTGAAAGGGAAATGGAGGCAAAAATTATGATTTTCCAGAAAGATCTTGAAGTGGCAGCTGAAGAGTTTTGAACTCTCTGGCAACTTCAGAAGGTTCCAAATCTAGACTTATCTAAGGGAATCTCCATTTGGCAGAAAAGAGTTTCCCAACTGTAGTACTTGATCCAAATTTCTCTGTCATCCCAAAGACATACACGATCCTTGTTTATCTCATTTGACAGCATTTTACAGTGGTGCTTTATCAGCAAAATGTTATGTATTCTCTTTTGCTTATATGTTAACCTTTCTCTTGACATGGAAAAAGTATAAAGTAGAGGGATCATATCTGGTTTACTGTTATCTATAGCCTACAGGAAGGTGAAAGATATAAATTTCAGAAATAGTATCATACTGATCCTAATGTCTATTATATGATCCTATAGACTTGAGTCTGTATATGTATGCATACATATATATTTATACATATGTGTATACACACACATTCACATACATACACATAGAAAAACACAATTCCTTTTTTTGTGATTATATTTTAAAAACATTACACTAATTATACCTAG
>JAOXJM010000001.1:150748069-150760280 GCA_026413425.1 Tringa solitaria
ATCTTTGAGAGGTCCTGGAGAACAGGCGAGGTGCCCAAGGACTGGAGGAAGGCCAGTGTCATCCCAGTCTTCAAAATGGCAAGAAGGAGGACCCAGAAAATTACAGGCAAACTCTACTATGTTTTCCTAAGACTATACTTCAGAAGTTGGTTCAAATCCTCTGGGTTATGTTGCTGCTCTGATGCAACCATCAACATCTGATACATCTTCTCTGATACTGTTCATTGGCCTCTCTATACTAAAGACAGTTTTTGAAAATTATTTTCCATGTAACAGCCTATATACTTATTATGGGCTCTATTGAGGTATTCCACAGGCAGGGGAAAAAGTGATTTAAGAGAAAATGAGCAGCAGTCTGATTTTCCTTCGTAAATCCAATTTACTGAACATTTATTCTTGTATTACCTCTGCTTGTATCAATAGTTTCAGAAAAAAAAACACAGATAAATGTCTGTACTTATGAATTGAAAAAGAATGCCTAACTGCAACATATGACTTATCTCTGAGCATATGGGAAATATTTATAAATGAGAAGTGAGCATTTTAGAGCATTACCTAGCTTCCTTTAGATACCATTATCAATTTGCTTTCTTACAGAATGGGAAAATTGCATTTGTTCTTATCTGTATTTTCCAAAGGGTAGATGCATAAACAATAGTTTATATTTAGATATTAGAAAGGTTCAGCTACATTTATATTCAAGAATATCAGTAAGTTACAAAAGAAGCTAGAAATTAAAATTTTCATTTAATGACGCCTTAATAGTGAAATAACTCACAGTTATTGAATATCAATGTATCTATATATTTATTTATAGTAAAATAGCTCTGAACAAAGTAGAGTTTAAAGTGTTAAACCACTACATGTACACATCTGTCATTCCTTGATGTGTGTTCCACCTCAAATCTGGTGAGGAATCATTTTCTCTACAGAGCTCTGCTGTCACAGACAAGCTTTGTCAATGGTGGGGTGAATCAATGACACAATCAATTAATGCAATTTTTGAATATTTCTTTTTGATTTTGAATATTTCTTTTAATGCTTTCTCTTTTTTCCTCCTTTAACATACATAGGTACTGATGGTCATCTTAATTTCTAAGTAGATAAACAGAAAAGAGTTTATAAACAGCTTCCATTCCAATTTAAATAAATAAAGGCCAGTTCTGTTACACAGGCTTGTAGAAACCATACCATGCTGAATATCAGCAAGAAAGAGAGAACCCGTCTCTTTCTGATTCATTAAAGTCTGTGGTGGCTTCTCTTCAGAACAATGTGAGATAAGCAAGGAATCAAATGCAAAAACCTGCAAACTCAGACATATGCAATTACTTTTACTCCTGTGAGGGGTAGCACCTAAAACAGAGGAGAGGATTCTCACAGTACCAAAGCTAAAAATGCCCAGGCTTTGTCTGAGCAGGGATTTCTCTGCTCACCAAAGAAATTTGGTGCATTATTGCATACATCAAATATTACATTTGTAAATATGTTTCTTATGTAAGCTTCAGAAATTTAGTTTAAAAAGCTGCTCCTGGACTTCTCAACATTTAAAATGTAGACAGAGGAGCCCTTCTTTTCAAGGACTATGAAAAGTAGTTTTGGGTTGGTTTTTTTTTAAATTATTCCTCTAAAATGAACACAGTACACTTTAAAGCTTAGGAAGGGACTTTCTTCACAGTTAAACATTCAATTCTTTGGATTATTACTTGAATTCTTGACAATCTACCTAAGGTGTGTATAGATGGGAAATCATTTTTAACACAGGAAGAGACAAAAAGTAAAAAAATGAATAGTTAAACTCCAGTAGAATTAAGAAATGCCTCCAAAACATTTACAGATCTTAACCTGATTGCACTCCTTTCACAGAGGGCAGACTACATTGAATTGTTACACTAGCCTTGATTAAAAAAAAGAAAGAAGAAAAAAATTATCATGTCAAATGTTCATCCTGAAGACTAGTCTTCAATCAGAATAGAGCTTGATATAACTTTCTTAAGGACTGGAAAAAACAAAGATTTTCATAGTTGGAATTTTAACAAGATTTTATTTTGAGAATCTGACCTCTTCTTCTTGACACACACACACCACACCCCCCCCCCCGTTAGTTTTAATAATTTGATCCCTGTTCACTACTGCATCATCTCGAAGGCATTGTTTAAGGGCAGCTGAATTAATTCTATAACAAAATGTAATGGCACTAATAATCTGTCAGTTGGTACTTCTGATGCTTTCCTTCCTTAATTGATAATTAGCTGTATCCTAGGAGACACTGTTCTGCTTTTTGAGAAGTATACACTTAATCTGATGGATATTTTACTACTTAGACATCCAGTTCTTGTCTTACCTTATCTGAAATTTTGCAATGGTTAATGAGTTATCGTGTAGATACTATCAGATATTCCAGATACTACCTCTCAGTCAAAAATATAGATATTGCCCATATTCTCTTAGTAGATGCATTTTATCAACACTACACAGTTACAATAGGAGATGGACATTTAGTCTAAACAAAAAAGATTAATATCTGTTTCAAAAGTAGATATGTGCATCTGAGACAAGGAATAGGGAGGAGAAATGTAACATTAACTTAAAGGTTAGTTTTTGTATTGGTCAAACATTTAAAAGCAAATGACTAAAACATGTCAGTATTACCTGTATATGCAGCTTTTTTTTTCCCCCCTTTAGGTTTCTCTTCAAAGATAATTACTGAAGATAAATGTATATAAACAGGAAATTTCTCTCTGAAATTTTTCCTTACACCTGAAGTATTTACAATAGGAAACATAATTCTCTGTTTGTGATATAACATCTGTGGCTGCAAGAAAAAAAGATTCTTTTAGAAATTTCTTATACTAACAAACGGAAGGAAACCATCAATCACAGGTGCAAAAGAGCAGTGTATACATATACCCATTAAGCCCATTTTGTTTATAAATAAAGTTGAATTATATGCCTACTAAAACTATTGAAAGGTAAGAATGCATAATTTTCAGCTAGGAAACATCAATGTCCTATATGACTTACATGAGTACATTAATATTACATGTGGCCTTAAAAGTCCCTGGTGTTTCACTCTTTCTATCACATGAAGATTCAGAATGGATAAATTTTCAAATCATATTAGTTTCCATTTACTAAAATAATTGTATTGAGAAGGAAAGTTGTAGTCTGGATATGTTTTACCTGTTTGAAGTAAGTGGAGAATTTAATGTTTCTATCAATCAAGTGATGTGTTACTATTCTGTAATTTGGATTTTAGCATATGTCACTGAATGAATTTTGAGTAAAAATAACATTCTCCATCTATTCTATCCTCTTCCCCCATTAGCATTGTCATCTCCTTTCAGCTCCAAGGTACCCATAATTGCTTTTGGATTTAAAATAAGGCACTTGGATAAATACTTTTCTGAAGTGGGGTCTCAATTAACCATGTTGTTAAATGAACCTTTTTTTGATTTTGAATTAAAAGAGTTTATTGTTGTTTGTACTCTGTTAAAATGTCTTATTTCAATGTGTTTCAGTAAATTGCATCATAGCCTTTCCATTTAATAAAAATGCCATATACACAGCTGAGTTAAGTGGGCACAGGTTTATAGAAGTCGCTCACATTGATTCATATCAGATGAAATGATGTGATGAGCCTTTATTCATTTTCTTTAATCTTCCTAGCTTTTGCTAGCATGAGAATGAGAAAAAAAAGAATCAATGTAAAATCATTGCTAGGTAAATGGGTAGTATGTGTTTATTGAATAATACCACTCTAAAAACACCAGGTAGCCTCATATAGTAAAATAATCACTGTGGCCTTTTAGTCTTTCCAAAAGAGATCTGAGTCAAAACTTTATTTTCCAGAAATTGCCAAGAAATTTTTGACAATTAGTTTTGTATTGGTTTCAGGGGTGAAGCTGGAGAAAATTGATTCGGTCAGTGTAGTGAATGTTCCTAACCATTTATAGCTATGGCTATTTACTATTAATCATGCAGTGCTGTAAGTTCAATAAAAAATTCCTGGGTATAAAATATTAGACATCAGAAAGGGATGCTGCCACTCTCATTTCTTGATAGTTCCTAAGAACTCATCCTCTCAGTGAATGATTATAATAGTGAACTGAGAAAACATACTTTTAGTTATAAAAGGTTTATTCTTCTATGATTCTATCATGTTTCTATGATTCAAATGAAATAGAAATAAGAATTCATAGGAAAGAAGGATAAGCTCCTTCATTAAGTTCTATTGAGCAGGGATTTATTTCCATTTATTTATTTTTTGCTGACAGCAACTCCAACATTTTAAGTCCCTTGGAAACTACTCTAAAATGGCATTTAGTAGAACAATGTTTATCATGAGAGTTCAATTCATGGGAATGCCACATCAAGCATAAAAAGAGAAATGAAGACTGAGAACAACAGCAGCCCGTCATATGAAGCTAAAGCTTTTGGCCAACAGAATATTTATTGCTGATGTTTTCAGGCTGACCAGAAAAAACTCATGTTGTCTGTCAGGTTCCAGATTGAGAGTACAGAGTAGATGCTTGTCATGTATTGAGAATTCTGATAATTACTGAAATTAAGATGAGGAAAAATATTATGAGAGGAATTTATTTTTTGTGAATTATCTTCTACTAGCTACGTACTCAGTGGAGACACCTCTATAGTTTTGCTTTTGATACTGTAATAAGAATTTTTGAGTCATTTTCCAGGAAGATTTAACACAAAGCTTAAATTTATGTTCTAGCTAACAGATTCAACTGCTTCCATGAGAACATTGGGTATACATAAAATCAAACAAGGCATCAGACCAAGTTGGATCCCGAATCTGAATTGCAAGAGTTGAATACACTCCGCTAAATCAGTGAGACTGTTTATAAAGAAGCAAACCAAGCAAGCTAAAAAGAAGTGTTTAGCAAATCTGATCTATTTTGTCATTTTTTCCATGTCCCTCCCAGTTATTTTTAAAACATTTTGTTTTATTATTAGAATTTTTGAAGTCTTGATAGAAGAATCTTGATCATAGGAACATGTCATTGTTGTTTCGTAAAAGCATATAATGATATAATGTTTAAGGAAAAGAAAGAAACAATTCTTAGTAGAAAGATATTCATAGAACCAAAGCAAAGCTTTGTGCTGGTGTTAGTGAGTGTAAAACCACAAAGAACAATGGAGTGGTGACTACTTACTCCCAGGCTTGGTTTGAGCTCTCCCTGTAATACGGTACAATCTTGAGGGCACCGTTCACCCTGATCTCCACCAAGATGGGAAGCTGCCAAGTGTGTGAAATGTATATGTATCTTTTTTTATAGGTGACTGAATTTATGTTGCTTACTGGGTGTTTACCACATCCTTCACTTCATTCTTCAATCAACCAGTGCTGCCCAAGTATTTTCCTACCAAAGGCAAGTTACGACCTAATTTGAGGCCTGTATATTGTCAAGAATTTTTTTATAGATTAAAAGACATCTATCAAATTTTACTAGAGATGGGTAAATAATCTCAAAGAATAATTTATCTTAAATTAAAACTCTCTTTTCTCACAGGATATTCATGGGGAGATCATTTTCCACATTATTTTTAGCTCAGTGGACTGTCAGAAGCAGAATTCCCAGTGAGTCCTTCAGACGTGAAAGGGATGAACTCCTGTAGTTGTTGTGGTTAGTGAGATAAATTATGTGGGAATGTCTCTATTCCCTGAAGAGACCAGATTACCCAAGCGGTTTTGAAATATCTACAGTGGAAATGTCCACCACATAAATATTCCAGACCTGTAGTGGCCTCCTGTAGTCTGTGTGAGCTCTGCGCATTTGGCCCTGCCAAACCTTCCCAGCCTCAATGGTGGCACTGCAGGTGTTGTGGAGACCTGGGGCTGGTGGACAGCCACAGACTTGGCTGGCAAGGCCTTTCCCTGCCGTGCAAGCAGATGTGATGATGACAGCACATATCTGTAGTTAGTCACATGAACCCAAGGCAGATGCATATGACACCAGATAACCCAGGTCTGGCTGACAGAGAGACCAAGTGACTGCTCAACTGATTTGCCACAGTACATGGGGACCTGTGTCCTGCTAAAGTAAAAAGGCTTGATGTTTGCAAAGATAGTACAAAAGCATGTGTGTATAAATGAAAGGAAATCTCAAAAAAATTTCAGCTGCTATTTGCAGACCCTATTTAGCAGTATTTGCCAAACAGATTGACATTATAGGTACTTTTATGGCCTTTTAGTTTTAAGTGGAAGATCCACTAGGCAGCCATGAGGTCCAAACCCCCCCAAACTAAAATGAACAACAAACCTCAAGTTTTTAAGCATTAATCCAGGAGACGGGATGAAAAAATTATTTTTTAACATCAGAATGTCTGTATTTGTATGTTGTTGCTTTGTAAGTACTCACATCTGTTAAATAATGTTCTTTCCCTTCAAATAAAGTCTGTGGGATTGAGAACTTTCACTATCATTATCAGGTGATTTATGGTATTCACTCAAGGGAAATAAAGTACTAGTGTGATTCATCTTTGCTGAGCTAGAGTTTTCAAGTTTATTTTTATACTAATTTTAGTTCATTAACATCCTTTGTATTTCTCTGTTCTTTCTACTTCAAGTATCCCTCCTTGCTTTCCCTCTTCCTTCATTAGCTTAATTTCCTCTCTCTCAGACCCCTCTTTCCCTCACACATATATTGCTCTATGTGCTACCATCAGTAAAGAGAAAAAGAGTTGTCAACGTGCATCCCTTATTTACAGAGGCATAATCATTAATCCTACATTTACTTTGTTTCATTTTTGTCATTCATTGCATTAATAATAGATGTATTTATTAGGTACCCATCATTTTAATACAAGTCGGTCCACTGTGACAGCAATTCTAAATGGGTAATTTTTCATAAATTAAAATTCCTTGCAGCAAGTACAACTTTGTTTCAGTAAATTACAATCCACAGACTTCCATAACAAAGTGCTAATTGTAACTTGGCTTTAAATGTTACATTTTGTATGCAAATTGGCCTGTGGGGAGTTATTATTTAGTATAACATTGTTAAGAACACTAACATTAGTTTGTAATTTGTTTGAAGTGGAACACCATTATTACTAATACATTACGTGTGGCTTAGAGAAACAGCATTGCTTTCCCATGTAAGATAAAAATCTTTTATCAGTCAAATTTGTTGAATGTTGTTTTTGTGCTCCATGGGAAAACAAAAGGTGACCTGGGTCATAAAAAATGTATTGTTTTTTAGGTTATTTGAACAGAAGGAAAGTCAAAAGAATATGACGTAACCCTCCGGCACCGAGAGCAATGCACAGGGCCTGCTTCTGCAAATGGTTGGACAAATGAGATATTGTTTGCAGGTGAAGTCACACTGTCATAGTGGGATTACTCTTTTTTTTTTGCAGATGAAACTCTAGAGTAACTTCCTTCAAAAATCAAACCAAAATATCTGGTAGGATTTATTCTAAATGTATGGAGTGTCTCAGTGATTTCCTTGTTGCATGCTTTATTTCGTGCTTCAGTCATCCAATAACTAGCACTTTGATCTGGCATAAAAAATGTGCTGTGTTCTGGACATCAAAGCTCCAAAGTTCTTATTCAAAAACAATTTCTGGAATATTATCATCAAGTCTTAAGCATATTTAGATGTGGTATCATTTTTGTATGTAAGTGAAATATGTTTGGCTCTCAAGGATGAAACATATTACCTTCCTAGGGGTGCAGGAAGAAAAAAAGCAATAGCAGTGAGCCCTCTACAGTGGTTCTCATGTGGAGTCCAGCAAGGATAATTCCATGTTGGTCCCTGAGCTCCACATGTCATACCCTTATAGCAGAACTGAGACCCTCAAAATACCGCTTTGAATAAGGGGTGTTTGAACAAACTAGACCCTCTCCCTGACTGCCAGCAGTACAGATACCAAATAATACTGATTCCCAAGAATTCAAAAGCAGTAACCACATCCTGTTTATGCACAACAGAATCTTGACAAATATCAACATCTATCTACAGTAGAGGTCACTGCTTTGGAAGACTGAATTTATAGACATGAGTAAAAGCTATCTGTGCCTGTCATGGTAGAGCCTGGGATCCTTTCTGCCAAAGACAGGAGACATGGGAGTTCAGAAGGGTAATTGATTTAAAAAATAAATCAGGAAATTCACACCAGGGTTAGGAAGAAAAACCTCCTTCTACACTTCAGAAGATGGGAGTTCCATTAATTTTACTGAAAATTACAAGCACATTCATAACTTTTCAGCAGCTGTTGATTAATTGTTGAAGAGAAATAATGGGAGTCTGAGAGAATTTTGTTGATAGGAAGTTCACCTAGGTCAGTAAATTTATTTGGAACACAGCTGGCCCTGGTAACCCCCTGCAAAACTACAAGAACAGATCTGTCCAATGAACTCACTCTTATGTGCTAAGCCACTCAAATAGTGTGTCTTTCACTTTAGTAATGTAAGTGGATGGTTTATACATGTGTTTAAAGTTCAAGGGTTTTTTTGAAGTAATTTCATCCAATATTTACAGAGCAAAAAATGCAGGTGAGACTTAGTAGTGTAGATGAAAATAATAAATATATAAATTCCTGTCTACGACAGTCATAATACAAATATTTAGGTGACTGTATGGTTATTATTGAAAGAATTTCAAGGTTATTTTTATTGATGTGTAGTACCTGACACTCATATTGTGGTAAAATACAAATTTATATCTTATGGGAGCCTTTCAGTGTATTTGGAACTGGATGAATTAGGTGTCCTTTCCTGCAGCTGCTTCTGACAGATATCACCCATGAGAAAGCCAGGGCTCCCTGTTTCACACTGAGCTGACAATTTAGTGGGAGTGGGAAGTCAAGAGCTGCATATTTCTCTCATGTTTTCCAACACTTGACTGTGCCTGGATGGATCACCCCAAGCTTCTTGGGCAGATACTAGGAACACTTCTCTCAGAATCACAGAATCTTTATGATTGGAAAGGACCTCTGAGATCACTGAGTCCAACCATACACACACAACCCCCCCCTACAATCTCGGCCACTAGAGCATGCCGCTACAGGATGAATTGAAGTGCCATGTCTACACATTTTTTAAATACCTCCAGAGATGGTGACTCCACCACCTCCCTGGGCAGGCTGTTCCAGTGCCTGGCCACCCTCTCAGTAAAGTAATTCTTCCTAATATCTAATCTAAACCTCCCCTGCCGAAACTACAGACCGTTTCCTCTGGTTCTATCATTAATCCCTTGGGAGAAGAGGCGAACCCCCACCTCTCTCCATCCTCCTTTCAGGTAGTTGTAGAGGGCAATGAAGTCTCCCCTCAGTCTCCTCTTCTCCAAACTAAACATGCCCAGTTCTCTCACCCTCTCCTCATAGGACTTGCTCTCTAGACCCCTCACCAGCTTGGTGGCTCTCCTCTGGACATGTTGGAGCACTTCAATGTCCTTCTTGTAGTGAGGGGCCCAGAACTGAACACGGTACTCAAGATGAGGTCTCACCAGTGCCAAGTGCAGGGGCATGATGACTTCCCTAGTCCTGCTGGCCACACAATTCTTGATACAAGCCAGGATGATGTCGGCCTTCTTGGCCACCTGGGCACACTGCTGGCTCGTGTTAAGCTGGCTGTCCACCAGCACCCCCAGGTCCTTTTCTGCTTTCCAGCCACTCTTCCCTGACCCTGTAGTATTGGATGGGGTTGTTGTGACAGATTCTCAGGTAAGTATCGTCTCTTCCTCTGTCATGTGTTTGGATTCACCACATGACACTAATACAGACATCTCCTGTGATATGGTGAGAACGCACACTAATGCACCCAGTGCAGGTTGGTCAGAAAAATATGTATGTTAATAAGCACTCCTTTAAAATCAAACTGAAACTATTGTCTCATCATGTGACTTATGAACATTGGGGAAAAAGAAAGGCCAAAGTGATCTCAGATCATGTCAGCCTGACACCTGCACATTTATGCATATACACATGCTATCATGGGAAACGGGAGGCTTGAAATTAGTTCAGATTGTAGGATAAATTTCCCTTCTCAGAAAAAGGCATTACAGTAGGGATATTACAAAGTTCATCCTTAGTTTTCTTTTGCTCCTTGCTTTTTTCTGAAAAATGTAAAAATTGGGCCATAGATTGGATGAATTGTTCTGGCAGGCTAAGTCTTGTCCTGGGCTGCTGTTCCACATCCCTGTTCCAGGAAATCTGCATTTCAGTCATTGTTCTGTCACCTGGAAACTGATGTGTGTGGAAAGACAGAAGAACATCAGGCCAGAATAGGGAAGGATCTTCATTTTTACCTGCCATGCACATATTCTCTGAAACAATAGGAGCTTAGTGGCCCTCTTTGCTGTTTCTTAGCAACATCAAATGAGCTCAGACTTGAGGACCGCTCACATTCACTGTTTAATGCTGTGAGTTGAAGTAGCAGGCTTAGTTCTTGATTTTTTCTTTCAACTTCCATTGCTCTTGGTGCAGCCTTGTAAAAATAAATAGCTAGCCCAAGGAAGCTACCAAGTGACCCATGCCTAAGGTATCCCTACAAGCTATGCTGATTCTTTCCTAAGTGGTAAATCAGCAAGGAAATCTGGTGACATATGAGAGGTTTACCTCAAGAGATGAGAAGAGATACAATAACAGGATGAAGACTAGGAATGCAACGACAAGAAATTGTAGGTTAGAACAGGGGAGGGCAGAAGACAACAACATAAACAGTTTCTAGAAGTGAAAAACAAAATAACAAGGAAAAAAAGAAACAAATTGCCATGAAGTAAATTGGCAGCAACAATTCATAGAGTGCTCTCCAATCAAAACACTTTGGAAATGAGCAGATAAAATGCCAAGAATTATCTACATGCTGTATGGGCAATCTTAAGTCACAACTCTTCATCACTGTTAGAGCCAGCAGCCCCTCATCACCGTTAATCACAGCTATCATCTTTCAATTGATGTGGGTATCTACTCATATACACAGCTCTCTGGGACATAATTTTTCTCCCACTGAAAGGAAGGGCCAGTTCCTGTTTCCCTTCAGTGGACTCTGAGTACAGGAAAATGAAAATTATGATTAAGTACATACATGTGCATGGGGAAAGACATGTTTTGTTGACAAAACCTCTACTTCATATGAAGTATGAATTGGTTGTGAGATATTATTGATAGATCAGAATATTATCTTTGATATTTGACTAGTATAGCTACCTATACAAAATATGTGTAGATATCTTCTAGGTTTATCTGTCAACAGCATACTAGTTTTATGGACTCCAGAGTTAACACATATTGTGAATGTGCATGATTTATCTCTTATGTAAAGTACTTTTTTTTTTAATTTGATGACTTGAGCAGGCAATACAACACTAGGTAAGTTCCCCTCTATCCCCATTATCTGGGCTGCGGAGGTCCCTTTTAGCTTTTCAGACTAAATCCTGAATTCTAGAGACTGATGGGTCTTCACTAAAGTGCTGGTAGAGCATTTTCTTACTCACTAGCCCAATCTGTCTCCTGCAGAACACAGCATAATAGGATGAAAATTGCCTCTTACATGTTGACCAGCTGAAAATTGCATCTTTAGCTGCTTTTTCATGGAAGCTTCAGCAGCTTCCTGTTCTTTAGCAGCTAATTGAAATTCTTAGAGGAAATAAACCCCTTTTGAATGGTCTGTAGAATGCCTAATAAGGTATTACTTGCCATCCCCTTTTAGCATTCAATCATCAACTCTGCTTCTCTGACTTATACAGCAATCAGACTCTGGAGAATGAAGTTGTAGGACACAAGTGTGTATGCTGGGGAGGTCTTGGTAATTTAGGAGAAATTGCTCAGTATATTCCTGTGAGTTGTTTGTGCTGTACTGGACATTTACTGAGTAAGATTTTATTGAACGCACATTTACTGAGTAAGATTTTTATTGAGGCACATGTTTGTCATTCATCTGTTAAAAAATTGTGGAAAGTCTCTCTCCAAATATTGTAAGATAAGATATAAAAAGGTTTTGATCTGGTTTATAGTTTTAGTCAAAAGTTTCCAAAAACCAAAAGACAGAATGAGACACAGATAGCCCTGAAATATTTTTGGTCTTGTTTGAAAAACTCAGACTGCCCTTTGCTTCCCAGTGGAGAATTACAGAATGGAGATCTGCTTAATTGCAAGCTACCAGCAGTCCATAGATCATGGAGTTCTTTTGTACTCATGTATTCTGACAATGACTATGACTATTTTACACTCCTGAAAATGCAAGATG
>JAOXJM010000001.1:150780554-150791551 GCA_026413425.1 Tringa solitaria
CAGGGTACACGTCTTGACATTGTAGGTCTATCCAGCGCAATCACATGGAAAGTTTCTTCAAAAAAAGCAGAGGTGTAAATGGAGAAGGACAAATAAGTTACTATGAAAAAACCATTTGTGTTATTTAAAAATTAATGGCAACTACAGTAAAAAAAGATGTTCCCTCTGTTCTTTTTGAAGCGAGGCATATATTTGAACCATTTGACACTGACCATGTTGTGTCTTGGTTGCCATGTAAATTCATTTCACTTAGCTCAAAACAGCTCTGCCACAAGATATAATAATTGGGGAGTGTGTTGTGGGTACTTTTGGTTTCGGCTTATTTGTTTGTTTGTTTTGTTTTTAATAGAAAACTACCAGGGAAGAGCAGAGACTATGAAGATAATTTAAACAAAGGTAAGAAACCACAGGACATCTCTTCATGGAGAGTTATTCTGGATATCTGTGAGGAGAAACCACAGAGACAAATAACATGGCATTTTTTAAAATGAAAATTTCAAAATAACAATCAGATCAGAGGGTGAAGTGTGGTAGCTGATGAGACCATCAGAGTTACTATTTTTGTCGTAAAGGAAACAGTAGTTTATTTGCCTACAAAGCATCTGTTACACCACTGTTAGTTACCACATATAGTAAATATGTTCATGCTCTAAAGGAAAGTACTCTTCTCTACCTTGAAAAGGATAACTCCCATTAAAACTGGGAGTTTTAATGCAGATTTTTCACATGCCTAGGGAGAGGTGAAAGTTATCAGGAGCCCAAATCAAGTGGTTTGCCTGAGGGCTTTTGTTACTTAAAAACTTATTGGAAAGTAATATAACTGTAGTCAGAGGCAAAAATAAGTTCTCCACATATGTGTTGCCAATAATAGCTTTCTACAGTTAAGCACTGATTAACACATCTGTGAGGAGTTACCAAGTACTGGGACCATTCCCAAAGATGAAATGTTATTTCTTCTGACTCACGTCCATATCCAGATTAGGAAGGTTTTACTAAATTTGCTAGAGCGAATCTTATCCTGCTTTGAAATCTCAGATTTTTTCCTTAACAACTAAAAAGTTTTTCTTACTGCACAGAGACCCTGGCAATCCCCTTCTAAAGGTGACTAACAATATTTTATCAATATTAAAAAATGAAATTAAATATGATAACTAACTAAAATATCGAAACTATTCTGATAATAAACAAATACCAAAATTTAAGGTACTAACATGATTAAAAAGGTATAGGAACCAATCTGTGTTAAGAAAAAGCTATAGGCATACTGAAGTTTGCATTACTGCAAAAATCTTTAGTGTAAATGATTGCTTAGAGCATCTTTATACTGCAGAAGCAAGTGGGGTCAAAGGCAGGAGGATTCCAGAAAAGATTGCAATAAGATTGTTAGCTGTATAAGAAAGGCACTTGCTTTAAGAGAAAATAGAAAAAATCTGGTGGAAGGGAGAATTCTGAATATGAGTTCGTCACTGAATGTCAAAGGAGTTCAGAAAATTTTGCAGAAGTGAAATTCCTGTACATTAAATTTTAGATAGGGCATAAAGGATAAGGACAGAGGGATATTCTGTTGTACAAGTCTAAGTTTGAGGAGGAGTATGCAGAGTAAGGAAAATGGAAACAATCAAAATATGATGCATTCAAATAACAAACAAGATACCAATGTCTGTGCTTCTGACTAGTTTAATTTGTGAACTGAAGCCTGAAACAGTGTGATATTTCCAAAATGAATGAATATAATTTTGAATATAATCATTAGCTACTAGGGAAGTGGTCTGGTTGAAATAAGATAGGGTACTGTGCTTCTGTGTGGTTAGGGAACAAAGCTCTATATTGCCACATCACATTCCCAAATTTTTGTTCTTGGCTGGAATAGCCTGATACTGTTTGACCTTCTGGCAATATTGTCTAGTCACACTGCCAGTAACCTTGTTGTTTTGTCTCAGCCATTCTGTCTTCCTTCTGGCAGGTGAAGTAATTTCTCAACAGAAGTCAGTGTTCAGTCATCACATTGCTTTTGTCACAATTTTTCAGGGCATTGAGGTAAAATCCTTTATTTAAACGTAAGAATATAACGTATATGTAGCTAGCACAGCTAAGGAGTGACAGGTTTTTTCAACCCCCTGGAGTATTGATTCGAATTCAGCAGCTGGAAGTGATTAATGTTAACTGAATATGAAGGCAGATAAGAAAAAAAACCCAGCAGTTTCCACAGTAAGTTTATTTCTTGAAGTGATGAACTTGATTTTCAGCTCACCCACACAGGACTTCGAAATCTTTAGGTTGAAAGTTACTACATTTCTACCAAGTGGGAAATGTGAAGTATGTTGACACCAAAAATGTGTTTATTTCGGCTCTGCAAATTCTCTGATGTTCTGGAGCTGAGGCCATGTCGGAGCGCTGCACTACGCTAGCAAAAAGGAACAAACAACTAATCTGTTCAAAAGCTCTGGCATAGAGATCTGTTGGCAAAAACTGGTGGAATGCCATTCTTCCCTCTGGTGCTAATTTCTCCAGAGGTAGTTGGCTGGGCCCCTGCTTAGAAGTTAAATTTTAATTAGTTCAAACTTGCTTGACATTAGAAATACCTCTTGAGAGTTTCTTGTTTGAATTTATGTGTTTATTAATTCATTTTGCAAATGTTTGTTGTGGGGAAGGCACTTGTTTGTTTAGGACAACTTTATGAATATAAGTACTGAACAATTTTGAAATTTTGAAGAAGTGTGAGCTATAAAAATTTTGTTTGCTTTTTTTTTAATATTACAAAGAAGAGGTTGGTGAAAAAAAAATATTAAAAGTCTCAGAATACAACTGCTCATGCCAGGATAGAGTTCGGCTACTTCTCTGTTCTGCTTCTATACACTGTGCCTAAAGAACTGTACCTTGGAAAAACCAGCAATAAAACTCCAAAAGTCAAATATAGTTTTCAGGTATAGTGCCTGTATGTGTGGCCCTTGAAGGGACATTGTATCTATAGGGCAGATAGTTGTTATTGCATTTCTGAAGGATATTGTAAAACTGGAGTTTAATGGCTGTTGTTCATCTCATGTTTTCCTGAGGTTTCTGAGGCTTAACAGCAAAAATTAAATTTCACACCAGCCAGCCCAAGATGTCAGCATACTGTTTGGATTTAAATATCAAGTTCTGTTTTCAGTAACAGCTAAATATGAACAGGAGTTTGCTAGCACTTATGTGTCTGCACCAGTGAAACAATTTCCATAAAGTGAAAACACAGCAACTTTTTACATGCTCTCTACTGTGAGAAGAAAATTACTCAGACTGTCTGACTCTGCAAATATTGTATAAGCTGGTTAAAAAGGTGGAAAAAAAGGATGGATAATAATTTATTTTGCAGTGTTGATATTTCCCAAATGCAAGTAGTATTGGAGAATTGCACTTCTTTTGAAAGGCAAGGAGAGAACCCCACAGCCTTCATCTGATATAAATATGGAGGTGGCAACTCATAAATGCAAAATACATTTTTAGAACTGGTGGTTAGATGCCAGAGAGAAATATTTGCATGAATATATGTTTCTTCTCACTTCCAATATTTTTATACACCTCTGACAGCCACCCTCATTCCTAAATTTCCAGTGGTTAATTTCGATGGTCAGAGTTACTGGAGGAGGTCATGCACATAATCACTGAAATACCAGGAGTGCTGGAAAGTTCAGCGCCTTTTGAAATGCTTTAAATGATGACTCTCCTACATGAATTACCTATGGGGCTTGATTTAGGAGCTGGGCTCAGAACAAATTTTAACTCCTAACAAACCTGATCAAAAATAGTACTAGCTTTTAGTACTGAGTGATTCATACCTGACTATCCTTACCTGACTATATTATTGTTATGGTTTGAGGAACCCACAATAATTTATTGCAATTTAGACAATTATTCTATCTCCTGGTGACCCCTCCACCCCTCGGAAGGGGAATCAGAAAAAAGCAAGGAAATTCAAGTGTTGAAATATAAACAGATTTAATAGAATAAGATTAATAATTAACATTAATAATATTAAATAACCAGTACTGATCCCAATATCAATATAAAACATGCAAGGATTGCACTCAGCCAATGCTATCAGTAGGAAGCTGTGCGATCCCAGCGGTGGACAGCTAATATCAGACACTGCAAGCGCAAAAAACTTAAGGAGGAAGGGAAGGCCCTAAGGGTCTGGAACTGGAGCAAGTTCTCAGGATCACAGGCTTCAAGGAAGAGAGACAACTCCTCAGCAAACTTTCTAATTAATATTGAATGTGACATTCATTGTATGAAATAATTCCATTGGCCAACTTGTGTCAAGTGCCTGTATCTTGGTCCTCCTCATCCCTGCACCTGGCTAGTTCGAAAACATTGAGCCCTTGAAATGCACGTATAATAGTTGGCTATAAAGTAAATATTTTCACAAATTCAGTCTTCTAAAAGTGCAGTTTTACCAAGCATTTCCTAAGAGACTTTACTGAAAAGTAAAATTACCGAACAAGAAATTAATCCTGTGTCGAGTAAACCAGGACAATTATTAAATCTGTGAGACTTGCAGTCAAGATCTTTTTCCTCTTTCTCTTCTTGTGAGGAAATTTGAGTTCCCATTTTTCATCCATAGAGAGCCTATCCTAGTTCAAATACCTTGTATTTGTTTGTTTATGTCATTCTGCATTCAGGAAGCCACTTCCTGCAAATTTCCATCTCAGGTGTCCAAATGTCCTTGTACTTTCCCTAATAAACCCGAGCTTCTCAGCTCGGGATTGTGATTGTTATCGAATATTGGAACAGGCTGCCCAGGGAAGTGCTTCAGTGCACTTGAATCACCATCCCTGAAGGTATTTAAAAGACAGGGAGATGTGGTGCTTAGGGACATGGTTTAGTGTGGTTTTTGCAGAGTTAGGTTAATGGTTGGACTCAGTGATCTTAATGTTCCCTTCCAACCTAGACGATTCTATGATTTTAAGTGGTAGACCACTGAAAATGTAAATGCTCCAAAGATGGGTATTGTGACCCTGAGGTGATCACTGCAACTCTGGCTCTGGGTAGAGAAGTATATTCACCTCTTCCAGAGTTCAGGCCATTTTTTCTAAACTTGGACCTCCAAGGTAAATACATAGAATGTGAGTACCACATCTCAGAACAGAATTCTGAATTTTTCAGATGTCTGTAGTTGTTTCTCAGAATCAAAATTTTTGGCCAAAAGCTTGCCTGTGTCATTCTGTCAGAAAGCAAAAGCATAATTTTGAACAGTTTTCCCTGATTACATGTATTTTTACAGCAAGACAAGAATGTCATTATTTTGGAGAATATCTTTTTGCCAACTTTGTATATGAGAGCTCCTACCAAAGTAAAAAAGTGTTCATCATCCAAAGGCCTTTCTGGTGTAAGGATTCAAAAGTGAAAAATGCACTGAAACAAACAATAGATCTAACATTCAGATCCAGGTCCACACACTGGCATGTAAAAATTACGCTACATTCAGAGGTAGTCTCAAAACCTTCCTGGGAAATATAGGCTGTCTGGAAACCAGTTTCAAATTCTGAACACTCCTCATTACTTCTATATTTTCATTTTCTTTAACAAGAATAGAAGGAATAGAGTACACATATTAATAAGTAATAAATTTGTGAATGTTATGGAAACTATCTGTATAGACGAGAGTCTTTTAGCTTTTTTAATGAGGTTTAATGACCACCAGAGTCACGTACACCTTAATCGCTAAGTCTATGTACTTAAGAGAAGTTGTCTGAGGCCAACATCAGCTGCTGCAGAGATGGCAAAAGACACACATATATATACACATACATATATAAAATTCTGAAAGCCACAATTGCTTCATTAACATTATAGAAGGCATAAAATAGGTTTTAATTGTATGGCTGATTTCCCACAGCAATTTAATGGGGTAAGTATTTGGCAGAAATCAAAAGCTGTAAAATTCATGTTGTTGTTCATGAAGTTAGCAGTGAGCTAAATCTTTCAGCTCAGGCAAAAATCCCATTGAAGCGTTTTGAAATGAACTTCAGTTTCCCCTGAGGACTAAGGTTTGCAGCACTTTTCTCAAAACGAATAGCAACATTGAACCTTAAGGAAGCTGTCATGGTCAGAAAGCCTTAAGGCAAGGATACTGTTACTCTAAATTTAAAACATTTTTCTTTTTTTTCCTTATTTTTTCTCTTTCCCCCCTTTTCTTTCCAGGATGACAGATGCAGCAATTTAGAGGAACAGCTTGAGGTTGCATGGACATTTATTCTGATTAACAATACAGAATCAGTCAGTTGGTTTCCATAGGTGCTTCATTTTTAGGTGTTTGCTGTTGGAAATATCAAACATCTTCCTGGAGCGAATAACTAAGTAGCTGATAGCACTGTTTCTGTTCCTATTTTAGGCTTTCAAAGCCAGAGGCTACTTGAACACCATGTAGGTTCCTAGGTGCTCATGGAGACTTGGAAGCTGGAAAGACCCAAGCCATATAAGATCAATTGCTCCTGGTACTTAAAAGGCTAGTAAAAACAGGTTATAATGTCTACATGACTTTTTATGGGTCAGAGTTTATTATAGCTCCATTCTATGGCCTACAGCAGAGAAGAATTTTACAAGGCTTTTGCTATGCTTCACAGATATGTTTCAGTGAGTTTGCCAAGGCAGGCTATTTCAACTGAGCTGCTAACATTTACAGATTTCCAAGATCCCCTTTGCAGCAAAAGATACTTGGGAATTGGACAATATGAAACCAAATTGGATTGGACACAATTCATAACAATAAATAAACCCTGTGACTTCTAATCATAAGAATGTTTATACATGTCAAAAGACATTATATGCTGTACTCAAAATGCTGTATTGAAGCACATTGTGAGGGCTGCAAAGCTAAGCTACCAAAAATTAGAGAATGCTGGAATTAAACTTGCTTGCTTAATCCCTTCCTTTCCCTTACAAAAAAAATTCTTGCACCATGCCTGTTACAGGACTGTCTCTCTCACTTCCACAAGCATTCCCCAACAGTTTACTCTCTTTTCTTAGTTCAGCTGTTGACCTGTGTCTCATCTATTGTACAATACTGAAGTTGCTCTCAACACAGATTTATTAATTACCTTACAGAGTCTTCTATGGTACCTATAGGTAATACCTGAGTATATTACAGTAGGCCAAAAACATTCATGATGGAGACAAATTTTTGTGAATAAGGAGGGTGGTGTAAGGCAAAGAAAGAAAAAAGTACTGTGATGAAGGTAGTAGATTTAATATTTTAGGAACAGGAGCTTGATCATGTGGTGGTAACACTTAGCAGTAGTTCAATAATGAACCCTTAGTATCTCAGGGGTCCAAGGTCCTCATCTTGCCTTCTGGTTGGAGCCTGGGAAGTCTGTGAGAAAGAGAAGAGGAAATTAATTATTTAAAAGGGAAGAAATAAGAAATATTTTTTTGACAGTTTTCATTTTTTTGTCAAACTAATGTTAGATCTTTTTACTTAAATATGAATGTTAGATGCAATATCGTGTAATGGGCCAGTAGGTAGAGTGCTGGTGAGGCTTATAAGCAAAATTCATAGTGATAAGCGTGGCATGTAAGGAGGGTCACAATTTCCATGTCTTTCTGCCTAGTTTGTTTGTTTTCTTAGCTCTCTTCTTCCTAGACTGCATGTTTCTCCAAATTAGAATTATTTCTTCCAGCCTGGAAATGGAACTTACTAAAGTGATAAATCTTGTTGTACCATTGATACTGGAGATCAAGTGAAATTTCTTATATATATGCAGTTAATACTTCAGTCTCTGCTCATAAAATTCTCAGTGTGACTTGGGCAGGTGGAACATCATGGCCAGTGGAAAAGCAGAGGGTGATTTTTTCCAGTGTGATAATTCAGTAACAGATGGGAAACCTTAACAGTTATGAACGACTGAAGACAACTGTAATTTGTAGCAATCCTTATACATTTATATACAAAACTTCAGCAATTTGGCATCCATTTTTAGCAACTTTCAAATAAAAATGTGTACTGTCAGCAGAAAATACTGGTGACAAAAGAATCACCAGAAAATGTAAACCTATAACCTATTTAAACACCAAAGTTTTAACCTGAAATATGTTGCTTCCCCACCATCAGTGTTAACACTTCCATCTTTGTGGAATTTCAAGTGTTGTTATGGAAGTTCTGATAACACAAATTGTTTGTAGCCAGAAAGCTGACTTTCATTAAAAACAAACTGCCACACCATACTGTACAGTAGCATTTTATTGAGTTTGAAGTATCTGGCTTGTTAACTCCATTTAAGCAGCTGCTATCTCACTTCATTCTGATCACAGGACTGTTTGAAATGAAAATAAAACCTGCTTTGTTTACAGACCTCTTTTAACTACTATGGATCAAGAATTGTTTGTTCTTTCTGACAGCTTTTATGGGCTTTTGTTACATTTCATTCTCACTGTGATAGATGCTGGTAATTTTCTGCTTGCTTTTTGTGAGTCTCTTTCTACCAGACACACCACAGGGAGTTTATCAGAAAAGGCTGATCTTTCCTAATCCACTACCACATACCATGTGCCCTTTAGAGCAGGTATGCTTTTATATCACAATGTTCAATACTACAATATTCTGTTTAATAAACAGTTCCTTTTTAGTTTGTTTTCTTTTTTATTCTTTTTTTTTTACTTCAAAGTAAAATAAATGTTCTTTGCACATTTAGACAATTTTCTGTTATTGGCGATGCCAACAACAGTGATATCACCTTAAAGCATGATTTTAACTTGAAAAACTCTCTATACTCCCTAGTTCAAGATCAATGCTTAATAAGTGCTTCAAGATTAATCAATAAAATAGCAAATCAATTATTATACACTTGAATAAAAGTAACTTCCTTCACATAATCCACTTTTTATTTTTGTTTTGGCTTTTTATGACTACTCTTATTTACTATGCAAATATTAATGGAAATATGCAAACACAAATGTCTACTAATAAACATTCTCCAAAGGCAAGATTTGAACTCTTAAAACATGTAAATCTCTAATTTTAGCATAAATATTGTGTCGTTTCTTCAAACAAACAGAATATTCCATACAATAAAAGTAACTGAATGCATGTCAGAATGTGAGTAGAAGTTGTCAGCTACAAATAGTTTGTTGTGAGAATACAATCTACAGACTCTCAAGACCTAGAGAAATGAATATGCAATGAACATACAGAATTTAGTACATTGTGGGAAGTAGCATAATAAAAAATATATAGTAACAGAAGAAAATTGCTTACTAATTAATTTAAAAGTTATTATATAATAATTAGTAAGGCTTTAATTGTATCTCTAGTCATAGGGCTTTATCAAGGGATCATACAGAGCCAATCTTTCTGGAAAAAAAATATGATGATACATTTTGCCACATTTTGTGTATTTTTTGAAGAAATTTCAGCATGGGCTCGTGTAATCAGCTGATCTGAATGTTGTTATACTACACCGAATAATAGAAAAACTCAAAATGCCTTCTGTCTTTGTGATGATTTTGCAGTTTTGTCTCCCAGTTCTGAAATCTAGCTTCAGTCTGGGATGAACAATATTCCTGCATTTGAAAATAAACTGACCTAAGTTCAGCCCTAGAATTTTAATTCCAGGAGTTGCCTGTTTCAACTCATTCAGTCTGCAGCAACTGGATTGCTTCATCTCTCACATTTTAAACTGAGAATGTTTTTACTGGAAGCAATATATTGTGAATCAATATTGTGGGACCAGGCAGAAGTTCTGGACACAGCACTTTTGTGAGGTCTTTGGAAGTCTTTGGACCTGGAGCAAGGTCTGAAGACGAGGAGACAGATGAATTAATGTCTTTGAATGTTTTCTTTGACATCTAGTGGGAACCCACATTGTTTGAAGTTCTTACTTACCTGCTCTCCAGACTAAAGAATATATCAAAGTTTTAGCAGTAGAGCTCCTTTGGTACCTTAACACCAGTTTAGTTTATGTTTAGTTCCACTAACATGAGACAGACTGCAGATTGTACTCAGCAGTCAAGAAATATTCTTTGACCTATATCATTAGGTAGATGAATGGGTATTACAAATTCGAGAGTCTTTGTGTGCTGGGACATTCTCAGAAGACACCTCTCTGCCTGGGGCTCACTCAATAGCTCATTAAATAACACAAGACCTCATATTCCTGGGTTCTCTTATGGGAATATAGATGGAAGCATTTCTCTTGCACAGGTTTAGACAGTCCTCTTGGCTGATATTTTGTGGTGAAGACAGAATAACATTCTTATGAGACTTAAAGAAGGAAAAAGTGTAACGTTATGCCTTTAACAGTGTTTCTGGTAATTTTCTTATATATATATTTTACATATTCCCTAAGTAGATGATAAAACCTAGTTCTGTAAAATAAAGATTAGACTCCCACCTGGCTGATTTTTGTAGGTAGAAACACTGTGCAGGTTGTGTAGCCACGCAGGGGAAGTTTTACTTTGTCTCACTTGTTTCTCACTGCTCTCCTTTAAACTGTAATACACCTGTTTAGTTCAGTTTAGTTTTCTATATGGGGTTTTTAATCCTATGAAGTCATCTATTCAACTGACGTTTCAGGAGTAGAGTTAAAAAAAAAAAAGAGGGTTGGGGCTATGATTTAGGACAAAAGACAAATTTTTTTATAGTTCAGTGTGCTTTCTTCTCACCTCCATGCAATTCAGAGTCCTCCTTGATTTTACAGCAGAAGATGGTAGATGCTTCCTTCAGAGAAAGATTGAGGTATAATCACCATATTGAACATAAGAATTCATTCCAGGATTAGCAACATTAGATGAAATTTTTCATGCAAAACTTAAGGCACCAACAGAGGGAATTCCAGTGACATGAATGTACTTCTAGATGGCACTGAAAATTTAAATTTCAAGCCTACTGCTTTTGGTGAATTATATCCCTAAGGAGGGTTGCATATGCCAGCTAACACATTAGATGCTGTTGGCTTTAATTAAGGGATAATATTCATGGTTAAGGATTTTATATGCAGCAATGAACGGCTTTTGCAAGTAATTAATGC
>JAOXJM010000001.1:150811462-150822220 GCA_026413425.1 Tringa solitaria
GATTGTTTTCAAAGTAAACTTGTTGCATTGCAACAGATAGTAGCTTCTTTCTTTCTTACTGCACGTTTGCTTTTGATTTTACTGACTTTATATTCCAGCAGAAAAAGAAGTCAATTCAAAACCACTTAAGCTATACAACTGATCTTGTCTCAGAGACAATAGAAAATATCATGCTTCAGAAACAGCCCTTTAAGCCCCCTGCCTTACCCCCAAATGTATATATGTATACATATAACTTTAAACACATCATTAATCCCATTTTCTTCAATGGACCTATTTTGTACATAATTTTTTTTTTTTAATTTTGCTGGACTGGGGCTACAGAGTGATAACACAGTGTTTCCTCCAATGAAAACATGCTTGCTTTTGTAACTGGAATGCACAATCGACCAGAAAGTACTTATTTTTTTTTATATTTCCTGATCCATAGTTGGCATACAGTGTTATATATGATGATAAAACACAGGTGCTTATTTAATTAATAATATCAAGGTGTAGCAATTTAAGTGTTTCTTCCATAAGACAAGAAGAGATACTGAAAAAAATCAAAAGATAGTCAAAACTATCTAGGAAGAATAAGTTACCAAAAAAAAAAAAAGGTTAAAAATGGGACAACAGTTGCATCAAAGGCCACTTACAAGATATTGTCACAATTTATTTCTGATGCATAAAACAATACAACAGCTTGGGCTGCCAATCTGCCGGGTAAGAAATTCAAATTCAGTTCTGAGAGTAGGACTATGTCGTGCAGCATAGGTTGGCATCAAGGTTATTAGAAGGTCCCTTCTACATTGCCAGAGTTTCCTTTTTCTTCAGGCTTCTACCATGAGAGGTGTAGCTTTCAGTCATATGAAGACTTTGATTTAAGCTCCGATGATCAGGTCTCTTTTCCACAGGAGACAACAGCCTATGAAAACTTAGTTGTGAAGTGATGCCAGGTCAATTGCTTCTCAAACAATATCCAGTCTCCTGTCTATATTGTGTTTGTTTTATTCCAACTATCACTCAGAACTGCTAAATGACATTACATCTGCTCTTGCAATAGAGACAAATGGATTACCACACAGGAATATGTGCTGCTATCTAACAGGAACGATGTGATTACTGGTAATATAATGATTCACGTGCTATCCTTTAGCAGCTGCTTTGCGGAAAGCAAAATCAAAATATACCATGGCTGTTTGTAAGTGAAGCATAGAGAATAAGAAGGTAAATTTTTCAGCATTATATTTTATGAGAACTCACTAAATTGTGAGAAAACTAAATTAGTTAAGAACTATAACTTGTTCAGAAGATGTGCTAGAGTGACCGTGAAAGAAGAAGAAAAAGAGAGATCATTAATTTTATAACCGACAACCATTGTGGTTCTTTTCTAAAGAAGGAAAAAAACAAATAAATATAGACTGCCTTTGTTTGCCAGAAGAAATAATCAGTCTTCCTCCAGCTATACAAATATCATGCAGTGACTGAGCCAGGAAGAACATCTACTCAGCAATCCAAATGTTTCCTCTACACCCACAAAGGGGTTCTGAGTGTTGAAGAGGCTGCAGTATCCACTAGACAGAAAAGGGTGAGTCCAACATCTATCCCTGGCCTCTGCGCACTGTGCAGGAGTGGATGTGCAACTGCTTAATAGGTTCAGTATTTCAGGGATAAAGACATTTTGAATTCAGATACATAGGCATTGGTCTTGGTTGTCATGGCATTCTCAGCCACTGACCAAAATCCTCCTTTGTCTCATTCTTCCAAAAATAAACATAACTTTGTAAAGGTTTCAAAATCCTCTATAATAAAAAATATTACAGTATTTACAAAGTATTTATAAAATTAAATATGTGTTTGCATCCACTTCATATAAAGAATAGATGCTACAGTCATTAAAAGCCTGTCCTATATTGTGCTTATATTTGATGACTCTGAATTAAATATGCCTATGTTTTGTCTCCAAGAAAAAGAATTGAGATAGTTTTGAGCTATATGTTCTGGATCTGAATTGATGAAAAGGCTGTCCAGCTTTTCCGCCACGCATCAAAAGCAGATAGCTGTTATAATTTCAAACTTCTATATAGCTAATCCTTCTTCAGAAGTCATTTGAGATTAACAAATAAATAAGCCTGATTTAAAATTATCTGAGACTACGTCATTAACTTGCTGGACCTGAAGCTCAGTGAGAGGCAGCTTTTTCTAAGACAATCTTTTAATAAATATAATTATTTTCTTAGCAATAAAATTACAACACTTTTTAAGAGAATTACTTGGCAATAATATTGGAATGTAAAATACCCTGAAAGGTATTTCTAAAATAAAATCCCAGCTATACTGTACAGCAGGAATAATTGGGGCATATGTAATACAAATGATCAGCTGTTGGTAAAAAGCGGAATTTTTTAGTTTCTAGAAAGAAAGTCTGGGGATGCAGAGGCTTGGAGAAGTAGCTTGACTGCTTTGAAGGTAATGGGGAAAATTCTTTCTGGATTGAGTAAAGGCTAAAACATTACCTTTTGCTGAAATCTTCCTGTGGTTCACTGGAACCCTGTGCTGTAATTATCTTCCCTACCCATGAGGCAGACACAATCTATTTTTTTGTAGGGAGACATCTGCTTTTCATTTGAAAAATCATTAGTATGATATCAATTAATAACAGTTTAATTGCAAGCTGATCCAATATACCTACCAAATAGACTGTCATCGATTTCACACAGAATTTTCTCGGCATATCCAAAATACATAATTCCTGGAAAACTGCATCAACCCTGGAGAATCTGGGAATGCAAAACACTGTGAGAGAGAAGCAGATGTACCCTGTGAGTCTGCTATAGCTGCATGTATCTCAGCAAGCATGCTGAAGGAGGAATGTGTCAGTGACTCAGTAGTGAAAAGCACCATCCCACACCATTAGTACTCTGCAAGGATGTGCAGCATGCTATCTCTGGAGACACTTTGTGCAATATGTGATGCACAGCCTGAGAAAAGGCCATGAAAATAATAAAATCTGATATTCTATGTGATGGACAGTTCATTTTGTTTGTTGGTCTGCCGTTTCAATAATATGTCTCATTAAGAGGAGAGGAAGTGGAGACAGTGTCTTGGGGGAGAGAGGCAAGATGGCTCCTGCTCTTAGAAGCTTCTGAGTCTGTTGGAAGGAGGGATTGCTCCTAATCTGCAATGTGGGACACACAAGTGAAGAGACACCGGAGATTCAGACAGGAACGAGTCTATAGCATCTTGTTTCCAAAAGGAAAGAGAACGAAGCTTGTGAAACACAGGGGAGTTAGAGGTTTCTGTAAACTAGTAAGCCATTGAGTTGACTGAAAGTAAGCCTGGATGAAAGGATATGCTTCAAAAGGACATGAGAAAAGACTGATTTCTTGTCCCTTTTTGTTTCTATTCCCTTTTAACTAGGAACTTTTAATTTTCTGTTCTGAAAAATTTAATTTTTCCACTTTACGTCCTAATGAAACCTGTGGCTTTTGCTTGGTTTTGGTTTTGGTTTTGGTTTTTTTTCTGTTTGTTTTTTTGTTTGTTTTAATTTTCTACCTTGGGAATTTCAGAAATAAGGAAAAGAACTAGGTAGATCACTTCAAACTCTTACTAATTCTGAGTCCCACCATATTCTGCATTCATGATGCAAAATCCAAGATGATTGCCCATTATTCCTTGGAATTTCTTTATTTGTGGTATTTCAAACAGAGTTATCCAATGACTTTTAAATTTTCAGCTCAAGTTACTATTATTCACTGAATGCGAAACATTTAATATGAAAAATCCTGAAAAAATTGATGTTTTCAGTCCCTTAACATTTTGAAAATTAAATTTGAAAATTTAGCATATACTATAAAAAAATTTGCACAGTTTTAATTTTTTAAAAACAGACTCTGATTTTCACAATCATAATAATGGCTTGCAGAAATTCTTAACTTCAGAGAAGCATAGAATCACAGAGCAGTTAGAGTGGGAAGGGACCTTAAAGATCATCTAGTTGATGATGAGGGGCAGCGACACCTACCAGTAGACCAAGTTACTCAAAGCCCCATCCAGCCTGGCCTTGAACACTTCCAGGCATCCACAACTTCCCTGGGAAATCTGTTCCAGTGCCCCACCACCCTCACAGTAAAAATTCCTTCGTGATATCTAATCTAAATCTACCCTCCTTCAATTTAAGACCATTACCCCTCTTGCTATCGCTACACTCTCTCATAAAGAGTCCCTTCCCATCTTTCCTGTAGGTCCCCTTTAGGCACTGGAAGGCTGCTATGAAGTGTCCTGGGAACCTTGTCTTTTCCAGGCTGAACAACCTCAACTCTTTCATCCTGTCTTCACAGGAGAGGTTCTCCAGCCCTCTGATCATCTTTGTGGCCCTTCTCTGGACTTGCTACAACAGGTCCATGTCTGACCTGTGCTGGGTCTGACCTGTCCACCCCAGAGCTGGACACAGTAAGGTGTCATGATGGTGGAGTAGAGGGGCAGAATCACCTCCCTCGACCTGCTGGCCACACTCCTTTTGGTACAGTCCAGGATGCACTTGGCTTTCTGGTTTGCAAGTACTTGTTGCTGGCTCATGTTGAGCTTCTTATCCACCAACACCTCCAATACTTGTCAGCAGGGCTGCTCTCAATTCATTATCCACCCAGACTGTATTTGTTCTGCTATTCATATCCACAGTAAATTTAGATGATATCCAGCATGAGTAAAGGTGGGTGAAATATGGCCTGGGGTGACTATTCATAGCACTTTCTTGCATTTGCCATTACAAACGTTCTGAGCTTCCTGTTACAGTTACACTGTTTTTTTCCTTAAATTCAGAACACTGTTTTTCCTGTTTTATTTATAATCTTTTAAAATGGTATATGATTCATTTCTTCTACTTTATCTTCTTCCCCTAGAGTATTCAGCATGTGATTATCTTCCCTCTTTTTTTAAAGAGTGTTCCATTAATTTAGTCAGTTTTCCATAAGTGCAAATTTCTAGATGCCTACATGTGCTTTTCTTAGGCACTCAAGCTACCTAGAACTTGAAACTCTCGATTAGACACACCACCTTTTCTGGTTTACCTGAAGATACATATTTCAATCCAAAACACTAGACCTTTCAAGAGATCAACTACAAGGGTTTGTATTCTGCCAAGCTCAGGGCTGAGCCATAACCGTAAGTGTAAATTGCAGTTTAATTCCTCTCTGCATTTCACTGCCTGAGATGCATAGACTTTCTCTCATGATTAAACTGAAATAAAAAACTGAGGTGAGCTTCAGCTTAGCTGTTCTTCTTATTCTTAGTTAAGATAAATGTTCAAAGTAAGAGTATGAATACGTTTTCTGTCATATTCAAGAAAAATGTCCGGAGTGGTCCAGCCTTACTGTGCTACATACAGTGGAAGAATTGCCATTTAAATACATAGTGCCCATTTCTGTTAGGACTTGAAGTATTCACAGGCACATTGTCAATGCAAAAATTTCTTATTTAGGAGGAGAATTTTGTTACCCGTTATGGTTCATAACAAAGCTTTCCTGTCTCTGTTAAGTCATTTATGAGTTTTTTTTCTTTCTTTCTTTTAATAAGCTATTTCTTTCTTCTTTCTTCAAAGATTAAGCTTGTTTCACTAAGGAAAACTGGCTACATCATCTTGTGCTGATCAATAGGATATCCCAATTTCTGGAGTGAAAGGTCACAGACTCTTGAACAGCTTTCACCTGGCAGTATGAAATCCTATTATCCTGGTAATGCAGCACTTCATATTATCACTGCCTGGCGAGGTGGTAATGAGTGACCAAGGCTCTACAGCAAAAGCTGATGTGAGATTTTTCCTTTGAATATTTGAAGAGCTAGGCAATTTTCTAAAGTACCATTTCAATATTTATTTTTACTATTGGGAAATATATTACCATTTTGGTAGGCAATTTAGCTGCTGTGCTGTGTGTGGAAGCAAGTATTTATTGTAGTTGCTGTGTATCCAATAAGTGGAATTTGTGACAGTACCAATTTGTTCGTGTTTTTTACTGCTTCTAAGTCTGTTTATTCTTGTTACGTTTCTTTAAATCAGTAACAAATCCCCTGCCATTTAAAGACTTTTCCTGCAGTGAGGTAAACATGGATGAAGTATGACATGCAATGAAACTAGCAAATGTATTTGAGCTTTTTTTAGTGTTTCAGTAAGGATTTTAGCAGAACTCGAGTTGCAGAAGGTAACTACATACCCACTGTGTATTCACCTCAGCATGACCTAGACACTGTTATTTTCATTTGTGAGAGAAGGTGTCAGCCTACTCTCTAGAAAAACTTCAAGTTTCAGTACAACCTGGTCAAGCACAATACAAAATATTTTCAAAAACTGAAGTAAAAGTCCCAAAATATTAATTCTACAAACTGACTAGAAAGGGAGAGGATGCCGTTCTCCCTATGGTTTTAAGTATGATTTTATCATCTTTCCTTTACATCAATGAGGTGGTGATGGCACTTAGGCATAATTACTCCGTAAATGATGAGGAAGAGATGTTTGGAAGACTTAAAACAACTGAGAAATACCTGGTGGAGGGAACTGAAAGTGCAGTTTAAAATGGTATCTAAACCACTGAGAAATGAGGACCCTCCAGGTCTTCTTGTTTTTAATGATTTTAAACAGAACTGGACAAATAATGAATATATGATATGAGTAGATACATATGTGAAGTCTTCTGGTTTTCAAATCTTTACAAAACATGTCACATCGTAGTGATGTACTCACAGGCTCTTGATATATACTTGGTAGGCATTTAAGTCCTGAAAATGAACATAATTAAACTTGCAATCATTGCAACCAACTATCACAAGGAACCATTACAAGACAGAAAAGGATTGAGGTTTCAAAATAGTTTTGAGGATCAAATAATGAAACAATTATTCTTTAGACTAGCTGAGAGGACCAAGGCTAAGACTGGCAGCAACATGAATATCATTAGAGTAGCAAGAAAGAGACTTCTGAATCAATGCATGCTCAGAACTCATAAGAAGAAACATAAAACTTTAGCATTCTTTTCTTCCAGGAAAAGAATAAGGAGAATTTTAGAACAGAGGAAATATCTTCTTCAAAATGGACAGGACATAGCCTTTCGTGCACTGTGGGGTTATCTGCCAAGTGCATGTTAGTCATGTGATGGGCAAGGGTATGGGATGCAAGATCACTGCTGCTGGTGGTTTTGTCTTTTGGGGTGGTCTCTGCTACTTTTGTAATGCCAGTGTAAATATTAGTGTAGCACAATAGCTTCATAAACCCTCAAGCCAGGTGTATCCAGTAGGCATATCACAAAAGTGGAATGCATGGCTATGACTGGAAAAGACTGGCACAGCAGAGCTGCCAATGCTTGGTGGCAAAGGTAGGTGAGGGGTGGAATGAGCAGGTACTGCATTAAGTGTGTGAGACTTCCAATGCCTGTGCTTAAAACAGGGTTTTACTTTGAGTCCAGGGACATGTCTACACAAAAACAGAGAGGCACACATAAGCTTGGGTCTGGGCATAGGGAAAGAAGACAGATGTCCTAAAAGATCGGGAATGGTAAGAACTTACAAAATGACTACAGACCTCCTATCTACCTTACCTGTTCTCGAGCCCTGGGAAAAAAACATTATGTAAGCAGCCCCTGGTGTTTCTTCCTTAAGAAGAAATGGAGTTAGTATGGCAGAAGTTGCTGTTGCTATATGGGCAAGGGGCATAACAGAACCTAGCGTCTCCCTACAGCAGTTATTGTACCAAACCTACTTGACAATACTGAGCTTTCTGAAGGTGACTGAATCAACCTGTGTCTCCAGGGCTGTGCCCCAGTAATACAACTCCTTCTCTTCCTCCTCACTACTAGCTTCACCATGACTCTCATTCATTACTTAAGTTTTTCCTTTAAAAAACTCAAACTCACACATGAATAACAGATCCTATATTGTGATAGTCAATTAAAATAGACTTGACAGATATTTAAATCTTATATGCTGTACCCACTTATCATGGCAATACATCATATAAAGGAAAAACAACAGTAAGCACCTACAAGTGACTAGTGATGAGAAACAGATGAGAAACTGAATGGCCTGACTAGGAATGACCTTTCACGGAGAGCCACTGTTTTCATGACCCTGAGAAAATTCGACCTGGCCACTGTGTATTTGCTCTCTCCCTGAGTCAGACCCTGTGCAGAATCTCTGTTGCTCAGGGCCTGGGCTGTACATGGGCACAGGAGGCGTGCAGCTACCTGTCCCTGTACATGCAGCTGTAGTCATAGCCACCTACTGAGCAGTCACGACACCTGTCTTTCCTTCCAAGAATTTTGGATTTGCTAGTAAAATAACTACTGTCATTCACATTATTGCAGTGTTCAGTGAGTGATGTTTAGCTTATTCTGTTTTGCTCTTTACCATGAATAATTCTTCTACCTTTTTTTTTTTTGTGAGAATAATGAATAGTTTTAAAAACAGTTTTATTTATTTTTCTTCTCTACAAAAATAAAAAGGTAAGCAGAGGAAGCAAGCCACATTAGCCTGAGTGAAAGGAAAGGTAGTTCAGCTGTTGGAAGGGGAGCTGTCTCCTCACTTGCAGTGGAAAGTTTAGTCTCCCATTTAATAAGATTGGGGGTTCACTCTTTGGGTACATGTAGAAATTATCATGTATGGTTTAATTTCTAAATGTTCCTTCATTAAAACTTTCCCAGATGGGGATTAAGGGAGTGTAATTTGTCAGTGATCCAGAAATCAGTGCAGGGGTTGTGGTTCAGGCTGATAAGGCCTTGGAGGAAATTCCCTCCTACTGTTAGGAAAACTGGCAAGCGGAAACCTGAAGTATGACTGCTTTAGTCGATAAGAGAAAAATAAAATTATCTTAAACTAAGGAGGGTTTTTTGTTCACTTTATTAGATTTATCAAGAGGAAAATATTGATACAATTTATTATTAAGCTGAAAGTTAAGTGCACACAAAACTTTTTTTTTTTTTTTATGCCAGCTGTATTAATTGACTTCTTAGATTATAAAGTATGACGTGACTAAATTAGTAAGTGTTATAAGCGGAGGTAGCATGAGTAAGTTTTCAGTTTGCTTGTCATTCCTTTTAGACTTCTACTTAAAATGACTGCAAATTGTTCAACTGCTGTTAATATGACCCTTCATGTGAAATAGTATTATTAAGCACTCTGGCTTTATCAGCTGTGCTGTAGTTTGCAGTGTTTGGAAGACGTGGTGAAAGAGTTTTAATCAAAATGAGTAATAGCGTTCCCTTCAATTTCTGTAGTCTAATTATCCAATTTTCACTTATTTCATACCTGTGCAATGCCTGCTAAAGGACTGAGGTAAAGGTTGTCTTTGACTGTAATGTTTATGTTACTGTGTGGATGTGCTTACATAAATTATGTGAAGGACAGTAGAAGCTGAGGCTCCAGCTTGCTGTTATGAAAACTCCTGACTGCTTTCATATTTGCTTGTGTGGTGGTTTTATAAGCATTTGCTTTTGAAACTTACAAATTCTGGATCATGCTTTAAATTTGTCACTTGGCACACTGCTGCATCATGAAACACCTTTTCGTTTGGGTATCCATCATAGGTTGGGAGGCTGGGACAACCGTAGTCATTTGTACTTGTTCACTCATCTAAGTGAATTGCCTTTGGTGATGGGTTTGCTCAGCCTGAGAGATGAAATTTCTTCCTTTTCTCTGAAATGAGAGAGAAGATGAAGAGTGAAGTGCCCAGGGTAAGACACCTTGCATAGATGACAAAAGATCACTGGCAATAAGGGTAGATGTGCAGGGAGGGTAAGTGGGAGACAAAGATAATGAGAAAAAGGACAATATGCTTTAATAGCAGACCTAATCAAAAGCAGAAGGGACAAACTATGCACATCCTCCCTACGTGAAGAGAGGAAGATCTGGTGAGCTCTCAGTGACAAAAAGCAGATTAAAATATATTTTATTTCCATATTTAATTTATTTTATCTACTTTGTATTTCATACAAATGGCCGTATGTATTCAGTTCTGCTTCTCAGGCATGCAGCTTCAAAAGAATTTAATTGTAAACCAAAAGACTCACACCTTCAGTGGTATTTTAGAAAGACTACGTTTAAGCTTTGGGTGGAGACAGGTGGAGAGTATGACTGAAAAGTCAGTGCTGAATAGTAAGAAGTGCCTGGAGCATGGGTATGAGCTTTCAAGTCGCAACATAGGCAAAGAGTTTTAATGTCAGGCATGTGCCTCTGGGTGTGTCTCAGGTATGAGGACCCAATGTTGCTGGACCTCTGTTCAGAGCTGTGGTATTCGCATAGCCTGAGCCCCTGGCAAATGCTTATTCAGTAAGGCTTAGTTGGACAAGGTTATATCAGACTCTACAACGGACTGCTGCACTTTGGTACCTCTAATCAATTAGTGTTCACGGCACCTCTTAGCCATTAGGGAGCAGTGTTGACAATGGGGCTAGATGTTTAGATTAAACTTGCTCATTTAGTAATAAAGTACATGAGGAATGGTTGAATTCACACAAGAAGCTTTAAACAACCAGAACGGTTTGCTCACAGTCTTCCTACACAGCCCTCGACACACAATTTTTTTCTCAGAGACATTCTTTGTTCTTTATTACTCAGTGCTTGGAGCTTCCATGACACTTCTGTCACTGCCAGTGGTCTTTGCAAATCTTTCTCTCTCATGCACACTGAAGAAATACTTAGTGAAGTCTCTCTGCTGAGAGTCCCAGAGGCCTTGTACAGGGCTTTTTTGTTTGGACAGTGACTGGTGATTTTTCTTTGGTTTAGGAATCTGTT
>JAOXJM010000001.1:150832115-150851267 GCA_026413425.1 Tringa solitaria
AGGCCTTACTAAAGTCCAGGTAAACATCATCCACAGCCTTTCCCTCATCCACCAAGTGGGTCACTTTCTCATAGAAGGAAATCAGTTTTATCAAGCAGGACCTGCCTCTCATGAACTCATGCTGGCTGGGCCTAATCACCTGGGAGTCCTTCACGTGCCACATAATGGTACTCAGGATGATCCTTTCCATGACCTTCCCAGGCGCTGAGGTCAGACTGACAGGCCTGTAGTTTCCTGGATCATCGTTCTGACCCTTCTTGTGGATATCATACAAAGAGAATGAGAGTTCTTGAATTAAGAAGAACTAGCAATTACTGCTCAGGTTGAGCATAGAACCTTTAAAAGTTTGTAGACATCTAAGCAAAAAGTAAAGCTTGTTGTTTCTGCCAGGGACATGGGTATTGTGATTTTAATTGCCCTATTTCCCTATCCTTAACATAAATGATAGCAGACGCTTACTCAATGTATTGGTAAATGCAAATAACTGTAGGAAAGCCAGAGATAATGTGCATGAAATAGAAACAATGGAAGCACTTGAAATATGACAATAGCTCACAAGAATTCTGAAATGGGAAGAACCTCTGGGAAGAAGGGGCTAAGAACTCATTATCTTTCTTTTTAATCAAACACCTGTATAACCCATGTCCTTGCTGAATTGTAATGACATTTTTGTATTCCCTCTTTCTTAGACATGGTCTGCAGGTTTTATTTGTGAAAATCTGATCTCTGGTAACACACTTCAGAGAGCTGAAATAAGTATCTTTTTGTTGCTCTATTCTCGGTAAGAACGTTGAACATCTGACATTCCATTATACAACATTATTCTGTTTTCATTATGTCACTGATGTTTTTAGGTGTTTTCAATTCTCATAAAAGTAAGATACCACTTAAAAAAATCACATTGAGATCTGAAATGTAGAACATTCCTGGTAAAACTAGTTGAAATTTTTTTGCAAAGTAATATCTTTTTACTGGAAAAAAAAAGTTGTTGAAATTTACCTTTTCATGAAATGCTTCTTATAGGCTTTTAAATTGAAATGCTTAAGTAAATCTCTTACATTCTTGTTTGACTTTGGCACTCCATTTTTTTTGTTTATCCATATTTGCATTTTAATTTTTTTCTTATTCAAAACAAGCATTTTGATATTGTTGAAATCAATTGTTTTAGTGTTTTGAAGTTAATGTTTTGAGATTTTGAGCTTTGTTGTTCGCTAGGGAAAAATATCTTCTTTTCACTTGGCATACGAGAAATTTCAGGATTCCTTTTGGAACGGACATTTCTTTATGGAACATGAACTGTTTGGAAATCTGAGTTTCTAACCATGGCCAAGATAATAAAGCTCAGTGTAGCATAACATAGCTTTATTGAATATATGTAGAGAAGTCAAAATTATAAGAGGTTCTAAAGTAACTTTACCCTTAAACATTACCATGAACAGTGATTGGTTTAGGTCTTACTCCCGTGTTGAATGATGTGGTCATGGTGATATGACTGTTTATCCTCCATTTACATCTTTGTGAATCTGGCCCAAAAATCTATTGGAGAAGTGAAGTCTTTTGGAAACTTTGTGTCAAAGTCAGCAAAGATAATGTTAGATCAGCTGGATATTATTGCACTTTTGGAGAGCTGCTGGGTAAGCTAACATATACATAGTGAAAGAGAGCTACAGAGTTCACTTTAAAAATGAGATATTGGCTATGTAGGCGGAAACAGAGGCCGTAGACCAGAAAGGAGAATGGCATGAGATGCATATAAATAAAACCTGCTCATTTCTAACAGCTAATTTAAATGACAAAAAGTGGCCTCAGAGACTTTTATTCATTCATATTTACAGAAAAAATTAATGTGTCATATTGCATTATATCATATCATATCATATCAGGTGTCTAGTTTTGCCTGGATGCTCATTTACAAAGCAGTTAATCTGTGGTGGAAAACAGTCTCTGTAGTTTGTAGAAGATGATATTTAACATATGTACAGTGATTATGACCACTGTACACAGGTTCAACATCACTGCCGAACAATTGAGTGCTAAAATGATGAGTCACTTATGCTAGGATAGTCTTAATTGGAGAAATTTTTGCGTATGCATACAATATGCTGTACACTCAGTCTGTTTCAATTTGAATTACGTTCTTTTTCCTCTGTCATTCAGCTCTGGAGTTTTGTGTGGATTTGTGGTTTTTTGGGGGTTTTTTTGGGGTTTTTGTTTTTGTTTTTATTTTTTTTTTCTGTTTTTTTTTTGAGGGGGGAAGGGGAGAGGCAGGAAGAGGAAAGGGGGAGGTGGAGGATGTTGCTATGTTCTGTACAAGAAAAAAATGTGTCCAGGTAGAAAGCTAAAGAGACTATTAAAAAAAAAAAGCAAGTAAGTAAACAAATGTGTTCAGAAGACAAGAAAAGGCAGGATTATATGTAAGGTAATTATTTTCCTCCTAATTCTCTTTTAATTAGAATCATAGAATCATAGAATGGTTTGGGTTGGAAGGGACCTTAAAGATTATCAAGTTCTAACCCTCCTGACTTGAGCAGGGACACCTCCCACTAGACCAGGTTGTTCAAAACCCCATCCAGCCTGGCCTTAAACACTTCTAGGGATGCGGCATCCAAAACTTCCCTTGGCAACTTGTTCCAATGCCTCACCACCCTGATAATAAAGAATTTCTTCCTAATATTTAATCTAAATCTCCCCTCTTCCAATTTAAAAATGTTACCTCTTGTCCTTTCACTACACACCCTGATAAAGAGTCCCTCTCCTGTAGGTTCCCTTCAGATATTGAAAGGCCCTACAAGGTCTCCTCAGAGCCTTCTCTTCTCCAGGCTGAACAATCCCAGCTCTATCAGGCTGTCCTCATAGGAGAGGTGCTCCATCCCTCTGACCATCTTCATGGCCCTCTGCTGGACCTGTTCCTACAGGTCCATGTCCTTCCTGTGTTCAGGACTCCAAAGCTGGACACAATACTCCAGCTGGGATCTCACAAGTGCAGAGTAGAGGGGTAGAATCACCTCCCGTGACCTGCTGGCTACGCTTTTTTTGATGCAACCCAGGATGTGGTTGGCTTTCTGGACAACTTTCATGAACTGTTATTCATGGACAACTTAATTCATGAACTGTTCCTTTCATTTCATCTTTATTTTGTCTATGCTTTTCCTGTAAGGTCTGTTTTGTTCAATATGTACATTTCACTGTTGCAGTATTTTAATATATTTTTACCTTATATTAAAATTAGATTATACTTAAAACTGAAAGGAAGGAAAATTCTGTTCCTGCATATTGTGTTTCCAATCTCTGCATAAGTGCAATTTGCACAGGTATTACTGAAACTCAGCTTTGGAATGTCGACAAGCTGCCATGCAGTATTATACATGTTCTGTTTTTGAGGTGCATTTGAAATGACTGACAGGAGAATTTAGCAGTACGGAACCGTATGTCTGTGTCTCTTGCATAATGGGATGTTCCTTCTTGGTGTCACAATTCTGAGGAAAATACTGCTCTTTCTCTTTAGGTGCTTTTAACAAAATGTGCTGTGCACTGCGTGGATGTATGTGTGTATCCAGCTTTGGGTTATGGAAACACTGTGCTTGGCCTCAGAAACTTGTCCTGGAGGTGAAGCCAAAAAAGGTCACAAAACACCCAACCTACCATCCTAGCTGTTACTGAAGACCAAAGAAAAATAACCAGTCAAATAAATTAAAGATATCCATTGGTTGCCCAGATAATATATCTAGTGAAAAGTTATTTATTCTCAAAACTTAATTTTTAAATCTACTTTCTCTTACTGTCCCTAGCTTGGTTATATTCCCAAGTCTGAAATCTTGCTTGTCCTGAGATTCCTCTCATTCATTCTCCTCTCTAGTGGTACCATATCAGATCTCTTTAATAATCAGTCATAGACTTCATCTTTTCAGACATACCTTCCACACACAAGTGTTCACTTGATTTTCTCATAACTCCTCCCTTTATATCTTGCCTAACATAGAGTAACCCCAAGGTAGATGCTAACACAGAGTATGCTATCTTTTTGTTAGAAAAATCTTATTATTATTTTCTGTTTACTATGATTTATGACTATGGGAACCTAAAATATATTTTTGTGTTGATGTCTTTTCTTCCTTTTTTGTCTCTCTGTGTATGCATCTTCAGAAATGGAAACATAGTATTATTTTTTTGATGAATATTTTTGACAAATTCTGATTAAATAAAATGTAGTGTTCTGAAGGTATTTGTTACAAATTCTTCCCCAAATTCCCAACAAGCGCGTTAATAGATCCATAGACTGAGAATAGGTCACATTCTCCATTTTTCATGTAAGAACACACAGGGTAGATCCTGACCAAAGAACAGCTTTCATTTTCCTTTACTATACATGTTCGCTGTAATATGTCAACACAGGTGGTGAAAATCAATTTGTCATATTAAGCAGAGAAGTAAAAGAAATATTTCTTTTGGAATGTGGATGCTCTTTGTGCCATGACACCAGTGGACAATGACTGGTTAAAAAGACAGATATCAAAAATCTGATTTTTCATCATTTTTCCATTTTTCTATGGAACACAATTTTAGTGCATCGGTTAGTGTTGATTCCCTTCATGTTTTCCATTGTGATCTTGTATTTGATTTAGCAATATTGATAAGGCGAAGGTAAAACGCCCTGGATTTTGTTTACTTATTGTTTGTTGTTTGTTGCTGATTGGTTGGTGGAAGTTGGAGAAGATCAGAAGTGAGAATCTTCAGCCAGCTCAGACTTGCAAAAAGAGCTGATAATTTCTGTTTGCAGGTAAGTTGCCATAGGTGCTCTACAAATAACTATATTGTATTGAAGTGATAATGACAGCCATATTAATCTTTTATTTCTCATTCTTGAATTTTTTCAAACATCAGGCACTGAAAATAATAGATTGAGCTGCAGTGACTTCAACCATTTGAAACTAGTTGTTTTAGTCTTGAACAAATGCTTTACCTTCAGGACTGTAGGGCTGGATGCAATCTGAGTGTTACTAATTACAGTCAAACATATGGAGATTGCTTTTAGGAACAACAGTAAGAATCATGGTAGAAATTTAAATCTAATTTCAGATGGAACTGAGTTGCAGTTTCATTCTCACTATAAGCCATGGGCAAGGAGAACAGAGGAGGTGGAATGGTTTTTCTTCTATACTCATCTAATCTAATCCCCTTCTCAGTTAAAATGAAACTTATTTTCAGCAGCCTTTGCCTTTTTAGCAGAAGCAAAAGAAAAAAAAATAAGAAAAAAACCAAAAAAGAAGAATGGGGTGACATATATTCTTTATCTGTTACACTTGATATTTAATATGTTTAAAATAATTAACTAAATGAAAGGCTTGATTCTATTACTTATAAAATCATCAGGATTTGTTCCAGATGGTGACAGTATGAAATAATTTTGACTTCATGAGCTCTATCAGATTTCTTTTACTGTCTCTTTCTCTACTCTCTCCATGGGTGATTTTACTGTACACAACAAGAAAAAATGAGATGACCCAGAGAACGTGTATCTGAGATATGATTACTGATTTCCACTTTGGAAATCCTTAAATTGAATCAATTTTTACAATATTTCAAAATTTTGAAGAATGTGATCATCTACAATTGTTTGTCATTTCTGAATACAATGTTAAGGACGCAAAGGAAAAGAGAATAATATCTTGACATAAAAGATTAGCATTAATGTTTCTTTTATCCTTTCACATTAGAAATTAAAGGAGAAAAAACTTAAAAAAAAATATAAAAAAATTACTGTGTTTGTGCAGTAGCCCAAACAGAACAGCAGCAAAGCAGAATCTGGAATCTTATAAGAGCTTGCTATGTTGTTGCTATGATTCAGTTTTAACACCTGCTTTCCATAGTTTCCAATTTTCCCAAAGTTTCATCTGTAAAAGTCCTTTTCTTCTTTCCCCTCCCAGTTTATCTTTTTTTATCCTATCTTTCTTGTCATTCTCAAGATAGACAGTGAATGTAGTCTTAATGTGTACTTCATTGGTTTACTTCATTTCATACATATGAATACATACTGCTGGAACAGAAAACTCCATTTATTTAACACAAATGATGTATATATTTGTTTTGTGTTGAAAATGGCTGTGTTTCTGTTGTTAGTGGCTGCCATTGCAGCAGTGTAAGATGTGAGCAGGTATATTTTGCTTCTGTAACTGCACATGGAATAAATTCACTGTTTTCAACATAATTACTGCACTGACAGGCATAGTTACAGTCCTGATCTCACCTGACAGCTAAAATGGTTTCTGTCGCCATCAGCAAAATTAAAGCTCACACAGAAACACACAAATAAAAATAAATCCTATAAAATATCTTCTCTGAACATGTCTGGGACATGAAACAAGCTTCTGAGATATCGACTCTTATCTTAGAGGTGTTTCCTTCAAGGTCAGGATCGAGGCATGTTAACAGCATTTGGAAATCATGCCTGTTACTGTCTGTTTTATATGCTCTCTGTGAAGACAATAAAGGGCTCTCAAGCTGTTCATCCAGTATTCTATGAAAGTGCACAAAATTGAAAAACTGATAACATGAGCCTTGATATAAATTTGAAGTGAAAAATATACCAGACAACTTTTTTCTTTGTGGAAACTGGTTGAGGAAATATTTGTTCAATTCCATTGAAATATGCCCTCTAGCAACTGAGAATCTCACAAAAAAATTGCTAGAATATAAAGATTCAGTACAAAGAGCCAGTGTGCTGAGAGTGTAATACCTGAAAGATTCACAAAACAATACAGACTCCATCAATTAATTCCTCATAATACACAGAATATTTTGAAAAATATCAAAAATGTTTGGGTATCAGTATGCAGGGGTAGATGATAGAATACGATAAAAATGTTTTCACTAAATTGGTGTGAGAAGGGCATAAGTAAGGCACTGAAGAAATAAAACACTTGAAACCTAGCTTCAAGGAAAAATCTTTGCAAAAATAATAACAGTCATGTACTAACAGCCTCCATCTGTCCCATCTAATAAAAGGCTTAAGCTAAGGGCTTAGATATTTGAAATGTCTACCATTTGAGTATTTGAGGCAAAGTTGAATTCTGTGTTAGACATCCTGGCTCCACACAGAGAGAAGAGCTCAGAATGACATCTACAACAGCCATGAGAGGAGAAGGCTCAATGTTTCTGGAAGTGGAGAAGGATGACGGGTCAGTGCCCAAACGTTCAACTTTATAGGTTATTTTGCCTTTTTGAGCCTGAAGAGCCTAGATTCACATCTTCAGGGTTTTTTTTTCCCCCTAAAAACTAGAGGGAAAGTAAGTGAAGTAAGAATTTCACCTTCCCCCCTTCCCTGGTGAAGTTCTTTGATAGGGAAAAAATAGCTAAATATTGGGTCTGATTGGTGGAGTCACCCACTGTAATGGAATGAGGTTTTAAGTCTCAGACAATGTATGCAGATTTAAAACAAACCTATGCTTTTATATTAAGTGTATTAATACAGCTTTCTGGCTGCTTTTTATTCCTTTTCTGACACAAGGGGAATAAGGATCTAACTTCTAGGTGCTCAGGTTTGTCTCTACCTCTCCATACTTCCCTCTCAAGAGGGTCTTCATTTATCAGTTCAAGATTGTTCTTTACCTTTGATCTTTCTTAACTTTTTCCATATGGTGACATGTTAGGGATCAGAGGCAGTATCTCTAAGCACATAACTGCAGAGATTTCTTCAACTAAAGATGGTATCTGTATGATACACTGGGAACAAGACTGTATCACAGGTCTCTGCACAAAACGCATGCAAAAGAAGGGTGAGTAATTCATTATATTCAGGATCGAAGGGATATAGCAAGACAGGTGTCTTGTAATTTGCTTTGCTAATCCTTTAAAGGAAAATGTCAGTGCTGGTTACCCTGAGGAATGGACCCAACTCTTTGAGATTTTTAATTAGAATTTAAAAAAAATCAAAACAGTGGAGTTACAATAATCCTTTGAAAGTTGAGCATTTTATAGTCATGTGATTATGTTAGATATGCTACAGCAAGAGAATGTGCTACTGCTTCAGTATACTTTTTGCCAGCAATAATTTTAATAGCCTTGCGCTTTTCTTATAGTTACTAATCTATTTGATAATATCTTCATCATTAGATTATGATAACTGAAGTAAAGCAAGAAAATTCTTTGTTCTAGCTTAAGTGTGGGTGAGGTTTTTTGTGGTTCTCAATTTTTTTTTTGTTATGAGTAAATATATTGTGAAGAATGATGCCTACAGAAATCAGAGGGGTGAACATGTTACTGATGTTTGTTTCTGAATGACTTTGAAACAGAATGCAAGTTATATCTAAGCAGAGTGAGCCAGCAAAAATATTGAATGAAGCTCAGTGATGATGGAATAAAGGTAGTTCAAAAAATGAAATAACCCATTCTCTCCCATAGCTGACCACACTTTTTTCTAGCCAAAGCCAGGTAAACACGGAACATGTGTGTCCAAACACAGCTTTTACAGTATCTACCTGAAAAGAGAGAAGTTAGAGGAGGCTTTTGGCTTAGAAGATAGTTTATAGTCAGAATTTCATCTGCAAAGGGCAATTCAGGTATAAGGCTGAATCATCCTATGTTAACTCCTTTATACTGATTTTTAAGGTTGTAAATATAGTTGCTGCAGTAGATGCATAATATTGGGCAGGAAGATTTAAGATTAGAACATATAAACACATACATACATCAAATAATTGCTCAGCATTTGTCTTTTGGTATTGCTCAAGTCAATTGACTTTGTGTGTGTCTATATCAGTGTTTTGATTCAGATCAGGGTTGCATTTTTGATCTCCCGAATGTCCTGACTCACTCTGCCTTGACTCACATTGAAAAGCAATCTTGGAGTGTGAGTGTTAGATTCCTTTTTTATGAAACAGATTTGGAAGATATTCTCCAGGAATGCATCTAATGCACTTTGAGCACTGATAGATAGTCAGTCCCTTGGTCCAGGGTGTAGCAAATCCAAAATACATCAAATGTAGATGTTGGGAACCTAGCAGAAATTCTAGAGATCCACTGCTACAAATCTATGTCATGACAACTGACAAAGCAGACTATGTAACCTAAATCATCTCTAAACACCTGCTCCAGTCCTTTTGAAGCATTATCTTCAGCATTTTTTCAATTTTTTATTTCAGTGTGGCTTGCCTTCTGGTGTTGGGATGTCCTAAATGGAAGTAAGGCAATGCAAATTTACATCCCAAAGTCTGGGCTGATACTTTTCTGTCTCTCTTTGTGTCTTAGCAGTTTAATAAAAAACCAAGATTATATTTTGATAAAAGAACTATAATACTTTTGATCATGTTAAGACCATCTTCCTGTGCAAATGATCTCAAGCCTGGAATGGGTATGACATTCTTCATTATTTTTCTTACTTTCATATATCTTTTTCTGCGATAGAAAGCAGGAGAAGGTACCCTATAAGCTACTTTATATGCTCTCTTTGAATCTTCACTGACTCTCTAAACCAAAGTAGAATGGTGCAGTATGCACAATTCAGGAGTTAGTGAGAAGGTAAGGAATAGTGACTTTTTGATGATATGAGCAAAAAACAACAAAAGGAAAACCCTGGGAAAATCCTCCTTCAATGAAACAATTGTTTGCCACACTGGAATGGTCGGAAAACTGAGGACAAAATCAAATTGCCTTTAAAATATCCAAACTTTTTTTTTTTTTTCTGAAGAATATACTCAGTATAGCTGTTTTTCTCTGCAATTTAGATTGTGGGTTATGGAAAGTACAGGACAAAATCTTCTGCTGGAGCAAATTCTTACTGTGCCTTTGAAATCAGTGGGATTGCATATATTGATTTTCTTAAAATTCTATCCACATATAAATTTGATGCCATTTTGACTTTAGATAACTAACAGAGTTTTTTTGCAATGTTACAATTTTATTTCTAAAATATACTGTGTTTGTAATATTACAGGAACCTGTGGAGAGTAACATTAAATACAGTAACACTATAGTCCCATGAAGTATTTCCATCCATTACTTTTGCTTCAAAGCTGCCAGGTTTTTACATAATTATTTTGTCAATCCAGAAACAGATTTTCTTTCCCAAGTGCAACATAATGGGTGCCCATGATTCATGTTTCACTCTGCAAAGGAAAGCAAAGGGGAGAGATAAATTGCATCCATTTTTAGGCCGAACTGGAGCTGGTTTTGAGGTTTTTAGGAATCTTATTCTAGAGACAATGTTGTGCAGTTTCAGGCTGGTAGATTCTAGAAAAGGTCTATTACTTCATGAGTTCATTTTGAAAAATTAGAACAACATTTAGAGTAATTACATGAACTTAGAGCTCTTGAAAACAAAGTATTAATACTACTTGCTAAAGCTAAGTGTACTTCAGACAGGTGTTTGCAGGTCAGTCCTTCAGTTTTGACCTATGTTATTCCTCTCATTAGGCTACCTCTGAGGTGTGGTTATATGAATTCGAAGCATGATTGTGTGATGTGGAAGTGTCACTCAATATTTAGATGGGTCCATGTTTCATTCACTAGTCTGTTGCTATTGCATTGAGGGCCAAATTCTAATCTTCAAAAATGAAAGGATACTGAAAGGTTCTGGGTAAACTAATTCTCCCCTAAAAATACATTTAAAAACTAACTTTGGAAAATATTTAGCTTATAAAGTATTGTTTATCACATACCCCTTCTAATTATAATGAATAGATGAGCAATGTTATACAAAATATTGTTGCTATCGAACAAGGAAAGGCAGACACGTCAAATTTTACACGACCATTCTTTAGCAATCAAAGAGAAAAAAGTAATTAAATGAAGAAACTTGTCTAAACAGAACTGCAGTAGACATGTAGTTAGAATATAATTGCACATTTTCAGTACAACACTTGCAGAATGCGCCATTGTTTTTAATGACCACAGGTGCGTAGGTGTTCTGTTTCACGTCTCGTAAAAAACCCCTCAAACCAATGTCGGAGCAATAAAAATCTCTTACCTTCACACACGGTCTTTGGATTATTTTTATGATGTTTAAAATATGTAAAGTGCTCCTATTATTATTAGATCTGGGTTACTTCAGAATGCCACCTGCTGTCTCCCTGCCACTTTTGATACCTCTTCAGTATTGATACAAGTTTTTATGTTGATCCAGTCTAGCCTTGCATAGTTTAGCAAGTACAAATAAGTGCCTGGGGTGCGACAGCTACAGGCAAAGTTACTAGATGAAAAAACTGCTTGGAAGGATTCCTTTGGTTTGTTTTACTTTTCCATGTCAAGAGAATTATAAGTGGGAGTCTATCTCTGAAAATATGTTCAGAGCTAACAAAGCTGGAGTTAGCCATCTTTTAAACACGTATTTGAAAGAGAAGAAGCATCGGAATTATATTCATACTGTAAGAGCTACTTATGCACTCTGTAATTTATTGTACAGGGTCATAAGTGTTTGTCTTAAAACACGTGAAGTAGAATGTTAGAAAGAAAAAATTGAGTTTTGCCATGGGCTACTACCAGCAGTAGAAACTATAATATTATCCTTTTCCTAGTCATTATTTTTGACTTTATTGTGGAGCACCTTAGCAGATATCAAGTGTGCCTGTAATGTGTCTGATTGCCTTTCCTTCTGTCTAATTTTTGCCCCACCTTTAAAGATAAGTTTAAGAGCTAAACTATTGTTTAAGACCAATACTACGTTATAGTTTTAGGTGTAATTGTACTATATCATATAGTATAACTGAACAATTTGGCTACAATTATAGCCAGAGTGTTGGGTGGAAATTTCATTCACCTAAAGATATGCACTAGTGCTTTTATAGCAGAAACGTTATATAGAAATGTTTCATTTCAGTGAGGAAAAACTTTGATTTTGAAACCTTTCACCTCTATTTCTTGTTATATATTAATTTAATATTTTATTAAACTTTTTATTACTTAATTTAAAATAAGATAAATTTATTGATAAATGTAGCAAGTTAATTTTATATGTGTCATGGTAGATATAATATCATAATGTATATTATGGGTTCAGTATTCTATTACAGAAACAAGAAAGGCACTATTCAAATATTTTATTTGAAAAATAATAATTTTATAAGGTTTTTTTCCATGTTTTGTCTTTTAAAGCTTACATTCATTCCTCAGAAAAAAAAAGAAGTGGAATTTTCCACAGAAAGAAATAAATTTGATTTTCTGATTATTCCTGCTTCATACCCTAGACTTTCAGTTTTCCTCCTTTTCTCTGAGACCAGAAAATAATATATTAGTGTTACATGTGAAATGATAACTTCTTACTTGCTGCAAGTCAGCCTTTTTTTTTGAAGGTACTATAGTGAGTAAGTAGGGGTAGACTGAACTACAGTCTTTTCCTCCCTTTTCTGCTATTCCTTATTACTGTTTTTATCAGTTGCTGTCTGAGAATGAAACTATTAGGTACTTTGCAGCTGTAGAAAGCTAGTGACAGAACAGGTAATCCTGCTTTGTCTTGTGTCCCAAACTGTAATTTTGCTGTGCTGAGTTTATAACGTCATTTAGAAAAAGGGACTGTGTCATTAAGAAAACTGAAGAATTATGTGACAAAATGAGATTTAACATCTATTCATGTATTCCTTGCTGTTGTTTTTTATGTTTGAATACTTACTTTTTTTGTCTTCAGCAGCAGACTCTAAGGTCTGTTTGTTAGTTCACAATGGAAAGGCTTATTCTAAGTCATGATCTTAGGTTATTACTTTGTGTAATTGGTTTCATGATCCTCTGATGTTATACTGGAAATTTAAAATGTAAACCCTTAAATAAAAAAATAAAAAAAAAAAAAGAAAATCAAGTTGAAAAAAGCCAATACACTTGAATTATATAGTTAGAGTAAAAAAGAAGTTGGAATTAATTTTTGTTTCACACATTTTTATTTCTTTGAATTTGAGAAATCACTTCAAATGTGTTTTCTGTTCTTTATTGAAATTATTGTCACAACCATTGAGGACAGTAGAAGTCAGCATTATTTTTTAAATCTAAACATATAATAACTAGGCAAAGACAATCCAATTTTGAAATGTTGGAATCATCCAGAAATCTGAAATAGCCACAAGGCTGAGAGGAAGTTCTTCCATACAATCTAAACTCTTAGAGTCTTCTGCATTTTACATCATCTCTTATGCATATTCTCCTTTGTTCTTCATATGGTTATGTTCATATCTTCTCAAAATCATGCAAAAGACAAGTATAATTATATTTATTTACATTCTTTGAGTAGATAAGTGTAATTATATTTATTTTAATGTGGTTCAGCTACACAGGCACTCATGCTTTGATGAGTAGTTACTGTTCTGAAGAGGTCCCCAAGTTTTTCTTTGCTGAGCTATTCATACCGTTCTTTCCTTTTGTTCTTGCCCTCTCTCCAAAGGCTAAGGATATAAAAAGCTTCTATTTGCTTGAAATGCCATTTCTTTGTTTAAATTCTGCTGTTTAAATTTGTCTGTAGCTCTTTCCCTTTGTCTCATTTTGCTTTTCTCTATCTGTGCTTTCCCTCTTCAGTTAAATTACTTTTCTGTGGTTTAATTATTAGTTCTAGTTCTTTAGCCAATATCAATTTTCATTAGAAAGCTTTAACTTCTTTGACGTGTTCCATTATCATTTTTTTTGTCACTTATTTCCTAGGTAAGAAGGTGACCAATAAATCCTAGTCTCTACAGTAAGTATTTTAAGGCAGATTGAGGTATATTGTTGATCAAATATTTTAATATAATTTGCATTTTAGCAAGGACCATTTCAGCTTCTTTCCATTTCTCTTCATCTTTGGACCTGTCATCATCATGTAAGAACACTCAAATACTAGTTCTATTAATACTCTCATTCACAAGGCAGATGTTTGATAGATGATTAAGGGACCTGGGATTTCAGGCTCTCTCACAGAATGAATATTGTAACATTCATTATACTTCTGTTTCTGTTCTTGCTGTATTTTTCATGGAGGGTGAAAAAAGGATTCTGTTAATCTTTCAAATAAACTGTCTACAAACTGCTTTTACTTCTCTACCACCAAACAAAAACAACGGTTATTCTTTTACCTCACAGCTGTAAAATAAGTAAGGCACACCTCAGAAGAACAAAGCAAGCCAGATGAAAAAGAAATATGTGCAAAAAATCACCATGGATTTGAATTGACATTTTAGAAAAGATTAGTGTATTTCCCTGTTATCTTTTATTTTTGCAAAATTCTGTACCTGTGTGTTTATTCTTTAGGATACCTTGTGGGTAGAGTCTGATGAGATGAAATGTGTCATCCACCTGCCTCCATCCAAGGCTGATCCTCAGAATTGCAATTTACTGTCAACTTCTAACTTTTCAGTATTATTTTACTCTCTGAAGTTTTCTTAAGGGTTTAGCCAATGCAAACTACACCTTAAAGCTGCTATTGTAGTGGCACTGGATAACTTTTTGTTGCTAAAGTTGAATGGCCCACATACATTTCTTTCCTGGGTATTCTTAATGTATCCTGAATATTCCCTTCATATTTATTCTAAACAAATGGAAGTATTAGAAATAGTTTCTGAAAATGTGGAATTATCTGAAACTCTTATTTCACAGGTGATATATTTCTCATTTGCTTTCTAGAGCATATGATACTTTAACCTTTTGCTTTGATCAGCTGTGGCTCTACCTAAACCTGTATTCCACCCTAATGCCTTCTCAGTTGATATGCACTTTCCTGCACACTACACAATGGAAGCTGAACTATGCTCAACTAGAATAACACATATCCCATCTTTTCTAAGTTAGTAAAAATGCCACCTCTGCGGAAGAAATTTTTTTTCACTCCTATGTGACATATGATGAGATCTTTCTTTGCAGTATTGGTGTATTGAGTAGCAAAAGACATCAGAATACATGCTGGTCTGTAACATATAATTGAATTTCCTTCACTGTGCTCCTTTATTTATAGTTAGTTTACTGGGGGAAGAAATAGTGACACAGTAAATGCAAAATATGAAACACAATGTTTTAAATAGTGTGCAATTGTATCTAAGCCACAAGCACTAGTCATGTTTTAATTAACCAATACTTGATATTAAAAATTCTGAATGTACCAACATCAATTTGTGCTACCTTTCTAATGACATCATTAAAGGCTGTAAATTTCATTACTACCTGTCAAAAACAGAAGAATGTGAAGTTGCTCTTCCTAAGTTTCTTGGGACAAAGATTTTTTTTTTCACTTATAGTGCTCACAAGACTGAAATATAGTATGATTACTCATTTAAATTTGAATGAAAGTCTGTGGAGGAGTTGAACAACACTACTTATTTTAATCTCTGGATTTATTCACTCGGAAAGTATCTTTCAGGTCCCCTGATTATATCACCAGGAAAGTATTTATTTTTCTTAAAAGAAATAATACATTAAGTGATTTCACTAAGCCACTCATCTTAAATGTTCTTGTATCATAATCTTATACAAATATCTGTACCAGTTCCACCAATTTTGCTGTAACAAAAACAAAGCAGCAGTCATCATCATCATCATCATCATCTTCCAAACCTATTGTGTCATTTTACTATATCAATACTTAACTGCTTTTATTTAAAAATTATGACAGTTTGCCCTAATTTCTTTTCATTTCCACAGATATTTTCACACCAGGTTCAACCTTTAACCTAAGGAAAACTGAAACAACAATATACTCAATAAAGACATCACCTTTCAGCTTTTCAATTTTCAAGCAGTTAGGCAGGCTATGTGCATTTCTTGATGATTCTCCCTCTTATCTGTTGCCAAATATGTACTATTTACTGAAAAAAATTCCCATAGCAGTGACTGTAAATGTTCACAGATTCAGGATGAAATAAAGAAGTATTTTCAGAAAAGCAAGACAAAACAAAACAGAGATGTAGAAGAAGAAAAGAGGAAAGCGATTCCTAATGTTTCCTTCTAATCATATTTTTTTAAAGTACTAGTTTTATTTTTTAAATATGAATGAAAATGAATAATTTTTTAAAAAATTGAAAGATTTCTCATTTTGTTTCATTTAAATATTTTGGGTGGAATAAAGTATTGGGTGGTTTTGGTCAAATTGTTATCAATTTAAGAAAAAGGACTTGATCATTCAATCAGATAAATGCATTAATTAATATAGCTCTTCCCCAGAGCTGACTAATTAGGTAGTGATCACATAGTTAGTCTGTAGTTAAACATTCTCTTGGTTTTGTTGGTTTTGTTCACAATCTTATCTACCCCATCCAGTTTCTTCCATTTACTTGTTTGCTCTCCTAAGATATTCTAGTCTTATATTCTTTGGAGAAAAGTCTTATTCTCTTTATATCTGTACTGTGTATAAGATGACAGAAATATAACCTAACAGAGTCTAATATATTGTGTATATCAATAATAGTTCTCTCTTCTTTGTCACAGATCTTATTATTTATTGTACCAGGTTAGTCATTCTTCTGCTATAACCCACTGAAAGGGAGTTGAGAGTATTCTTAGTAGTGCAGACAGTTTTCTTCAGTAGAGTTTTAAAAGTATGAATTATCCTTTTTAAGGAAAATCTCTGATTTTATTTCCAGTCTCCCAAGATTTCTAAATGTAGCTCATACTTGCAGCACCATACTCACAGAAACAAAAATCAGTGGACTGTGACAGAGACCTATATTTTTTCAAAGAATTTGAACAGGAATTTAGTTTTAGCACAATTAAAAAGAAGTGCTTGTTATAATGATGATGATTAATCCTGTGTTTGGGCCACGAAGGCATCACACAGAGTCTGGAGGAGATTTGCAGTGTTGATGAGACTGATGTATGTGAAATTTTCTCTGAGGAAAGAGAGAATGAACCAACCTGTACCTGGTGCTTAGACAAATATCCTAAGTTGGGCTGAAGATGCTAAGTTCTAGAATTAAAGTTAGCTGTCTAAGTTATTTGCAAGCAATCAAATTATGATCCTTATTGCTCTTCCCAGCCACTTACACTCAATTATTATTAAACTACAGAGGTGTGTAAGATTCTTAGTGAAGTTATTTCATGAGTTTTCCCCGTTCCTCCATTTGTATTCACATATATGTGAGGGAGAAGCAGAATGAAAATCTGAAGATATTCCCAAACTGGTAAACCTCCAGTCAGATCTCACACTTTTTCAGGTACTCGTGTCAATCATTCACAAAAGAAATCTACAGAGAACCAAACTTCATTAGTTCTGCTGAGCAAAGAGCTACTTATTTTTCTCCTGAATTTCTAATTTCATATTCTCTCTAGAACACTATTCTCTAAAGGTGGAATGGAGCAGGTACTGCAGCATAGATGGAATTCTGAGCTTTAAATCTGTTTTTTCCAGTACTTATTTTTATTTCTTTTTTTGGAAACTTCAAAGAAATTATATTCAAGAAATATAATTCTTTAAGAAATATGTTGAATTTGGCATCACCTCTTTAAAACTACCTGCTTGTAAGTTTATATATATTACTCATTTCAGGAATTATAATATCTCTGTGTTGAAAAATATTTTGTGCTACATATGATATTGCACATTTTATCTATGACGAGCTGTAACTAGTATCTCTGGTTTTATTATACTTGCCTCTGTAGTTTCTTCCAGTTGTTAATAAACAATTCACTAAAATTAATTAAGCACACATAAGTGAGCTATCTGAATTTTTCCTATAGTTTTGAGCCAGAAGTGCATTGGCAGGTGAGGAACAGAGGTTGAAAGATATCAGCTGTTATTCTGGTGCTATAGTAACAGATTATAGAGAAAGGCAGTAGTTTTAGGAACACTGCCATGTCTGTCATTATGTAGTATGGATTTAACTGGAAACATTATATGCCATACAACGTGGCTATCTACTTTGTGTCATGTGAATATTACCAAAAATCAAATTAACAAACTTGAACAGCATTAGAATGCCTTATTTATACACACACATGTACCTAGGGAGATAATTTTTAGTAAGAAAAGAATAAACAAATTCAGAGAGTATTTTGTGATGAACAAGCCAATTGCTGATTACAAGGAAAACACCAAATAATAATCTGATTAGAACTTGGAATTTAATGTGAGGGTCAGCTGTTCCAACACAAGTGACACTGACAATCAGCTGGAATGATAATTGGAGTAAGTTCATATGTACCAATTCCCCTTCTAATAATACTATAAAGAGATTGCAGCATCGGTATCACTATATTGCCTACTTGTGATAATGGCAAAAATCAGTCAGCAGGCTGAAATTATCAGTTATGACTTCAGTCAGCTGATATAAAACTATTTGGTATGAATTTAAAAGTGTGGTCCATGTGAATAAGTTCTAATGAAGGTTGAATTTGGAAATATCTGGAATTAACAATAATTTTAAAAAAGTTATCCCCTGTGTTTCAAAAAAATAATAAATCAGCAAAAACTCCCTCTTCTCTCAGTTAAAGACATTATTCTGTAAAATTAAGGTAAATTAAATCTCATATTTTTAATAGCTCTTGATGCAAAACAGATCACTGAAACTAAGACATATTTTTAAGAAAACCTCTGCATTGCTTGTATCTATTCTGTATGTGTTACCACTGTTATTATTCTAGTAAAATATTATAAATATTCCTGTATAATCCTGTAAATGTATGAGCCATAGACATTTTTGGATCTGTATCATCAAGATATCACTTATCACTTTACGTCAAAAGTCAAAATAATATAGGGAGAAATTAGAAGATTTATCCTGTTTGTTGGCATAATACAGTAGCATCAAAGTGCAACCAGTCATTGCATTTCAGATCTAATTTAATTATACAAAGAAGCTTTTAAATTTAGTGAAGTACTTATCATACCACAAACAGAGTAATGGTATATAAAGGGAAATTACCGAGCACAGGGTGAATCAAAATTTTACTTTTAGTATTCCTGTGATGTTATAATATTGATTACTCATTAAATATCATTAAGGCCTCCATCCTGCAAACTCTAAAAAATCTATGCAAAGAGTAGCTTTAGAGCTTTATTGGCCTTGAAAGTCCTCTGGTGGCTGAAGTTCTGTTTCTAGGCGTGAGCAAAAGTTCTTCAATCTCAGTCAAACAAAACAATTCAGTACCTGTAACACAATAAAAGCCTTCCTTAAACCAAGACAATAGGTGCCTTGTATCTATTCATCATGTCATGCACAATCTGGTAGTTTCTTGACCATGTTCTTGGCAATCAACACTATCGTTATTTTATCCACTTTT
>JAOXJM010000001.1:150854225-150884200 GCA_026413425.1 Tringa solitaria
ACTCTGCACTGGTGAGGCCACAACTGGAATACTGCATCCAGTTTTGGTCTCCCCAGTTCGAGAGAGACTGAGAATTACTGGAGAGAGTCCAACATAGGGCAACTAAGATAATTAAGGCATTAGAGCACCTCCCTTACGAGGAAAGGTTCAAAGAGCTGGGGCTCTTTAGCCTGGAGAAACGAAGGCTGAGAGGAGACCTTATCTATGTTTACAAGTATCCAAAGGGTGGGTTGAAGGATGATGGAGCCAGACTCTTTTCAGTGGTTTCCAGTGTCATATTTTTCAGGTCATAATTTTATGTCTTGTGTTGGGTTTCTAGAGAAATCAGTAAAATTTTATTTTCCAAATAACATTTCAGTTAGTCATCATCTGGTTTCATCATAGTAAAGTCAGGCTTTTTTCTTTTTTTTCCCCTAAGTTGGTTTGTTACAGAGTGTTCAAATAAAATTACAGTATTTAAGACAAATTGTTTTGTTAACAGTGGTTTTACATTAATTTGTTCTGTGACTCCAGGTATCCCTCCCAACTGCCCACCAATCTTAGTTATGACATCTACTCTTCCCCACCAGCTCATTCACAGTGCCTTTAGTTCTATAGCATAACCAGGTTGTTCCAACTTCCTAAGACATGTTCCTGCAATACCATGCTCTCTGCTACTCCAGGTTCTCCCTGATGCTCCTTAGGTCCTCACATCATCATACTCTCAGCTTTTTCCATGTCTTTCACTACTAGGAAAAGGCCTCAAGTTGTGCCAGGGGAGGTTTAGATTGGATATCAGGAAAAATGTCTTCACTGAAAGGTTTATCAAGCACTGGAACAGGCTTCTCAGGGAAGTGGTTGAGTCACCATCCCTGAAGATATTTAAAAGAAGCATAGACATCGTGCTTAGGGGCATGGTTTAGTGGTGGAGTTGGCAGTTAAGTTCATGGTTGGACTTGGTGATCTTAAAGGTCTTTACAACATAAATGATTCTATGATTTTACTGGTACTTTGCCTGCAACTCAAGATAAAGGCAGCAAGTGCTGGAATTGTTTTGGAGCTTTATGCAATCTCTTTGGCTTTTTAACATGCTTATGCTTATTGGTCTTCTGGGTGTTGCCATCCAGTTGATGGTTAACCAAATGAATAGCTCACTGGAATGATAGTGAATGCTCCCTTTCAAATATTCATATTTTTTAGCTAATTGCTTTCATAAAACTGTTGGGCTGGTAATATCTGTAAGAATTCTATCATTCTGTCAAATTTGATTGAAATTGAGTAATATATTCATGAGTTACCTTCAAGAAGAGAGGGATGCTAGAGAGACAGAGATAAACATGAAGTAGCATTAGGTAATCTGGATATTCAGATAATGCTAGAAAGCCTTATTGCAAAGAGAATTTGTGTGTTATTTTACCTTTGAATAAAGCATAGTTCTTCAAAAGTGGACTTAATAAAATAGGTTTTTAACAAGACACCTGCATTACTAGCAGAAAATATGAAAATACACAGTAACAAATCCTTTTAGTTCTCATGAGACACCACAGAAGATTTACATAGACAGAAACCCTTCCCACTTAATACCACTGAAACAGCTGATATTTATAGTTTAAAACATGTTTTCAGTGGAGTTCTGTAAGAGCACTCACTGTAGGCTAAAAGATCAATTTCACCAACCTCACTGACATTTTTTACCAGGATAAAATATTTTAATAGTCTCTTGAAACTCCACTGGCATTTATTAGTTTTACTATGCAGTTCAAGGTTGAAGTTAATGCCATACTTTGATAAATTATTTTAAAAGCATTTTGTGTATTGGCTAACAGAAAACCTCCATTGTGTTTAAGTTTTTATGGAAAGTTACTGTGCAGAAGAATAATATGGTCATTACTCCTGCTCTTATAAGAGAAGCAAGTTGTCTACAGAAGATAAGCTACAGTACCACTAAAAAAAAAATAAAATTTAAATGACAGATTGTCCACCAGAGATTAAACTGCAAAATCTAGACTCTAGGGAGTGACAGACCTCACTTCACAACTTTATATAGCATCTTGCAAACAGCTCTAGATTCGGTTATCTTGAACAACTACTATCCTCTGAAAATTTTCTAAAATCTCTGTTCATCACTGTATTTTTCCAGAACACATATTAATATCTTGAACAGACTAGAACGTTTTTTGGAAAGCCAAGTATGTGTACCAGGTCACTTTATTCACATACTTGTTGAGTCTCATACAACTCACATTAAGACCTGACTGTACTCTGCAGTAAATTTCTGTTCCTGATGGGTTACAAATTTTAAAACAGTTACTTTTTATGGGTTTAGAAATTTCTTACAACGTTCTTTTTTTTTTTCCTCAGCATTATTGTAGTTTACACTTACATGTAACTTGCCATGTTTTATGTGCTTTTTTAATTTTCTTAATTTGTATGTATCTTCCAGTTGAATGATTTTTTCCATGTCTATCAAGATCCCTGATCCAGCTGTTAAAGCAGAATTTCAGACACTGTGACTTTTTCTTTCTTTCAGAATTCCTTTGGTCAGTAGCATGTTTTTATTTTAACTATCTATTACTCAGATTTTAAAAAACCCTACAAACTGCATCAAATCTTCTTGCTGCCCTTTAAATGTTTAACTTATTTCCTGTTAAATAGCACTTTCAGTGCTATTTAATAGTGCTGTTCAATAGCACTCTCAGTGTATTTAATTTCTCTTTCCTAGATATTTTTATACGGGTTTTGGGGTGGGTTTTTCATTTTTTTGGTTGCTGAGAAGATATCAATTTAGAGTGTATTGTGACCAAAGACACAGAAATTTTTGAGGGGCAGATACAACTTGAATCAAAATATCAAGATCAATATCTAAAGACCAAGAATGATACTGAAAGATATAACTGTGGGTTATCTAACCAGTTTATGCAATAAACAATCTTGTACTGTGAAATTTGTTGCACCATGGAGGCCCATTTATTAGTTTATACACTGGCAATTGGACCCTTCCATTCATACTTTGTATTTTCACAGCCTCTCCAATCTTGTTTAAGTATGACATATTTATGAGAGGGATTATATCCCATGGTACCTGTCATACTAGAGACATGAGTAATGTCCTGTGAGATCTTTTCTGTCATATGTTCATAAATTTTTGTACAATTCAAATTTTTGGCTTAAGATACATTCACAGTGTCAGGGTATGTATTATATATGAATCACATTTGGAAGCTACCTGCAATATGTAATTATGATTGTGATATAGATATGATCTCATTATTAAATACAATTATATAACTTTCGAAGATATTTAAGTGGTTAGTGAGAGAAAATAATCAGAGCTAGCACAAGTAACTATGCATTAAAAATAAATTGAAAATAGAATTGTGTGCTTAAATAATGGTTACCAGTGGAAAAATCATTGTGCGTGACTGAAGCCAGTTGAGTTCTTTCCATTGAGTTTGTATGGACAACTATCAAACATGTAAATAAAGGAAAAAAGCCTTCCTAGCTTTTCTATGTGATTGACAGAAGATGTGAAACTTATTATAGAAAAATAATTTTCTTACAGAGGGGAAAATGTTTTAATATTGCAGCTTGTTATACAATAATATTTGGTACTATTTGGACATCTAAGAACTTTTTTTATAGAAAAAGTGTTTCAGTGAAAAGCTTAAGTCAACAAATACTTCAAGTTCTTAATAATTTTTCCTTGTTACATATTTTTATATCGGTGTGATACTGCTAGCTTTGCTTTTGCAGAAAACCGGAATTGCATAGTAACTTCTGAATTTGTACATTACTCCAGCCATCTAGTGTTCCTACTACTGGGAATAACTACAGCAGTTTCAGAAAAGTTGAGCTTTTTAATTTGCCTGACTGCAGGATATTTTCAAGTCTGCCACTGCAAAAAAATATGAACTACAAGCAATATCTGTTTTATAAATAAGAAGAATGTTTGGGATCAGGACAGTGATGTCATTTGTTATTATTATGTGATAAACAGTGATTCTGACTTCACAATTTATCTGTGAGGGAATTTTTAAGCCTCAGGACATAGCTGTTATTTGACTCTCTTTGAATGAACCCACTCACTTTTATCAGAATCTGGGTTAGCCCGGATTCTCAAAGCAAAAGTATTAATGTAAAAGCCCATTCCTTAGAAATAATATTCATCCAATATCAATGACAGTTAATAGAGACTAACAAAAAGTTAGACTCAAGACTCTCATTTATCTTTTAAACACTTTTGAGGAAGAAGGTCTTACTTCAGACACTAAAGGACCTAAGATGATGGTGGACACATACCATGGTGTCTAAGTTAAGAGATGCCCAGATCTCTCCTAGGACTGTAATTGGAGTTCTGAATACAGCTCTGGATCCCTAAAGATCCAGATATTTAAATATGATTGAGCAGATGAGATTAACTCACTGCAAGATCTCCCTGATTAATGGTTCCTACCACTGCTTGGACAACTCCCACATCTTCACAGTATTGAATACATTTTAATGCTTATGCCCATTTTCTCTGGCAATTTATAGTTTCTCATAGTAAGTCTCATATATAGGGTTTTAAAAATATCATGCTTATTCCTGCACTTTTATTAGTTATTTAACTACAAAAAACTGACTACATGAACTTTTTCATGATCTGCTTGTCATATCACTAATCCAAAGTAATTTATTAATTGTTAATTGCATTAAAATATATTCAGATTCTGCTGATCAGAAATCCTCCACACTTTCAACACATGCTAATGACTTCTGTTTATCTCAACATTTATTCATTAGAGAAAAAGAACTACTATCAATAGGAAACAGCCAAGGGCAGGTTGATTCTTGTAGTAAGTTAAGGGAAAAGTATATTAACACAGTACAGATTCCATTTATAGCTGAGTTCCTTTATAATATTACCCCATCCTGGTAGAGCAGTATGTCATGTGTCTTCTGTGTTGGTCAGAATTGCATGGTGATAACAGAAGGCTTATGCCAGCACGTTATTGGGTGTCAGTTTTCCTTAACTGTTTAGCATTTCATACCACTAATTTGAAATTTATTTCAGAAAGTTTACTCTAACAAGGAGGGAAGAATCCTGCAGAAGGCCCTTGGAAGCCATGCACCAAGTGGAGAATGATGTTTGGCCAACCACAGGCTTGAACCTAACCAAAACTAAGGTTGATTCTCAGTTGCTGGACCTCCAGCCATGGCCCAGTGGAGAAGTCTTTGCAGCCTACCCCTTTCACTGGGAATCCATTAGGAGACTCATGAAAAATGGTTCGTCATGCTCAGTCTGTCTTTGGGTTGTAACTCTTACTGTAGTGTTACACCTCGATGTGAAAAGTTCCCTTGGAAGTCCCTATGCAGCCCAAAGAGAGCTGAAGCATGAGACTTTTCCTTCTGCAACATACTGATTCTCTTGGAAGTTCCTTTGCAGTCTCTCACCAACAGGAGATATGGGGTTTGTCTTTCTCCCAACCCTAACTCCAAATCTAGGCATGGGATAAACCTTAGGCAATAACCTGGGTTGTTCAAGCCCCCAGTGAGGACCGTGGTCTGAGAACTTAAGGGTTCTAATAGTTGTCTGAAGGACCCCTCTTCTACTTCTTCCAGATCAGGCAGTCTGCAGCAGAAACCCACAATGATACTGCTCACCTTGATCTACCCCCTAAACTTCACCCATAAGTTCTCAACTGGCTCATCTCCCCTAACACTGTCCTTTCTGTATTCACTCATTTATAGGCACAGAAACAACTCCCCTTCCACCTTGTTTTCCTGATTTGGAGGTGTCTCTTGTCCACATTGCCCTGCAGAGTTTGCTTGCAAAAGCAATCTGCTGATTCCCCACTGACTGTGGATACCCTACATGAAAATATTCTCAATGGATATAAATTTTTCCGGAGTATAACCCTCCCCTTGACAGCTCCACAGCAAATGGAGTTACAGGCTTTATCTCTCTCCCAACCTTAACCCTAAGCCTAAACCTGCACCTAAGCCTAATCTTAAATCTGGGCATGGTCTCAACCTTATCAAAGGAGTCCAAACCCTGTCACAGATGAAAAGATTTTCAGGGAGAAATCTATCTGTACTTTATTTTTCTGGGGAGGCATTACTTTTCCATTATTTATGTTTTTGTGAGATCTTGAATTATGCAGTGAGAAAAGCAATCTTGAAGCCAAATGCTAAATGGTCTTTTAAGCCTGCTGAACTCAAATCCTTTTCTAAAGATGAACCTTATTGTCAGTCTTCACCTGAATGATCACTTAGAGTGAGGAATAAAAATCAAATGCTATGACCATGAATCTGAATTTTTCAGCTTATGAGCTTTATTATTTATTGCCAATGAGGTATGGTGCCAAAACGGCGACTATACTGAGTTCTTGGATAGAGGTACAGCTGCCTGGGATGTGAATATTAGCAAATTAATACTTTCCGAGCAACAAGATTATGATCATTGTGGAAATGAGAGAATAGTTTCGTTGTAAAAGAAGCACAAATAATTCCAAGTGAAAATTAAAATCTTGTTTGAAACCTAGCCTTCTGAGAATTAGCTTTCGGTAGAAACTACCCATTTCAGAGTGCTGTTTGCAGAGTTCAAGCCTGAGACCCTGGTTTGTTATCCTGCCTTGAAGTACCACCAGTGAATAGTTATTCTTTTTCAGCCCCTGGTCCAGGACCTACCAAAAGGCATTTTATGAGATGACGCTATATTTCCTTCAAGTATAGTTTCTGAGGAATATGCCATTTGAAGTAATGGAAAACAGTGCCTATTTCCTTTAGAAGTAGTAAGTAGATCAGATTCTTAATACACTTGCAAGCTCACATGCTCACAACTTGTCAAACCAGTTCTTCTCATTTTTAGTGCTGTTAAAGGTAATTTACCTGGGAGAACAGCCATGCAAAGAAATGAATCATTCCTGGAGAAAGCTCCGCTGTTCAGATGCGTCATTTTCTGATTGTATTCTGAATACAAAAGAGAGAGGGGAAAAAAAATAAAAGAGCCCAACAAGTATATAATCATAGAATGAAGGGTTGGAAGCGACCTTAAAGATCATCTAGTTCCAACCCCCCACCATGGGCAGTGACACCTTTCACTAGACCAGGTTGCTCAAAGCCCCATCCAACTTGGTCTTGAACACTGCCAGGGATGGGACATCTGCAGCTTCCCTGGGAAACCTGTTCCAGTGTCTCACTAACCTCGCTCTAAAGAATTCCTTCCTAATATCTAATCTAAATCTTCCCTCTTTCAGCTTAAAACTGTTACCCTTTGTCCTATCACTATACTCCCTCATAAAGAGTCCCTCCCCATCTTTCCTGTAGGCCTCCTTTAGGCACTGGAAGGTGGCTATAATGTCTCCCTGGAGCCTTCTCTTCTCCAGGCTGAACAACCCCAATTCTCTCAGCCTGTCTTCATAGGAAAGGGCTCCAGCCTTCTGATCATCTTCGTGGCCCTCCTCTGGACTCAGTCCAACAGGTCCATGTCCTTCTTGTACTGAGAATTCCAATGTTGTACACTATTCCAGGTGAGGTGTCACAGGAGTGGAGTAGAGGAGCAGAATTACCTCCTTTGACCTGCTGGCCATGCTTCTTTTGATGCAGCCTAGGATGCAGTTGACCTTCTGGGCTGCAAGCGCACATTGCCAGCTCATGTTGAGCTTCTCATCTACCAACATCCTGAAGTACTTCTCCTCAGGTTTACTGTCAATTAACTCTATGCCCAGCCTGTATTTGTGCTTGGGATTGCCCCAATCCAGGTGCAAGACCTTGCACTTGGGTCTGTTGAACTTCATGAAGTTGACATGGGCCCTCCTCTCAAGCCTGCCAAGGTTCCTGTAGATGACATCCTTTCCCTCTAGCATGTCGACTGCACCACACAGCTTGCTAAGTGTGCACTGAATTCCACTGTCTGTCACTGTCTCCGACAAAGATGTTAAACAGCACCAGTCCCAGTACCAATCCCTGAGGAACACCACTGGTTTACACTTGGATATTGCCACTGACTGCAAATTTTTATCCACCAAGTGGTCCATTCATCAAATCCATATCTCTCCAATTCAGAGATCAGGATGATGTGCAGGACAGTGTCATACACTTCACATAAGTCCAGGTAGATGATGCCAGTTTCTCTCCCCTTATCCACCAATGCTGTAACCCCATCATGAAAGGCTACCAAATTTGTCAGGCATGACTTGCCCTTGGTGAAGCCACGTTGGTTGTCACCAATCACCTCCTTATTTTCCACGTGCCTTAACAGAGTTTCTAGGAGGATCTGCTCCATGATTTTTCTGGGTACAGAGGCGACACTGACTGTTATGTAGTTCCCTGGGTCTTCCATTTTTCCCTTTTTAAAAGTGGAGATTTTGTTTTCCTTTCTTCCAGTCAGCAGGAACTTCACTGAACTGCCATGACTTCTCAAATATGATGACTAGTGGCTCAACAACTTTATCCACCAGTTCTCTCAGGACCTGTGGATGTATCTCATCAGATGCAATGGACTTGTGCACCTTCAGGTTCCTCATATGGTCTCTGGTCTTTTCCTCACTGGTCTTCACCTACAGGGAATGGTGTCCCAAGTCCCTGCCCTTGCCTTCTGCAGCTTGGGCAGTGTGGGGTGTTTTGGCTGTTTGGCCATTGACTGTTAATCCACTGTAGCCTGCGCTTGGAATCAGCTATCTATCTTCTTCTCAGCCTCCCTGATGCTATGCAGCCTTCTCACTGCCTCCTGCAGCTCAGCCACCTGCTGTAGATCATCCTCAACCTGGGCATGCATTTTGTAGGTAGGTGTGCTACCTATCCCTACCCCAGCAGAAAAGTCTATGCATCTCCTGCAGTCTGGGGTCTGCACTGCAACCTCTTCCTTCAGCCCTGTCAATGTGGACGTTTCAGCCATGGCTAGGGTAGATGGTGCAGACCGTGGAACCAGAGCTGCAGCCTTTGCTCTCAGACGACGGCTCACCGTTCTGCTCTGATTCTCAGATGAGTGCTCACCATTCTGTCTTCATATTTCATTCTCAACAAAACAAAGTATAAAGTGTGCAAGTTGTGGTACTGGCCACTTCTATTATTTCAGCTTGAAATCAAAGTTATATATTATCACAGGATGCATGATATGAAGGACTTATTTTTTATTATAATTTACATTGCAACTGGGAGCTTGAGAATCTCAGCTTTCTAATTTTTTTTAAAACCTAAATTTGAGATGCATTGCATCATAGTGTAAATGTAATATAGTTTTTATATTTTTTTGTTACACTGATTTAATTAATTGATGAAGGTTCATTTTCTGTAGCATCTGGAGATCAGTCTAGAACTTTTGATTCTTCAGGTTACAGATCTGATATATCTGCCTCTCTGTGTCTAACTCAAAAGGCACCTCTGATTACTGTCAGAGTGTTCTTTTAGACAGTATCTGCCTGCATAAACTGTGGAAAAAAGCCTCAGGGATCAGGCTAACCAATGTCTGATCTCTATTAGCTGGTTAATCACTTTTTGTTGACCAAGTTACTAAAGCAACATAAAACTAAGAAATACCAGCAATGAAAATGCTGGTATAATTATTGGGATATATAATTATTCTTTAGAACTAAATATAAATACTTATAATTATATTTATTCTTTATATATATATTCATTATATAATTATTCTTTAAAGCTAAAGGAAGGTACTAAGGAGAATAATCTCCTGATGATGCCAAGAAAAGCCCATATCACTTAGACATTATAAGGACTGTTCAGTGAGAACTAATTAAAGAGGCCGCAGATTGAATGTTCTGTTGTTGGCAACTTAGGCAGTCTAGAAAAATATAACTTGTGTGTGTTATGCATGTGACTGGGTGAAAACCCAGTGATGCCTTTTACTTTTGAGCCCAAATCCAGAAGCTAGTGGGAAAAAATGGTAGCCAAACACCTCTGTTCCACTAAGTACTTTTTTACTCAGTTTATATCAGAGTGACCTTGATAAAGTTAGTCAGTACTGCAGTGATTTTGACCTTTATTTAGCAGTATTTTAAATATTATAAAACTAGTCTGCCAAGTATATAAATATGAGCTTTGACTTCAAGCTCACAATTATATTGAAGTCAATAGGACTCCATACTTACTGACATTCTCTTCGAATGAGCTCATGATCAGTCAGATTCTTTAAAACGAATTTTACACCACAGTCTTCTGGAACCAATGACTCTAAAAATATAGAAGTACCTCATCCTGGGTTGAGAGACACAGGACTAACTTTTCTTCTAATGCTAGGAAAACTGCACTTTTAGAAGACTCTAGTATCTGGATTCATGAAAATATTTACTTTATAGCCAGCCAGGCTCTGTGGGATTCAATATCTTAGTGTTTTCGAGCCTTGTCAGGTGCAGGATCAAGGAGAAGCAAGGCCTGGGCATTTGACCCAGGCTGGCCAACAGGATTATTTCATACCATGAACTTCACATCCAATATAAATTAGAAAAGTTCCCTCTCTCTTGATGGCGGTGGTCCGGACACCTCCCTGCCCTGGTGCCAGACCCCTGAAGCCTTCCTTTCCTCCCAAAGACGTTGCACTCACCATGTCCCCCATTTGCTGTCCACTGCTGGGAGTGCACAGCTTCCTATTGATATAATTGGCTGAGTATAACTTTTGTATATCTTATATCAGTATCAGGATTAATACTGCATGTTTTGTATTATTGTTAATTATTTAGTCTTATTCCATTAAATCTATTTATATTTCAACCCTCGTGATTCTTTGTGTTCCCCAATTCCCTTTTCCAGGTGGGGAGGGGTCATCGCATGATAGAATAATTGCCTAAATGACAATAAATTGTTGTGGGTTTTCTCAAACCATAACACATCCTTATAAAGCTCTTTCTTTTAATAAAGCTTATATTAAAACTTATAACACACCTAAATAAGAAGGGCCAAAAAAGATAAAAATGCTTTTCCATTTTGTTGAAAGGACATACAGGTACTCATTGCAAAAGAGACTAATTATTATTCAAGTGTTTTGATATTTCACTCAGAAATAGACAGTACTTAGAACAAGTTTGAGCAAGTAGAAAGCAAGCACATTTTATGCAGTCCCCATCTTACTGTGTAATTTTCACCTCTTGAAACTCAGAAATACATGTAAAACTATCAAAAATTAGAATAAAACTTTTTTTTTTTCTGGCAAAATCTAGATAAATTATATCTAAATATTTCATAGAATTGATTTTTAATAAATAAATAATTAAATACAAAATTATCAAAGTAAGATTAAAAACTGTTATTTTTTTCAATGCACTTACATGTTCTACCTGACAAAACTAATGAAGGGCAAACGTACAGATAATTATTTTGTCTTGGCTGATGGCTTGTAACTTGCTCAGATTAAGCTGTTTCCTTGTCTTTGCTAATATAGTCTCATTTATCACTGTGCATGCTATCACATTGTCAGATTCCCTTATTTCAAGACTTTCTGCACATAAGTCCCAGTTGTACCATTCTAATCTTGAGAGTCTCCCCAAATCCTTATCCAAAGGCAGGCTTTCTTCCCTTTGCAACTATCTCATCATATTCTTCACAATTTCCCTCTTATATTTGAATTCCCAGACCCTCCCACCCTCATTCCCAGTCACCATCTCTGCTTCCACCCGGATTCCTTATCCTTATCTTCTTTTCTGTCCCATTCCAGTCTGGCCCTCTTCCCACTCTACTCAAGTCAGACATCCTTCTTTTCCTAATACCCTGGGAAACAGCAAAGAAGAGAAGGCTGAGCTAGTAAAGGCACAAAAAAAGTTTTTATATTCTTCTCTTAATTCTTCCTTCCCTCTCACAACAAGAGGAACTGAAATTACATGATAGGGAATGTCTAAGTAGATCACCTATAAAAAATATTTTAATATTAAAATAAAAATTAAAAAATATGTAAAATACAATCTGAATGCCAGTTTTACCAACTTAAGTATCCTTCTGCTCAACCCACAGAGCAGTAGATAAAATCCCCCCATGTACTCCATACATAAATCAATAAACTACAAATTTGGCAGTTCACATTGCAAATTTTTCATTTAAAAGGAGCTTTACTCACCTGCATTGTACTGTATGTCAGACATAAACAGGAAGGAGTGTAAGTACATCTGATATTAATATAAAGCTAGGACAGTTTCAAAGCTGACTTTGAAAGTAAACAAATTCTTTATGTCCTTGTTCATTCCCTAAACAATACTCTTATTCTCCTTTGCACCTAAATGACTTTGTATAATAAAGAGTGCTTCTAGATATACTTTTTTTATATACACATGAATATAAAATTGGTATTTCAAGATTTTTTTTTCATGAATGAAAATACACATTGATATATTTTTGAAAATATATTTGTATGTAATACCTGTTCAGTAGGGAGCTTTTAATGAAATATAATTTATTTCCTTATGCCTTAGCAATTTCTACTCTTTCCTGTGTGTGCTACCATGGAAATTTCATTATTCATATTAGCATTTAGACCTTTGTTTTATTCACTGACTCCCTCTGCTAAGAATTTGATGTATTTCCATTAAGCAGCACAAAAGTAAAAGAAAATAACCTCTGAGAAAAAAACAAAACAAAAAACTTTAGCTCTATAAAAGCAAAGGACACATCTCAGAACCCAATTTAGGAACAAAAGCTATATTAAGGCAAGAATAGCAATGATTCCTACCCCTCACACCCCCATGTCTTCAGTCCAAAGCAATCACAAATTTCTCTTCAACCATAAATTTAACTTGATGAGGAGAAAAGAAAATCTTATTAGAAACCCCTTGTTTGAACTCCATAGTGTTACTGATATCTGAAGTGATATCAAGAGCCTGAGAGCATTTGTTTCAGCAAAGGTGTCTGGATCAAAAAGTGAGGTAAACAACAGTTGACATGTGGGGTGAATAAAAGAACTTAGAGAGGGCAACAGTATTCTCACACAGCTTCTAAGCATTCTTCTGGCCTGCTGATAGCATTAGGATGCAGAACGAGGAGTGGGAACTGTGTAGTGTTAACAGCATATTGGCAGCCTCCCATCAGCTGATGTATGGGGGAGCAATCCAAATGAGTGGCTGAGCTTCTAAAACTTTGATTATTTTTTCAATAGCAGGTTCCCAAAACTCCTACCTCTCACCTTTTCCACCATAATAATGTCATTCCTCTTCCATCTACCTTCAATTTCTCCTCCATATTATGTTTTTACTCTATATATAGTTTTGTCAGATAGGTCGCTTTGAAGTTTTCTGCTAAGCATACAGAAGGGAAAAAACGGCAGCTGTAAGTCACTGCTGCCCCTCTCAACCAGCACAAGCCCAGGGCAAGCAAATTGCTCTGCGAAAGCACTGCCGTGACACAAGCCAAAGAAATGGTTTCATTTGCCATATGTTGTACAGATCAGCAGTGAAACGTTTACTAACCTTTGTACATCACTGCACAAATAGGCACACATCACTCATATCTTATCAGCATTGTACTGGGTTTTTTTTTGAAAGGAACTACAAGTTATTGCTTCTCAGTTCACTGACAATATTTTCTGAAATTCCAGAAAACATGCTGAATGCATGATACATGGATTAGTGGTGGGTCCATCTCTTATATGAGTTCAGCAGATAAGACAGTACTGAAATAATGAGTTCCCACATAAACAGGAGCAATATTACAAACATCTTGATTGTCTTCCTGTTTGAAATTCTCAGTAATGAGTGAAGAGCTGGTTCTTAGCTGCCATCCTGCTCTGTGCTGACCATTTCTGCCTTGATGGTTTTGAGGTGCAAATTAAGTGTATGACAGAGAAATGAAAAAATGAAGCATATGAAAGCAATCAGTGTGGTAGGCGCCCATATGCATCAGAGATTTTTAATTGCCACTGGGGGATTTCAAGGAATTTCTAAAATTAATTGCAGAGATACATATTCTCCTAAGAATTGAATAGTTATGTAAGAGCCTTATCAACTATCTATAAGATCCAAACTTTTTCACATAATCAAAAAATGTGTTTAGAAAAAAATGTTCTATTTAATCTAAAGATGCATAAAAAATAAATGCAAGCAAGAAAACAAAATTTCTCGCTAAGGTATTTCATCCATCTAGAACAATAATCCAAGTGGAAAAAAAAAAAAAGAAAAAGAGAAAATCAGAGGTGCTTACTGCTTCTCAAATAAAGTCTTATGTCTGGTCAATGTACAATTTTCTCCTCTTTTTAAAGTTTATTCTCCAAATAAATGTCTTCACTACTGGGTTAGTGATTCTCTGTGGTTACCTGCTGGATGACCTGCTAAGTCAAAGGATGGTGTATAGTTCTAAGAATTCAACATTCCCAGACAGAGAAAATTACTATAATAACTAAGTAAACAAAACAAATTATTTCTCTGGCTGTATTTAGCATTCTTTTATTTGGAACATTGTTTCTAAATTTATATATATAAAAAAACCACTAAAAATAAAATAAAATATTATATATAAAATTAAAATTAGTACTAGTTTAATTTTTTCAAAGGTGATTCATTGTTTGTGCTTGGACATGTGGTATGGTCTGAACTGAAAAAGATGATATTCTGCATGTTTAAATTTTACACCTGTATTAGTTATGTGAACCTGAATATCGCCTGTGTCAATACCTATGTTAACAGTACTTCTCTTGGTAATCATATTCTACTTGAATTAAGTTTTATCAAGAAAAAGCATATTTTATTTGAAAAAGGGTCTACCTTCTTTGCCCAACTGTGATAATTGTGAGATTTAGCTTTAGAGAAAATAAATACAGAGTGTAGATCTGTATGCAAGTTGTGTAATTGTTATTGGCTTTAAATTGCCTCCTGTTCCACAGGGAAGTAAAAGAATAGGAAAAAAAAGAAAACATAGAATGAGGTACAGTGTCTAATAGTATCAGTGCCTTACCTGTTAGATTTTTATTTTTTATTTTATTTTGGTTGCAGTAACTAGAATACATTGGCTGCAGTACTTGCAGGTGGAAAATAAGTACAGATGTGCCAACATAGGCTCCAGGTTTGTGAGCATTCACTCTTTCATTGTAAATAGGGCAACTACTTTTCCCGTGGATCATCTAAGTTGAAGTTGAAAAAGTGCCATGTATAAAAGATTGCCTTTTGGGAACAGTTGAAACTTCATGTACGACTGGACTTTCAGTGGAATAAGATTATTTCCTGATGCTGTTCTGTGGCATATTTGTTTCTTTTAGTATCATAGCCAATACTGTGGTTTTCTTGAGAACATGTGCGTTGCTTACATGAGTTTCCACCCCAAACATGGCAGCAGTAAAAAGAGTGGAAGCATATTTTTCTAATTCAAAACCAACAGTGTCCATTTGCACTCTTGTTGAGTACTTGTTGCACTCCATTGCCATGGAACACCAGTTGATTTTGCACACCTTGAAGAGCTTTAGGGAATACTCATCAGTGATGGTTTTCTGTCTTACAATATTTGAATCTTGAACTGATTCATTAAAATTCATGACCAAAATTAAGTGATTTAAGCTGGTTTATTTTTCTTTTGAAAGAATTAAGGCCTGTTTTGTACTTTTTTCCAGCAACTGCGTAACAACTTAACTGAAAGGGTGATTTGGTCTCAGACCTTCACCATTCTGTATTTTTCTGGGCTTTCCAACTAATTTCTGTCAGATTACATAATAGAACAAGTCTTTGAGAAACATACAGTGTCTAGGGGAAAAAAAACAGACAAAAATAATTAATATCTGATTTAATATGCAAGAAATTGAATGGCAAAATATGAGAAATGGCAAGCTGTTTCATATCAATGTTTTTGGTTTGGTTTTCTTGTAGTTTCATATTTTAATAGTTGAAATATTATATGTTCCTAACTGATATTTAATGTTGTCTCTTTGTTACATTAATATTTAAAGAAACCTAAAGAGTTCTTGCTTGTAAAATATTCATGATAGCTGCTCTTTTATGTGAAACAAATTTCAAAGGAGGAATCACTAATTCACTTACTATCCAATTCACATATCTTCTCACTTGCCTAACCAATTTTTCGTGGTTTCATCCATGAATCTGAGTCAAAGTAAAGATTTGATAATTGTACTAAATTAACCAAGGTTGGGTAGATTTACATTTGGAAGCGTGGCAATCTATTTTTTTCAGCTTTCTTATTGACAATGGAATTACATGACTTGGCAAAGCAGGCATATTTTCACAGGAAAAATAAATAAAGCAAAGAGTTAAGTTTATCTGAAACACATGTTCAAAGCTTACTTCTACGCTCCAAAAACTTGTTTTTTTCTATTTTAATATCGAATAGTAGAGCACTATTCTATAGGTTTTAACAGTGATGGACCCTCAAGAACTGCAGATAATTTCTTCTTTGGATACAGGTTGAATCAGGACGGGTAAGAATTTGCAGGACAGTATGGGTAAAGAAGGGGTGGGCAACGAAGGTAGAAGGAGTCAATTAAAAATGGAAATTGCAAGAGCAGAGAAACAGAGAAGATACAGCTTAGTGTTTGTCTGACAGCTCTAAAGAGCAGAATTGTCTCTCAGTGCTGGCTGCACTGGTGAAAACTTAACATGTAACCCTACAGCTCTTTCACTGTCAGGAATGAGTAGGTAGCAGAGTTCACATGTTCATTCAACTCTAACTGCAAGTCTGATGGAAAGAATATCAGCTTTTTTTGATATGAGTACAAGGAATGGATGGACACTGAGACTACCAAATCCCTTTTGGTCACTACTGCTCTGGTCTGGATTTACCTTGGCAGCACAGACATGACAAACTCATATTCCATTATTAGCAATATGGTCAGACAGCACTTCTCTTATTCTTGTTTTCATTTTCAGATGTAGCTTGTGAAATTTACTCTGTCTGCTTTTCAGATGAGCATCACAAGAGACTGATGTCAATCTGCAGAAGATTTTCCTCCAGCAATCTAAATTTGAGACCATGGCAGACTCTGCAGGCAGCTTTATTGGCAGCATCAGAGATACTTGTGTGTTTGCCACTTAATTAACTGTTGACGGACCATCTGGGCAGCTTAGTCTTTATGCATATCATTTTCTTTGGTTCACCTTGGAGCCTGTATAAACAAGGCACATTAATTTATCTGAAAAAAATAATTGTGTAAGTATCCTTTGTGATCAGTGTATAAGCAGTATTTTGAAGGCCATATTGTACCAAAAGCTGTTATATTAACCAGTTTGCATATTTAGACATTAAGAAGGAGGAGAGGCAGGGGGAGAGATTAGTTAAAACTGATTTTATCACTTTTTTCCCCAACACCCTGCTCAGTACCTAAACAGTTGTTTATCTTATTTCTCAGGGAGAAATCTGCACTACCATATTCCATTGATTTCTTTAATTTGTTATTATAGGATTTCAGAAGAAGGTGAAAGCCCTGAAGGTAGTTTTAAAAAGGAAGAGAAGAAAAAGTTCAGATTAATTACTTTTCATGATATAAACCCACATGACTATGCAAAAGCTCTTGACTACACAAAACCTCTGTTGTACCAAGTGTATAATAAAAGTCATCATACTAAATTTTCTTTCATTAATAACTTTTCCAAAGTAGAATGCAATACTATATCTTAGTTTTTAAAAATGTACTGAAGCAGAGAGTGTTTATAGCCTTGTTTTAAGGCTATAAACCTTTAACCTGTAATTTAGGATTTCCAGTTTTGAAGATATTAACAATAAATTCTTGATTTCAAGGTTAAGTAATATCTACAAATAAAACAAATGAGAAGTGTGAAATTCAACTCCTGCAAAAAAAAACAACAAACAAACCAATCCAAATGAAAAAAAAAACCCAACCCAGAACCTGATGAATGAAATGATGACCCTACTGAGGTTAGTAGGAATATTACCAGTGGAAGTGAGATTTCGCACTATCAGTGTAAATTCGGGTAGTTATTGAGGGAGGAATTCCAAAAACGTATCTGAGCTACTGTAGTCACTCCAAAGAACCCCAATTTTGAATGAATTGCAGTTCAGATTAGTTCAGCATTTGTCCTTTGTTTCATACTCGCAAGACAGGACTACCTGCTAAATGTACATTGAGTGCCACCATGTTTTAAAATTATGAGGCCTCATGAAGCCAGATTAAAAAGATTATTTCTATTATAAAAATAAGAAGTCTGTCTTAGATGGTGACAGAGTTGCAACTCATAACTGAGAGACCCATGATATAAAGGATATTTTTCTTTTCAAGTATGAGATGCTTGCTGGAGTGGATTTTCTTTATTTTGACAATCTAAATCATCTAGGTGGTCAAGACTACTTTGAAATACTATTTGGACCATATAACATATTCATTTCTTAACAAACAAACAAAAAAAGTATCTAACCCATGGACTCAATGCAGGGACTGAAGCACTTCACAGATCAGGAAAGGCTGAGAGAGCTGGGACTGTTCAGCCTGGAGAAGAGAAAGCTCAGGGGGGATCTTCCTAATGTGTATATAACAGAAAGGAGGGTGCAAAGATTGAACCAGGATCTTTTCAGTGGTGCCCAAGAAGCAATGGGCAGAAACTGAAGCACAGGAGGTTCCCTCTGAACGTCAGGAAGCACTTTTTTCACTGTGAGAGTGACTGAACACTGGAACAAGCTGCCCAGGGAGATTGTGGAGTCTCCCTCCTTAGAGATATTAAAATCCATCTAGTCACAGTCCTAGTTAACTGGCTCTAGATAGTTCTTGAGTAGCAAGGTTGGATAAGATGACCTTCAGAGGTCCCATCCAACCTCAACCATTCTGTGATTCTGTGAAAGATTGGAAAAGTCAAGGCTTTTGTTTTATGTACTGCTACAAACATTTTCTTTCCCCACAGAGCTGGGGTCAGTTGTAGCATTGTGTGTCCTTGGTAATGCATGTTTCTTCAAAAATGTATACAGGCCAATAATGATGCATGTCTGCATTCATCTGTGTCTTTTTCCTCTGGATAAACCTATTTTCTTATTTTGTCTTATGTGGGATCTTCTAGTTTGTTAGGTTTGGGTTTTTTTTTGTTGTTGTTGCTTTGTTGTTGGTGTTGTTATTGGTTGCCGTTATTTTTTTTTTCTGTTTCTGTAGGGTGTTTTTTTCGCCAACTATAGGTCAGAGATTATGCAAATGTCTCCAGGTTGGCCAGTGTTCTTTCACACCTGCAAGCAGGTGCTTGGCGATATCAGCACTCATTTCAAATCCCTTGTTAGACATATTGAAATCACACTGCCATATTTCTCTCAGCACATCTAGGAATGTTTTAAAAATCACTTCCATTATAGTAAGGACACACTTCATGGCTTCAGTACTGCAGCATCTGCACACAGTGGATGGTTCGCACACTCATTTATTCAACAAGGTAAGTTACACAGAGAGTATCTAAAGAGTCTAAATTAGAATTTAGGATATAATTCTTAGTACTAGAAACTATGTTTAAATTTTAAAATTCTAAAATTTTAAAATCTAAAATTACTCAAATATTTGTGGATTATTCAACTGAAGAAACTTAAGTTTTCCTTTGTGTCCATACAAAAAATCCGAAGCCCATAACAAAAAAATCAAGAAAACAATGGAGGACATAAGAGATAAGAAAATACATCATTTTTCAGAATCAGTATAGTTCCTTGAAAATATTCTGATGTTCTAATGTGTTTGTGACACTTGTAATATGTTTTTACATTGCTTGAAATGGATGCTAGTTTTTGATGAATTTCCCCTTTCCCCATTGACCTCTTTGAACTTAATTTGAGTTACTTTTTCTATTTTTAGCTTTCAGTGAAGTCAATGAAACTTGCTATGCTGACTACATTTACTTAAAGGGCTCTAAATCAGAAGGAAAAGAAGTGAACTTTAGATTTGCTCCAGAGATAATCTGACAAGATGTCTACACCTTACTCCAGCACTGTGTTCCAGAAGCAACTGGAAGATGAGTCCCTTCCTCTGACATATGTTGTTACTATTTTAATTAATTGTGTCATAATTCAGTTTTGAATAATAGAATTATATTTAGTTGATGATCAGAAATGATCATCGTCATCTGGCTGAGAGACTTGGTTTTGTTCAGTCTGGAGAAAAGAAGGCTCCAGAGATACCTTATAGCAGCCTTCCAGCGCCTACAGGAAAGATGGGGAGGGACTCTTTATGAGGGAGTGTAGGGATAAGACAAGAGATAACATTTTTAAACTGAAAGAGAGTAGATTTATATTAAATATTAGGAAGAATTTCTTTATTATCAGAGTGGTGAGGCGCTGGAATGGGCTGCCCAGGGAAACTGAATACCCCATCCCTGGAGGTATTCGTGGCCAGGCTGGATGAGGCTTTGAGCAACCTGGTCTAGTGGGTGACGTCCCTGTCCATGGCAGGGGGGTTGGAACGTGATGATCTTTAAGGTCCCTTTCAACCCTAAGGATTCTATGATGTTATGATTCTATGATTCTATTAATTTTGCTTTGTTTTATTAACCTCATGCTAGTTGTGGTATTTCTCCTGGTTGCAATTGCCCAACAGTAATGAACGAATGCTTGAACACAGTCATTTTATTTTGTTGTACTTGTTGTTACCCCTAATACATTTCAGGTAGTGTCATTTTATTTCATACTTCTATTTTTGCCTTTAAGAGCAGTTCTGAGCTGTTTTCCAGTGATCACCAGTGTATACCTCTTTATCTTCACAGTATTATAAAGCCAGAAAGATTAATTTTAAAAGTCTTCAGTCTAACTCAGCTTTGCTGCTTTTCCATATTATTATTTATTATTTGTATCAATATAGTGCCTGGAAACAGGTTAAGCCAGGTGGAAGCTTTTATAGCTCAAGTTTTAACTAATCTACAGGCTGCAACCCAGTTACAAGGAAAAAAACAGAACTTGGTATTTTGAAAACAGAGTGATGGATGAGCCATAAAACTGTTGTCGTTCAGAAATGCATTAACAATACAGAATGCCATCTGATCTTTCTGAACCTTTTAGTGGGTGGAAATGTAATTCTGGATTCTGAAACTGGATCCGCACACGTAAACTCTGCCTATAGACCTCCTCTCTGCAGAACAGTAGGCCTTGCCTTCGCAAAGATCATATTGCAGAACCAGGCCAATTCATTAGGAACTTTCAGAGACATGTTCAAGTAATTTCAGATCCTGCTGGAACAGGAAATATGGACATACACCCCCTCCACCCCTTCCCCCAACGAAAAAAAGAAACAACAAAACCCCACCAGTTTCTTCTAGTTATTTGAGGTTTTAGGGGGCATTGGAATGTAATAAATACTAGACAGGAAGCCATGGTATTTAGAGACTAAAATGGTATACAAGTATCTGGAATGTAATTTCTTGGAGAATCGAGAACCTTGGTTCTCATATGTGGTTCTGAAAACGTCTTCCAACCCCTGTACAGCTGGGGCTGAAACCTGTTCCCTCTTCCTTATCTGTAGTCATTGGAGAATTCAGTAAGAGTTCAGCAGAGTTTTGAGAACTTATTTGTTGGCCAAAGCACTTGTTGCTGTGACAGAAATTTTATTTTCCCTTAATATCCAGGAGTAGGAGAAAGAGAAGAAGAATTTCCTGAAAAGATATTTCATTGGATACTGCTTTCTCTTTATGGTTCTTTAAGGTTATGAATGTTATGCGCAATAAACTGGTATTGACAAGTAATTACTCCTTCATGGGTACATAGAAACTTCACTAGAAATGTGGGTTTTTTTCTGCTAATCTTAGGCTGTTATATGGTATGACTAAAGATTTTATTTTATTTTCATTAAAAATGAATATAAGGAGGCAAGTACTTCCAGATGATGATATATATCTCTGTTTATTAAGAAACTTGTTTTTTCCCCATGGACAGCACAAAGTCCTAGGGTGACTAGACTCAGAGAGTCTAGTCTCAGTCTACTAGACTGAGAACTAAATCAGAAGTAAGAAAGTTAAGGTTGCATATGCAAATTAGTTAAGAGGAGTCTGGACCTCTGGAAGCAATCAGTTTAAAAGGAAAAGCAAAATATAAAATCTGTCTCTTCTACTGTTGGATTACTGATTTACAAGTTAATCTTTTTGTCTTTTTCTTTGTTTTTCTTTTAATAAAGAATATCAATACTGCTACATACATTTAAAAGCAAAGTTTTAACTGTATCTGTCGTGTATGTTCCTTTCATGTAGTGCTTGCTATTGCGTATCAGTCATCTTCAAACTATGTGATAAAATGTTCAGACTTCTAAAGTAGCTTCAATATCACTTGCAATGTTCAAAAATTAGACATGTAACTAGAAATAATACGGAACTGTGGCTTTTTGCTTTGTTTTGATTGGAGTTTTCTGGCATTGAGCTCTCTAACTGTATTTCATGATGGCCTTATGGAATTGCTGGCTGGTTTTCAGATGTTTTATTTTAATCGAAGGTTAACTCAGTGAAAAATAAAGGGCTCAACTCAGCAGAAAATTCTACTTGAATGAACAAATTAATTTTCCATGCATATCATATTAGCTTACTATAGTCTTTATAAACTAAATTCTTTCAAAAATATAAATGAACTAGAGGCTATGCAATTCAAGTTGAGGCAAGGATTTAAACCTTTGTAACAACCATAGATTTTAAACATGCATGTAAACAAGAGCATAATTATATTCTGATGCACAAAAATTATCACAACAATAATAGAAGTATAAAATTAGGAGTGTAATATGCATTTGTATGATACATTTGCACAGTAAATGAGATGAATTTCAGAGTGGTGTTGCTAAGAAAGTTACAAGAATCTTTTTACGTAATTCATTGATGCAATACATTTTTTTTTAAAGAGGGAGACTAGCATAACACTAAAGTGTAAGGCTTTAAATGGAAGTTAAAGACTCACAGCATAATATTTTATTTACTAGTAGTCTGTTTTGATTCTATTGTATGGTTATGACACAGTTACTCAAGTAGAGAAATATATTTTCCTAGTAAACTGAATTTCATTTGACATAATCCGATGTTACAAGGCAGTGTTAAACGTTATATAATACCTGCTTCCCTTGGAGCAAAATCCCATTATACCTGTAGAGAATCAAATATATGTTTTTAAAAAGGAAAGATCTCTAGATTGGGACCTTCTACTTAAGTGTCCGCGGGTCAAGCCAAGCCAACAGGACCCAACAACACGGGCTGCTAGCAGTCATGGGAACTAGATGCTTATCTAATATTTTTTCTCAGTTGTAAGAAGTGTTTTGCTGTTGTTTTCTCTTTGATGTATTAAAGAGGGACAGAAACATGCTACTTTCAGTGTAATATCTCTAAATGTCTCATTTTTATGCTCAGACTTAACTCCATGGTTGCTCACAAAAAACTTTGTTTTCCTTATTTCAGTATCCAGAAAGCAATATACATGCATGCATAGGAGGGCACTTGTAAATCTGAAAGCATCACACCACCGGAAAACACATCTGTTACTGATTTTCCTAGATGAAAGTGAAACTATTTTTTGTCTCCAGAACCTAGTGGCCCAACAACCCATGTACTCTTATTTTTCCCTCCCTTCACAATAAATAGTTGAATATAGTACTTTCAGACTTACCAAAAGGAGAAGCATTATTTAAGGTACACAGTACAAGATATCACAGATCCATGATAGACTTTTTTTTTTTTTTTTTTTTTTTAAAGACAGTGCATTGTATAACTGTGCTTGAATTCTGTTCAAATGGATTGCACTCATGCTTTTCAAGATCTGTCTGCAGAGCTCTATTACTGTGTAGGGACAAGGTACGGTTGCAAAAATAATAAACAATGACTAGAATAGAAGTCTTTTTGCACTGTGTATAAATTTTTTTGCATAACTTCATTGGGCATTATTTTTCAATGAATAGAATTTAACTTAGACAAAATCCCGAATGTTCATTTTGTAAAGAAAATCTATATATTAGCTCTACTTAAACATAACATTTAAAATAATAATAATAATAATCATAATCAACCTACCCTGAATCCTAGGGTAGAAATCTTTTCCCCCCATCTTTTGCAGAAAGCTCCTCCCCTCCATAGAGAGAGGGACTATGTAAAGAAAGACTATGAATCTTTCTTTACAGAATGTTTTCAAAAAGGAAAACAAATCCAGAATTTAGGATTAAGTTAGAATTTTTGTAATTTTTAACAGGCTTACTTGACTCCACAAAGATAAAATCTGAAAAGCAGGTTTAGGGATGATTGATACATGTCTCAGTCCCTTAGAAATACCAATAAAGAACAGATTTAGCACAGCACTAAATTTTTGGATTGCTATCTCAGTGTAAAACATCATTAAAATATATTTTTAATACCCCACCATGGAAATCTTCTCCCATTACCCACCTAAACCTGGAAATGCTGAAAATTCTGTCATTACTGACATTTTATATCACACTCTACAACTGCCCATGTTTCTCTGAGACAGTTCAAAGCATTCACAGTCTTAAAATAGCTGAGCTCTCTAATGGTTAATACATGATCTCACAGAGGCACCCAAAATTAATGTTTTTCTGTTAAAAGTAGTCCAATTCAGTGTATGTTCTAAAAGCACATCTAAGAAGTTGAGGTCTTCAGAGAAACTAGCTAAAACTAGTTTCTTTTAACCTACATCAATAGAAAGAGGTAGTGCCCAACCTAAATATAAAGGTAATAGAGGACTTAGCCTGGGCTAAGTGCCATTGGTAATTTTTTTCCTGTATTCTGACTTTGTTTAAAGATTGAGTTATTTATTAGGCTATAAGTTGATATAATGAGAAGTTTTAGGGGCTTACATTCTTAAATATAGATCCTCTGCTGATCTGTAAGTGGGCTGTTGTAAACACCACATGGGAATATCCTTGCTTCAGAGATACAGACTGCAAACACAACAAAAAGAGAACACTTCTTTTTTACATTTTTTTCATTAAAATTACATTTTCATAACAGTGAAAAGCAATAAAAAATAATTTTTTTTAAAATATGTTTTTCTTTATACTTCCCTCTCTATCTAATGGTCTCCTTAATTATCCTTAAGAGTATTTCCTGTGGCATATTTGCAGTGCAAATAATTTTCATTCTGAGTTATCCTTTGTTTTGTGCTGATCGTTGGCTGGGATTATCTAAGACTCAAGTGAAAAATACAAGTGCTAAGTACTGTGCTTCCTGTCCTCCAACTTTGTGCATAACAAAATGAGCTTGCCCTGTTAGTTCTAGCAATAAGTATAAGCAGGAACTTCTCTGCATACTATGCCTTGGTATTCACTAGAAACATCAGACTTTATCTGCTTGAAGTGGACACTGTCTGAAAAAGATGCTGTTAATTTCAGAAAGAGAGAGAGTTAGAAGAGGCAAAGTCAAATGACTGAAATGGAAATGGGTTCTGTTTTACCTCCAAGTAGGACAATCACTAAGTTGGGGCAGCCCTGTACCACCCTTGCAGCCATCCACCCCTCGCAGGAGGTCTTGCTGCCTCACTCACAAGCTCCGTGAGCAAATGCCTACCAGCTGGCACATGTCCCCAACTTGGGAGCTAGCATGTGAACTTCACAGGGAACGTGTTACGCACATCGGTTCATATAATCTGGGAGGGACATGAAGGATGACGTTTATGCTGGCCAGCATGTTCCATACTACAAAAACGTCTGGGTTTTATTTACAACTATTCATTCTTTGTAGATGGATGCTGAACCAACTTGCTCAATACACAAAGGGAGTACCCATTGCTGCCCTTCAGTCAGTGCAGGTACTTGTACGCAGCACACAGCAGAATGCCCTTCCTTATCATTCTGGCTCAAAGATGACTAGATTGCATCCAATGTTCCTTTCTTGCTTCTCCTGCAGATCACCACTCTCTGGACTCAAGCAAACACTCCCCTTTCTGCCAGTCAGAACCCGAGTTTGGAAACCAGTTTTCCCAAAGGTCCAAAGACTTTGAGAGCCTCTAGAGTTAGTTGATCCCCCTATGATGTCTAATGGGGTTGAGGTCCATTCAGAAGGGAAAATACAAGTGCCAGCCACAACAGGGAAAAGAAATTGCGGGGCTGATATGCAGGTCTTACAATGATTGTGCAGGAGTCAGCAGAGCATGAAAATTCAGATGCAACTCTCCTAGCTGGCATCTTAAATATTTCAGAGGCAATGCCATCTTTTCTTATACACTGAAAAGGGAGAAATTTCAGATTTCTAGACTTTATTGTGGACTTTCTTACCATTTCCCTGCCATTCATTTACCCGCCTCTGGGCTTAATTGAGAACTGCAGAGCAGCATTTCCTCCGGAGTTACTCACTGGAGTCGATGGTGCTGTTGCACATGCAGCTGCCTAGTTGCTAGTGCTTCCTACAGACTTAATCTCTGCTAACACATTGGAATATAAAGTTGTGGCCCTTTCTGTCTTCCATATTACTGGTGTCCCACTCTCTATTGCAACCAAAATGTTTAATAAACAAAGGATTATTGAAATGTGATTAGGAAATGAGAGCAGGAATCTCAGCCGTCTGCAAACAAAGCTGTCTTAAATCTGAGGACTGAGAGAGTCCTTTGGTTGTAACAGGACAGAATGACCAATGTGCCTATTTGCCTTGCCTTTGTTAGAGCACAGAGCATGGACTGTCTGCAGTTCTTAGCGTTTCTTCGTATGGCAAATGTATAGCTGGTCAGTCTCACTATTTGGATGAGTCTTCCCTTGCCTTGCCTTGCCTTGCCTTCTTTCATGCAAGGTTTGCCTTTTCTTAATTTTATGAGCTTTGTTTTTTCTCATAGGAAACCTGAGGCCACACCTGCAACTAAGAAAAGCTCTTGACAAGAAAAGAACCCAGTATGTTACTACTTCCTCTGATCTGGGAAGAAAAATCATTAATTTATTACCCATCACAGGAGGCTGCTGGTCAATATTTCCATTAGTTTGCTATGCTTTCGATCTCCTCTACCTTCCCACTGGCCCTGTGCTCAGCTGTTGAGTTACAAGAAGGTCCCAACTTGTGTCTGACTCCTAATTGTGATGGTATGTTGCTCTTGCAACATCAAATTGTGATGCTTTGCTTTGAGCCATGATACATGCCAAGGGACTAATAGGAAGGAAGTGTTGAAAAAGCCGAGTGAAATGGTGCCCAGAAACCCTTGTAAAATTGCAGTGACAAATACAAAGATAAAATATGTGTGCTCCCCTACCCAGCTTTTTAGCCATCCAGTACATCCTTCTTCAGACACTCATCTTTGCAAATATATGGTGCATGAAGAGGAGGTATTGCAGTGCTGCTCACTCTCTCCCCTCTCCCATCACTCCTTCCTTCCTTCCTTCCTTCCTTCCTTCCTTCCTTCCTTCCTTCCTTCCTTCCTGTCCCTCTCTCCCCCTTCCTTCCCCTCCACAAAATGTCACAAACAGCTTGGTTTTGGGATTTAGCTTCTCCTGACATAGCTTCAACCATTTGGAGCCAAAGAAACAACAAAGCTGTCTCAAACAAGGAGGACTGCGTTATTCCCTCTGCTGATTGAACAGGATACATCTGCAACTCACTGGGCCCCACTCTTCTGGTTCACTTTGCTTCTTGGAGTTTCCCCTCAATGTTGTAGAGATTGGGTTCTAATAGAGAGAGTGTCAAGCACCACCCTTTACCCAGGTATTTTGTGAAGAACTAAGTTGGTGTGAAGGTTAGAGTTAGGATAAAAAGAGAAAGATGGAGTTGTGTGGCCATCGGGCTCTGGCAGCAGGGGTCCTCTCTTTGGCCGGCCCTTGGCAGCTCTCTGCAGGGAGGATGGCACCCTGCCCCTGCCAATCCAGGTAAGCAGGCATGGCCAGGGCTGCCCATCCTTCTGGATCCTCCAGAGAGACAGTGGCCCAAGAGGAGGGAAGCCAGGTGGGCCTCGGGGACAGAGTGGGCTCCTCCTCATGTCACCCACCATCATCCTGCCCCAGCTACAGAGCTGCCCACACTATCTCCTGCCCCTAAGTCCGGTTCACCTGCCCCAAGACCTCTCCAGCCAAGCAACTCTTCTCCTCTGTACCCTGCATGACCTGCTGGATCTCCTGCATGAGCATGGGCCATCCACAGAAGGCATCTTCTGCCTGGCAGCTGGCAAACACACCTCCCGGGAGCTCAGGGAGGCCCTTGACAGTGGAATGGAGGTCCATCTCCAGAGCCAGCCTGCATCCCTGCTGGTCGTCATCTTGAAGGTAAAGTCTGCTGATCTGCGGCACAGCAACTCCCAGCTCTATTGGTGCTGATGGGCACCTGGGAGAGCAGGAGCCAAAACCCAGGCACCTGTCCATGAACCAGAGTGCCAGGGATGCTGCCTATGCTCCTGGTGGGAGTGCTCAAAGCCTCACCCACAGCCATTGGCATTGCAGGACTTCCCCCGTAAGATCCCCGCCAAGCTCCTGGTGGCAGAGCTTTACACAGAGTGGATGAATGTCCTGCAGAAGACCAGCAGGCAGGAGAAGGTGTCAGGACTGAAAGAGTAAGTCTGACGAGCAGCCTGTCTGCTGCACAGGTACTGGTAGAGGCTGGGACTTGCCTGCAAAGCCATGACCTGTTTGAAAATGTTAACCACCTCTTGCTGTTATGCGGGAAAGGGGCACAGGAATGCACTTCCCACAGGCATTGAGTCTTTCTCCAGGAAGGGAGTCCTGCCAGAAGGGCAGGGAGGTGGCCATACCTCAGCAAAGGGAGTCCCTCTGCTGTTGGCCAGGTGTGGCCAGGGAGCCTTCCCTCAGCTGGGATTGGGTGAGATCAGCCTGGGTGACCTGTGGTGACAGTGTCTCCTTGATGAATGTTGTGTTCCTGTTCCCTCAGAGTGGCCAGCAAGTTGCCCAAAGCCAACCTCCTGCTCTTCAAGCACTTGCTGGCCCTGCTACATAACATCAGCAGAAATGTGGCCAGCAGCAGGATGACTGCCCACGACGTGGCCATCTACGTGGGGCCAAACCTCCTCAGCCCACCTGAGGGGCACACGCTCCCCCGGATGTCCTAGTGCAGGAGACACAGAAGTTATGCTGTGTTTACCTGCTGGCTACAGCCTTCCAGGCCCACCCAAGCTCTGCTGTTCATTGGTACCTGGCTGCCTCCTTTCTTCAGCAAATGCTGGGGGACAGGAAGAGGTGCTGTGAAGAGCAGCCCTGTGCACAGCTGCAGCTTTCTGGACAGAAAAAAGGGTGCAGAGTGGGAGAAGCTGTTTGACCTGTTTTCAGCCATCCATGTGAAAGGCAATGGTTCTCTGTGTCAGGTGACGCAGCTGGTGGAGTTTCTCATTGAGCACCAGGCAAACTCTTTGAGGAGGAGGTGGCTGGGCTTGCTGGGGCCTCAGGCAATGAATCACCAGCACTGCAGCTGGAAGCAGAAACAGCAGAGGTATGTCATGGCAACAAAAGCCTCCCCCCTCAGAAGGAGTCATCCAGCAGCCTGAAGCTCTGCAAAAGTATGGAGTCTGGCTGATGCACGTTGGCCATGGCACTTTGCGTGCTGATCTTAACCGGAAGGGGCTCAGCTGAGCCAAGCAAACCCATCCAAGGAATCTGCCTTTCAGACCTAAAGGAAGCAATTGGGCAGTTAGGTCCTTGCCACCTGTTAACTCTCACCTTTCCATTGCAGGTGCCTCCAGTTGCTGCACAAACTGGCTGCTCTCCATCCCAGGAGAGAAGGTAAAAGGAGCCAGCTTTGGTTTTTAGAGCAGAATTGAATCTAATTTAGCATGGCTTAACCTGTCTAACAGTACTCTTGAATGGAAAGTTCGTCAGACTCCTCACAAGCAAGCAGCAAGCGAAAATCCACCTGTGAAGATAGGAGCGACAGGCAACGAGACCAGAAACAGAGAAAGTTGTCTTTCCTCCTCAGACAGGCAGGCTCTCGTGCTGCACTGGGGCTGCTGTTGCCTTTCCCACAGGGCATGTCAGACCCCATCAGTCTGCAGAAGGAGTATTACTGGCAGATGATTAAAAAAAAAGACTTCATGTTTACTGATATCTAGAATATTGATAATGTTCTAAATAAAGGTATCATAAATATTATATGAGAAAAAAACAATCAAATATTTAAAATTGATCGAATGATTCAGAGTATTGAGAATAGATTAAAAAAGCTCCCATTACAAGGGTTGTTGTTCTAAATATGTCCAGGTCAATAAGAAAAAGACATCATTGC
>JAOXJM010000001.1:150886401-150896819 GCA_026413425.1 Tringa solitaria
TCCACTGGACCCGTTCCAACAGGTCCATGTCTTTTCTGTGTTGAGGACTCCAAAGGTGGACACAGTACTCCAGGTGGGGTCTCACGAGCGCGGAGTAGAGGGGTAATCACATCCCGAGACCTGCTGGCCACACTTCTCCTGATGCAGCCCAGGACACGATTGGCTCTCTGACTGCCATCACGCACTGCCAGCTCATGTTGAGCTTCTCATCCATGAGCACTCCCAAGTCCTTCTTGGGAGAAGCAATGTAGCTATATTAATTCTGGGATTAATGTGCTGAACTTAATTGCAAAGCAGAGTATCTCTGCAATGCTATCCATTGTGTCCTATAACCTTTGTTTATTGCTTTTAGGGCCCAACACTTAGGTCAGGCCTGGGGTTCAGCCTAGAGAAGGAAGAAAATGTAGTCTGAGAAATGCTTTCCAACATTTGAAATTAAGGTGGATGTTCCAGATTTATTCCCAAGGTTTCCTGAGCAGAGCTGTGTTTTCATGCAATGTGAGCACAGTAAATTCAGTGCCAGGACACACCAGACTAGTTGCTCATCATATGTTGACGTCAGTATATGCATTCACAGTACCTATTAGCCCAGGATACTTGGATATTCAGCAGCTTGTAAGTACTATTCTGAAAATACATCCAGAAATCCTGCAGAAATGCCTGAAAGTATTTGTTATCTTTTGGATGTTAGCACATACACTAGCCAGTTGAGCTGTTGATAAGTAATACCTTATACATGAAAATACTAAATGACAAGATTAAAATAATGAAAGTTGCAAAACAATTGGTATATAGTAAGCAGGGATTTTTCTTGTTTCTGCCATTGATTTTTACACTGAACAGAGAGAGAAAGAAGAGCTTTCTCAAAATTGTTCCTAAAGCAAGAAAGGGTAAATAGAAAGATAAATGAAATAAAATTTCCCCTTATGTAACCAGTAACCCTGAAAGAGCTGTGGTGCTAAAAAAATTATTACTTTCAAAAAAAGCCCCCTCACAAGCCAGAGTCTTTTCTTGTAAAATAGGAGATTAATTCACAGGCACAACCAGGAGGGGTAGAGGGGGACTGTAAATACTAGATTAAATAAAGGGTTTAGACACCGAAAGATAACACAATACAGTGTCTAACTTTTAGGCACTCTCATAGGAGTACAAAGGCATGAGTTACAAGCTTTCTACTCAGGACAAGGACATAGTAAAAGTCAAAATGTCAAACCTTCAAAAACAAGCCTGAACACTGTAGTCATAAGTAGTTGATCATAAGTTTCTGTCAGGATATAAATCCCAACCCAGTGCTATATACTCCAGACTGGTGACTATTTGTAAGTAACCTTCTTCCACATAGTAGCTATACTTCCTACATAAAGGTTAGGATTGGAGTTCATTCTTCAAAAACATCATTGCATGTCAATGAATGTTTAAAATGAGAAATAAAAGCAATCATCTTGGACATTGGCTGAAAACCATGTATGCACACATATATGCTGAAAACCACTTATGTATGAAGACAAAATGCATTCTGAAGCAGAAAACTAAAATATATTTAGGGAAAAATGATGTAACTTAAAATAAAACTTTGGAGTAAAAAAAACTCTAAAGTTAAACACATCAGAGGAACTGAAAACTTTATTATATCTATGTGGACATTTGAGAGGAGAAACACTGAAACTCTAGGGAAACACTGAAAGCAGAAATCTCTGCTTTCTGGATGATATAGAATTTGTACAATGGTCTCACCGTCTTTCCTTCAGCAATACAGTAATATCAAAGTAAACAGCGATCTCTCTTCAGTTTGTGCTGGAACAGTTGAAGGCACCATCCCTCCACAGAAAATTCCAGGTACCAGATCATGGCCAGATATACTGGCCTACAAGCCTGGATTCCGGATGCATTCTTGCCAACAGCAGAGTTATACAAACTGCAGGATACTTCTAAATTGCCCAAGCCCTCTTGTCCTATGTTTAGCCATTTGGTCCCTTTTGCTAGCAGAGGTATGGCTCAACTCTGATTAATTTAGCTTTCACATAAAATCTTACCATCTTAGCACACCACTGTACTTTACATCTCTAATCAAACAGTCCATGGTATATTCAGTTTATATGTTCTTTACGTTGCCTTTCCGAGCGATCTACTAATCAGAGTTTTATGATACTGGACTCGCTCTGAAGTCAAAGCATCACAGCTGATCAATCTGCTGTACCTCTTGCACAGAAGACTCCACAGCATCAGAAGCACTGGAGTTTAAGACCAATCTATAATGCAAAACCAGTAAAGTCTTTTGGAGCTTGTTTTCTTTTCTAATACTCATTAGGATTACCAAATAAATCTTTAAATGTTCCACCTGCTTTGAATGATGCTTTCAAATGCATGTACATATATATATATCTATCTGTTCATGTATATTTATATCTTTAAGTGTATATAAACTTATACATGTGAATGTGTGTATATACATGTATACGCTCACACATTCTTATTCATGGGGTGGATTTTCAGTTTTGCCTCTGATAGGAACAGAACATTAATATAAATTGGCATAGCTGAGCTAAACTCAAAGAGAATAACAGATTTATGACAGATGAAGAGCTGGCTTTACATTCAGATTTTGAAGAAGTTTATATTAGTCCTTTAATAAAAGGCAGTTCACTTGGTATCATTAAAAACTACGAGAGTAAGTATATTCGCTCATCACACCAACCGTGTGGTTAAGGGGTATTAACACCCCAGACGAGACTCGGTCTTCCCCTTTCAGAGGGTCTCTCTGGAAACAGTTGCTCACTAGAACTGTATTGGAATCAGACAGCACAAATCTTAGCAATACATTGCTGAAGGCTTTCTCTCAAACTTACGAATTGCACGATATTCTGCTCCTGTTTACAATCTTTCAATCAATTTCAGTTCCAAGCAAGTTTGAATTAATGCTGGCTGAATTATGAAAAATAAATTAAGAATACTTGATTCAAATCAGAGAATCATTCTAAATGGACAAATTGTTTCCACATTCTGTGTACAGCGTGTATAGAATAAAATTAATTTAATTCATTTGAAATACATGGGGATTGAGAAACAATTTAGTGATTATTTGACCAAAATACCTTTTGTAAATATGGTATTATAAAATGTATTTAATTCTGTAACAGAATCCAAGTGCATCTCATTCTGTGAGGCTCATCTGATGCTTCTCCTACCAATATGTCAAACAATTTCCATTAGTTCTTCATTGCTTATTTCATATCAATTTATTATTTTTCCATCATAATTTACTTTTCCCATTAATATTAGTTCCATTATTTTATTATAATAAATACCTTCTTCCTTCCTTTCCTCTGCTCAATAAAAAAATAAAGGAAAGGTTTACTCTTTAGAAGAACTCTCAACTTTTTGATCACTATCTAAAAAGATCATTAAGAAAGAATATTTCTTAGCCTTTAATAATCAGTAGTCTGCCAGATTTATTTTACCGACAGGTATGTTTTACAACACCTTATCACGTTTTCTTTTATCAGAGGTTATAGCTATAAGTTCTTGATAAAAATAAAGTGTGTTAATTTTTAGGAGTGCTGAAGGATTAAGAGGGATAAGTGGTACAAAACAAAAGCAATGAGATATGGAGACACAGTTGAATTCTGAATTTTTCTAGATTTCTTTTAGATAGAACAGCAAACTTCTATTTAGATAACTTTCAATCTCTTAATTGTATTTTCAGTACTGTCAGGGTGTTAATATCTGGGGTCCTGGTGAGAGGAAAGTAGGGGCTGTGATTGTTTTAATTTTCTGTCATCCCATAGTTTTTCTTTGTGTTACATTCCTAGTATTTCTTTCACTCTTTTTTATTCTCCCAGTAGAAAAATGGTATCCTGAAAATTTACCCCACCATTTAGGAAAAAAAAATTACTGTACTCACTATCCTGTACTCAACTTTTTTTCCCTTTTCACTTTGACTCATTACTCGTTTTAATTCTGCTGAAACTTCTGTCCTGAAATATAGTCCTTCTACAGCATTTCCTGAAGCTATTCCTTCCTATGCAATCTTTCAATAGCTAAAGATAACTTACCTATTATTTATTATGATCATTCAGTTCTTTACACACTTAGATAAGTGAAAATATGTAGATATACACTTATGTGCTTAATTTTTGTTTTTCTGTCTTTTATTTACTGGGAAGTAAATAGATCACTTTCTTTATGCCTAATTTTAAAAACTTTTATATGTAGTAAGAAAATATTTATGTTAATTAAGGCCTCCACATATATCTAATGTATCTAATCATTAAAGCCTAATCCACAGAATTTCTACTATCATATGTATAATTTTCATTTTAATTGGCTACTCTTACAATTTTTTTCTGATAGCTTTTCCTCTTTTCTATCCTTTTCCATAGACTTTAAATCTGTACCAATTATTTAGCTTAGTTTATCAAATTATCAGGGTTTTCCTAAATTTACTAGTGCACAATCACTTCTTACCGTAGTCTTAAAGGCAATCAGAATTTAAGAGAATTCTTTTTGTCTTGAAAATCAGACAAAATATTACACGAAGTTCTTATTACTTGTTTAGTTTTACAGTTAAGAAAGGTAAGGGAACAATTTATTATAAATTGTTTGCTATTAATAAGAAAATGAAGGGGAAAAATGTTTAAATAATGGTTTAATCCAAATAAAAATTCAAATTATGTAAAAAAAGATGAAGTTGGTTTCTTAGTAAAATTCTACAATTGTATCTTATCTGTAACTCCTCCAGAAATGAAAATAAAAGTGGAAGAGTAATTAACTGTTGACTATTATTAAAAAAAATATCAACACAATATTCAGTGTAACCTATTAGACCACAGTTGACCCAAAGGACAAATCATATTTATGGCAAAGGAGATGAAACAGTACTTGGCTACATCTCCTAACATTAATTCCTAAAAGCAATGTAACCACTCAGCTATATTTCTTGGAATAATTAGTTTTATTTGTCTGGTTTTTTTAAGTTTTTGAACAGATGCATCTGAGATAATATTATTTCCTAGATGTGTATTTAAGTTCAACTTGCATCATTCCTTGGTCAAGTGAAGAAAAAGTCTGAATATTACTTTCTGTATATTATGATATCTCAAGGTATTGCAGTACTTTAGAAGAGTTACAAAGATTGAGTTAAAGGCTTTACAATCTAGTAAGAATTAAGGAAAGGGGAAAAATTAAAAATGGAGCATATTAAGTACCTTAACTCAAGTAGCAAATATATTTTACCTCTGTGGTTAACAAAGGGGAAAAAATGGTTTTAGCAATATTGCCAAATGCATACATCTCTGCTGAATTCAACAGAACTGTACTAACTTGCATCAGCTAATCAGTACATAATTGCTTCTTTTGCCACACTCTATGTATTTTAGAGTAGACCTGTTTGATCTGTGAATTGCTTGTTCTATAGCTAAAGTATTTAGCTTTGAAACTGAATTTGTAAAGAGTGACTGGGGGCATTACTTGTTCCTTTCAGCCGTCCTATTTGCCATCAGGTCGATAAAGACGGTAGACCTAGAAAGAAATGAGTGGTCAGCAAAGGTGCTCAAAAAGAGAATGACAAAGAGATTTTTTTATCTTTTTTGGGAGGAGTGTCAGGGTTTGGGTTTGTATTTTTTGTTTGTTTGTTTGTTTTAATAAGTGCATCCACTGTTTCCAGTTCTGAGAGAAAACAATATCAGTTCAACAAAATTTATATAGACTACTGTATATGTATATGTGGTCTTCTTTATAATCTTTCACAGGACATAATTTGCAGTGCATACATAATATTTTGTTTTAAAGAAGCTTTTCAGTGAATCCTTTTGACTGACTGTTGTCACAAGCCTTTTGAGAAAAAAAGTGTAGAGGTTAAACCAAATGGGTCAGTTGATTTTAAGGTACCTGTGTACAGATACAGGGAGCTGAAGATGAGTAATGGCTATATTGGAATATGATATCTGTTAGGGAGGAGTGAAGGTTTTCCAAGCAGAAACATTAAAGGGAGACGAAAAGTGCATTAAAAATCAAGCTTTCACCTAGAACTGTGGTTTTAAGGGCTGTTTTTGAAAGATGCAGTTTCAATGCTATGAAAAGCAGTAGCAGCAATGGCATTGCATTTTTGCACAGCAGCTGAATTGCAAGTAAAGCTGTGTTGGAGCAAGTGTACATAAGCAATATCAACTGTGTGTCCTCTGGAAAAAGCAGTAACTGGTGCAGAAGTTTGGAGTACAACACAAAACACTCAAGTTTTATTTCTTTGTCTCTGGTAGTAACTTGCTCCAGATGCTACGGCAGTAACTGTCTGGGAGGGGCTGTCATTCACAAGAATTGCTGTAGTTATTTGCCTCAGCTCAGGAGATTAACATCTTCCTCTCCTACAAGCCTCTTTTGGAAGTCTCTTAATGGAAATAAGGGTGGCAAAGGCTAATCCTAAAACTAGGTTTAAACTCAGCTGACTTTACCTGGCTGTGGTATATCTCCCTTCCATATGAAGGATATTCTGGTTATCTAAACCTCTCTCTGTGGAAAGAGAGAAAGTTAACCTAAAATTGTCTTCTGGAAATACTTCCGAGCTCCTGGCCTAAATTGTGCTGGAAATGGCAGAATAGAGAGTACCTGAAGCACTAGAAAAAAACCAAAAGTTTATTAAAACCAAAACAAGAGGTTTAAAAATATTAACTATCCCACACTTTCAGTGGCATCTATCAGGAATCAGATAGTATTTGTACAAGTGCAAGCACTTAGAGCTCTGTTAGGCAATATGGGGATAAGAAATACACAGTGACAGAGGTCACTGGACAGGCAGGATCTTTATTAAACAGAGCAACTCAAGCTGGAGATTTTTAGTCAGTTCATTGTATGATCTTTTGAGCACAAAATTTCCTGTGCAAGTAAGATTGCTGTTTTCCAGAGATTAAAGTGCTCATTTAAGAGATGTTTTCATTAGTGTGAAGAGCTGGGAAATTCTGAATGTGTATTTCTTTGCCTGAGCCTGTCTCCTGTGCCTTTCTCCTCAGACTCCTGCAGCTCACACTGTTTCACCTAGCTTTGGAGGACTGAGAAAGGCATTTTCCTGGCACTCTTCTCAGAAGTGCATGCTGAAAGGATGAAAGACAATGGGCACAAGCTGCAGCAAAAGAATTTTATTTTTGATATGTGGAAAAAAATCCATAGTGACACTGGTCAAGCAGAGGAACAAGTTGCAAACAGCTTGCTTAGAGAGGCCGTGTCTTTGAAGATTTTAACTATTTGACTGGACAAGGCCTGGAGTAATGTGATTTAACTGTGAAGTACGCCTTCCTTTCAGTCAACGCTACACCAGTTGATGTCCAGAGGTCCCTCCCAACCTAAATTATTTTCTAATTCTAAAGCTAACATATCACATCTGTTGAAGGCAATTGTTGAACTTTTCAACAGGAATACCTGATACACATATATGACTCAATATTTTTTATTATAAAATTGTAGAAGAAAATAAAAAGGAAACATTGATGATGAGAACATGAAAAACTTAGGGCAATATCTATTATACTGGACATAAAACCAAATTACACTGTTTTAAGTTGGAATTTCTTGTTTTATTTTCTTTTCACTTTCAGTCTCCTTGGATGTTAACATTCTGTAAAGTAATTATCTTCACCAGTTTATCTGTCCCAGTTGTTTTGCATTAATTAGACTGTACCTTGTAAACCTTTATAAAAAACTTGCTGTTAAAAAAGTCTTTCTTGGGACTCTAATTCTCATCATATTCTGTACACATAAGCTGCATGCATTGTCAATGAACTTTCTATGTCTTTATATCTTTTCCAAAATCAGCATTGTGTTTAAGATTTAATATTTTCTTCTCACTACCCAGAATGGTGTTGCACTGGCAAATGGGGATTACAGTGCAGACAAGTATCAGATGTTTTCTGCAGACTCTTGCCTCCATCAGACATGTGTTTTAAATAAAAGTTACCATAGGTCTCATGCCATATCTATTTTCTTTTTCTTAATTCTGTTGTAATAGTTATTCTATCCAAATTTTATCTCCCAGCAATAAATGTAAAACTTAATTTAAGCTATACCAATTAGATCTGGGTTTGTGATTTTATCTCCTAGTTACACATTTAATAGTTGATTTAAGCTACACAAATTGCTTTAGATCCTGGAGAAAGAGGGGGTGTGATCCTGATAAATCATACTGGGTTTCAGATGAAGTGCAAATGTGCTTGGTTAGGAGTTGCTGTTACTCAGGTTCCCTATGGTTTTCTTTACACTAGTAATTGAGCAAATTATGGGTCCAGTCTCATAAACCCTCAGCACATGGAACTTCTGTTTCCAATAGAAGCTCTGGTTGTGAGGGGCTTGCTTGTAATCCTGGGCCCAGCCAAAACTGAGGGGTCACAAGGGGAGAGGAGAGGCAGCACACAGCAGCTCTATCCCAGGAACAAACTGAAAAGACTGGACACTGTTTCACAGCTTTCCTTTTCTCCCTGCCTTGGCAAGGGAGCAGAAGGGAGAGTAAATAATTTTACTCCTCCTTAATCTTCTCATTGTGCTGTTTGCCTTGCTCTTCCAGCTAATACGTGGATGACCTTGACTTACTTTTACCTCTGCTGGCTTCTGTGTCAGAGGATCAGTAGCATTCCTGCTCCTAACTGCAAACACAACATGAACAGGGAAATCAAAGAATCATAGAATTGTCTAAGTTGAAAGGAACCTTTAAGGTCATCTAGTCCAACAATCAACCTAGCTCTGACAAAAACAAAAAACCTCATCTCTAAAACATGTCTCTAAGCACTATGTCAACCCGTCTTTTGAATAACTCCAGGGATGATGCCTCAACCACTTCCCTGGGCAGCTCAGGAGTCTGAAGAAAAAGTACCTTTTAACAGGACTGAGTGCAGTGTTTCTGAGACAGCTCTGAAGAAATCCACTTTGGAAAGGAAGTTTAGGTGTCTAACAGGTAGGACAGGTACCTCAGGTTGTCTGTATGCTTCACTGTTTATACCACCTTATTGTCTGCTGACAAGCCTATTCCTCACACTGAGGGATCATTTCAGCTCATCTCTGTGAGTTAGCTTTCTAGACTAGGCTGTAGCTTATCCCTCCATTCACATACATTTTTGTGGAAATATATCTTTCCACAAATGAGCACAGATAGTACAGAGGTATCCAGACATTCCCAGTTAACTCAATTATCTAGTCTGGGATTCTTGTAAATATATAGAGGGAGTCCTAATAATAGCAATTTTAGCTCGGCTGCCAAAAGCGCATGCCAAAAATGATTTTAAGGCACCTGTATACTCTGATACCGAAACTGGATTAAACAGTTGCAAGACTGTCATCTCTTAGGTACCTCCATAATGTGGGGCTAGAGGAAGAGCTTGTACTCTGAGAACGTATCAACTTGCAGTTATTGGTCATCTACTAAGAGGTTTGGTGTAAGGAAAGGAAAGACTTTTTGCAGGAAGGATTCTAAGATGGAAGTCTACAAACTGCACCCAAAGGAAAACTCTACTGAGAAAAGCTTTCCCAGAAGTCGTTCTGGAAGGTCTGAGGACTTCTTTAAGGAGTTAATTGGAAAAAACACTGGAGAACTAGCTGAAAAAACACAGTTTTTATTTAAAATTAAATGCTGTTTGGAAAGTAAGTCTCAAAACAATACAAGATACAAATATTGAGTCAATTCAGAAAAAGGATTTATGAGTATAAAAATTACCAGACTTTATCTCAGCTCAGTTTTTATATCAAGCTGAAAATCAAACAACTTAAAAACACCCTCCAAAATCAACAAACTAACAAAGCAGGTCCCACACCCAAATGCAATCAAGAAAACTATGAGATACATTCTTACTCAGAAGCTTTAACCTGCATGCTTATTTGTGGGTGCATATGGCATTACTTATGTTTTTTTGTATTTCTCCTTTGAACTTATGCCAGTTAAGATGGACTCTATGTAAACCAATTCAGTGGGCGTAGTCCTTCTGTATTTACACACAGATCCTCAATTTTAATGATACTGTGTAAGGTAGAGGTGGCCACATTCATATACTGCAGATGTCTACAAATGTTTGTAAGCAGTATTTTGTAGTTAAATTATAGCTGAGTGCCTCCCTGTAAAACTTGTAGATCTTGAATTTTCTTCTGTAAAATCTATATTTAATAGTATAGTTTCATTGAATGATACAATAATCAATATCTTTAAAATCACTCTCCCTTGTACTCATGGGGGACTTCAACTTCCAGATATCTGCTGGATATCAGCAGAGAGGCAACAGTCCTGGAGGTTCTTGGAGTGCATGGAAGACAACTTCCTAACGCAGCTGGTGAGGGAACCAACTAGGGAAAGTGCCCTACTGGACCTGATGATAGTTAACTCAGAAGGTCTTGTGGGGGAGAAGAGAAGGCTGAGGGGAGACCTTATCAATGCTTTTAAGTATCTAAAGGGT
>JAOXJM010000001.1:150948515-150967282 GCA_026413425.1 Tringa solitaria
TTCAAAACCCGCCTGGACAAGTTCCTGTGCAACCTGCTCTAGGTAGACCCACTCCGGTGGAAGGGTTGGACTTGATCTCCAGAGGTCCCTTCCAGCTCCATATGATTCTATGATTCTAAGACAAAAAATTCAGTGTGTATTGGGTTCCAGTACACAAGGTTTATAGACAATTATAAATTTCTATAGTAGATGTGAGGCATAGGTGAACTAAATTCTCTAGGAACTAACTATGTTTTATTGTTTTGCCTTAGTTAGACCAGGAGGCATCTGGTCTACTAAGGGACAGATTAACAACACCTAAATATTTGTCTTCTTTCTTGGTTATTGGGAAGCTCTGGAAAGGGAAAAGTTTTTGCCCACCACCATAGAGCTTTTTATTTTTCTGTAGACAGTTATCTCAAACAGTAGGAAAAGAAAATGAACTTCTCCTTGAACTTTTCCTTTCTGTTTATTAAGCTATGACACTTATGAGACACTTAGGAATGAACTTTCAAGAGGGAGAGAGGAACTGTTTTTTGTCTGGAAAAGTCAATGCCTGCATATGTTTAGATAGTGAATGCAGTACTACAAGAAAGGGAAATATGAATTAAGATTGTCTATTAAGATACATCTTGGCATCATACATGTTGTTTAAGTTTTTAAAGCTTTGGCCAGAGTTTGCTGAACTTAACTGTGTTTCTGATGCAGCACAAATTTGAGTTATCTCTATATTTAGCCATACTGCACTTGATGGAAATTTTCCCTCCAGTTTATGCAACATTTCACAATAATTTCATGCTCTGGGGAGAAGGGAAGGAAACAGGAGAAAAGAACCCTTCTCATATTTTTGCATGGCTTTAAAACCAGGTTATAGATTAATGCACCTCACTTACAGTTTGAAATAAAATCATACTACAAAAATTTTACATATGTTGTACTTGCCAATTATTGTATCTTTAAGTATTATGTAACTTTGTGATCCTGTAAGACAGGAAAAGGGAATTACTGAGCTGCATTATGTGAGAAGAAGAAAGGAAGGCAAACAGGCAGAAGTAAGGAAGGCAAACAGGCAGAAGGAAAGGGAGAAAGAGAGGGGGGGGATGGAAAGAAGGGTAGAAGGGAGAAAGGAAATGGGCCAGTTGTTGCATATATTGAAGCACATAATTCAGATTTCAAAAACATGAAGACTCTCCAGCTAAATCTCTTCCTCTAAGCAATCTGGCCTTCTTGGCTAAAAATAAAGATCCTGCTGCCATAATAACATATTGGTCTTGATTAAAAATGCTCATTAAATAGAATTAAAATTCTTACTAGTAGCTAAAATTATTCTCTAAAAATAAATTATGAGCTAGAACTAATAGAAAAATTATACAGCCTAATAACGGTTTAGGATAAAGGTTTATTCAGATAAACTATTTACTTATTTTAGTGTGTAAAGACTTCTAATATGGTAAAACCAGTGTCAGACCTAATGTGAATTCCAGACATGCAAAAGAATATTTTCTAATCTGCCTGCGTAAGAGCTATGTCATAGCTGAACATTTTGAATCACTTTATTCCATCTTTTCCACTTTCTTTGTGTAATGTTTATTTATCATTGAATTATTCATCACTGGGGAAGTTAAGTTTGAAGAGTGGAGTGAAAGAGCAGGACAGAAGAATTGCAACTGTTTCCTTTTGGGAACACCTGAACCCTTCCAGCAGAAATTTTATTTATTACACAGATATCATTCACTTACATAGATTCATCTTTTCAGAAAAAAATCTAAAAGAAGGTCAGCCCCACAGAATGATCTGCTGAGGCTGTGTAGAGGTACTTTGTCTTCTTATGCTTCTGGAAATCCGCAAAACAGATCCCTTTTCCATAGTTTAAGACAAGCTATTTCAGCTCATTCTCTGTGACTAAACAGGAGGATGTTGCTTAAAACTGCTCCTATCTTTTCATATTCCTTCAATAATCATTGAAATAATTACTTTCCTTTAGTAATCGGTAAAAATTTTCTCCTACTGTTACACTGTTTCTTCAAAATTACATGCCATCACTTATCTTTGTCCCAAGCAGGGTAAATAGAAAATTAATTATTTATAAACATGTTATAAATGTGTGCTGTAAAGAGCCTATGTAGGCCAACTATCACTTAGCTCAGTCTCCTATTGATTTTAAACATTACCAATGGACTGATTTCTTTTGGACAAGGGTAGCTCTGGACTGGGATTAATACAGCAACCATAGGGTGAGTTGAAAATTTGTGAGAACATCTATGAAGTCATACAGAAATGTTGTATCTCTCATACAGTATACCAGTCCATAACTATATTTTACCTCTAAAATATAACACTTTTACATCCATAATGTAAGACTGGTTAGATTAATAAAGCAATGATTTGATCCAGATAATCTTCCAACATTTATGTTTTCGGATTTTCCAGGCAGCTGACTAAAGGATTATTAACAAAAATGTTAAAGTTTATTAGCAGCACCTTGGTACTGATATAAAGTTTCCAGACTGAAGAACTAAAAAAATCAATAAACTTAAACTTTAATATGTGGTAAGCATCACCTCTTTAAAATGTGTCTTTTTCTCATATGGCAAACAGAATAAAGAAATTAAACTTAAAAAGAAAAATGTGTGCGCCAGACTAAGATAATATCAAAATATGACTATACTGAGGAGGATGAGAGAAATACAACACAGATGGCACTGATTTAGCAAATATGGGACCTCATTCAGTGCCTATTAAGTTAACAGAAAAAGAAATCGATTATCTGCACAAACTACAAACTGTTTTCACAGGCAGGTATAGACCCACCTAAGCTCCTCTTGTATAACAATCGGGTGTCTGGCACGGCATGGGGTTCTTTTCATGGTGCTGGACAGCTGTGCCTGGCTGAGAGGTCCAGCACTCTTCCATGTCTGTGTTACATCCCCTTAGGAAGGAGACCAGATAGGCTCTTGTTCATGAGCTCCAGTCTTACATATTTCTGTTTAGATCTTACAGCACTGCTATCCCTTATGTTCCTAATGACCACACAGGTACGTCCAGAAATAACTCCCTAGTTTAGTTAATGCAATTTAGAATACTGAATTGTTGAGGAAAAGTTGTGGAGGGGTAAAGGTACAATACTGGAGAAAATAGAAAATGCTGTTAATACCTATAACTTTGTGGGCACTATTACAACACATATAACTGCTAAAATTGTGATTAAAAGTAACTATTTGTTAGAAAAAGTCCTGCTATTATTTGAAATCTATTACTAGTGATATAACATGTAAAATATCTATTTGTTACCCAAACAAAATGTCTGCAGAAGAAAACAATACAGCAGCATACTGGTCTCCAGCTGCTACATGAAAGATTGGAATGGATTCAACCGAAACCAGATACTGAATCAGATTTTATTATTCATTTTTCTGCTTCTAAAAGCTGTTATTTTTTATTATCTTATGGGTCCATTTTTGGGCCTTAGTTCCTGTAAACCTATGAAGTGTATAGACTGACATCACTTTGACTAGTCCTAACCAGAAAAAATAAATATGTATCTCCTGAATAGTGCGTATTCAGGAGGTCAAATGGATCTGGGATTTACTGAGGCAGATACCCTACACCAGTGGATTAGCATATGCCTCTTAGAGCCTGAAAACACAGAAATCCTTTCACTTGGAAAATTATCTTTATTTGGACTAGCCTGTGATGTCTAAGAGTTATGTCTGTAAATCCAAAGTATTCACTCTAGGCTTTCTTTAGGACATCAGCAGGACAAGAACCTAGAAAGGGGATTGATCTGGACTGAAAAGTCCATTTTGGATTGAATTCCCTTTTAAAAGTATTTCTTAGTAAGCCTAGAGTGCTTAGATAATCTAACGCTTAAACTCTTAAGACACAGCAAACAAATTTCCAGGCAGACTAATTCTAGATAATAGTGTGCAGTGGTTAGACATATGCATATACCTAAGCATTTCTGCATTAGCTATGAGGTTAGAGGTGTAACCTCAGCCAGGATATCACCCTATGTATAAAATAAATTAAAACTCTGTGCCTTAAAGTTATGCCTGGGACATGATGTTTGCATCTGATCTGTTGGCATCTAAAACTTAACATTCACCTTGACCCTTTTGAATGTTGAAATTTGATAAAAGACTACTTCAGCCAATTACAAATCCAGTTAATTTATGAAAAAAAAAGAGGGTATTTTTATGTAAAAATAATGTTGTTGGGGTTTTTTTAAGTTGTTTTCTAAAATCCTTATTTTTTCTTGTGGGAAGCTGATCTGTACTGAGGCAGTATATCTGTTTTGTAAGGAGTAAGATAAATGCGAAATGCCTTACGGAGAGATGTTAAAGCTGCTTTTCTTTTATTCTGGGCAGAACATGGATCTGAGTTTTTTTACTTCACTCTACCTGTATCTTGTGGCCACTGTATGAGTAACACATAAAAGTGGAAGTATAGCAATGCTTGGTCAACAGTTTCAATCATCATTCGAGGATGCATTTGGAAGTAAAAATTCTTTCACTTTAACTCTTTTCCCAATTTCTTTTCTTTTGTATAATATTATTTTTCTTTCAATCAATTATCTTTTGGCTTCAGATTTCGTAATTTGTAATTCTACTCCTGTGCTTAGACACATGCTTTCTGTTTTCCTAGCAATTTCCAGCACCTGAACTTGGAGAAAACTACAAAATTGTGAAAGGTTTTGGTGGGTTTTTTTAAGGAACAGTTCAAATCCCCAAACTGACTCACCATGAGATCAGGTAAGTCACAGACTTAGCATGAGAAACATGTGGCTGGGGTGTGAGATTGTAACAACACTAACTCTGACTTGTGCTGTTATGGAATTGCAGCCTCAGTCATATCTCTCTTCAATCCATAATTAATTTTTTGCTTGCAAAACATGAAACGTCAAATATCTAGTATACCTGCTTGACAACATATAGCTGGATTTGATTCTTCAGGGACCAAGCATGTTGTCACGTTCATTGTAATTTTCTTTTAAACTTGAAAATGGTGGTATTCTCCTTGATCCTACAGGTGCTGGAGAAAGGATGTGGTAGGAGTGTTTGGATCCTGAAAGTTAACAATTGACTGTAAGGTTGGTGCCACAGTCATATTTTATCTTTTATGTCCATGGTTCAATCTCTGATAAATGACCCAATAGAAGAAAGATGTTGATAAATTGCAGCGAGTCCTATGCCACCATGATGGTCAGGGCTGGAGCAGTTGCTCCGTGCGGAGAGGCTGGGGAGCAAGGCTTTCTTGAGACAGTTTCAGGGGCATCTCACAGACAACTTCCCATACCTATGAAGAGGTTACTGAGAAGGGGGAGCCAAGATTTTTACTACATTGCACAACAGTATAGTAAGGAATAGTGGTCATCAGTTAAAACAACAGAGCTTCTGACTGGATTCAAGTGGTAGTGGGGGGAATCCCTGTGAAAATAATGAAACTAATATTGTTAGCTTAGTTTCTTCTGTTTTGTGGTTTGCCGCTCTTGCATACAAAGAATAACATATTTTCATGTTCCTGAAAATACGATAATTAATTGCATGCAATATACAGATCATTTCATAAATTACTAGATCTCTAACAGCAGCATAGACTTTTGAGGAAAGTGAGAAACATTAATCTAAAAATTTCTTTCTTTCCTTTTTCATACACACTCATATAAATATTTACAGTAAGGAAATCATACATTAAAATCTCAGGTTTTTTTTTTAAACGGTATTTTATCCTAACATGAATTTAAATATATTCCCCTTAAATGTAAGAGAAAAAAACTAATTGGGAGAAAAACTAATTTTATTATAAATAATGTCTGCAAGTCTCAAAATGTTATGTAATGCATGAATATCAGCCTGCTATAAAACCTAAGAAAAGCTGTTGAGCAGAAATTAGCCCTTAAATAAAATTTAAAACCTATAGAGAACACTCATCTTGAACAGAAAAGGTAGCATTTGTTCCATAATTGGAACTCATAATGTTTTTCCTGCTAGATCTTATTAACCAATATATGCAATACACAACAATGCACAGAATGTTTTAAGCACGTTAGTCTTTGTAAAATCTTGCAATTATAATCTTCAAAACATGTGAAGGTATTTTATAATGTTAATTAAGGGTCATGGAGCATTGTTCCCTACATAGTGTAACTAATCTAGTGGACTGTAACATTTTGCTAGAGCTTTAGTTTGCACTCCATTAACTATACCTAAGTGGCTTGCCTATCTCCTTTGTTTAGCAGGTCACTTGACACCTAATAATTTTATGTTATTAAATGAAATACATAAAACTATGTGCATTTACAATACAGCAGGTTTGCTTGGGGTTTTTTTCTGAATATCTCTTTCTCTCCCCATCTGTGCATGAAGGAGAAAAACAGTGCATTAATGTAGACCACAAGGTACTGGTAAATAATGAAAATTTCTCAGATTGCTGTGGTGGGCTAAATTCCCCCTGAAATATGGTTTCTGTTATCAATATTTTGTTAATTTGCAGTAGTATATCCAAAGGTTTGTGTAGCCCTCTAGAATATAAAAGGCTTTAAACCATTAAATAAAGAAGTTGTGTATTCTTGACCTTTTTTTTTGTTCCAAAACCCTCACAAGAAAAGAACTAGATAAACTAGGCAGAAACTGGGGTTACATTTATCATTGCTTTTCATTCTGTGGCATCATTTCCACATGGGTAAAATCAGTATGAAGTGGTAGCACATCAGAGTGGTATTTGGCTAGGACAACAGTTAACGTAGTCCTGATTTTCCAGTTTCCTACTTCTCCCTCTGAAGTTCACAAATTTCATCTGAATGTCAGACTATGAGTGTCTATTAAGCTGAAGTGGTTTTAAGGTTCCCAGTAGTAGCAAGAAGTGACAGACCTTTTCATAAATATTCAATAACAATTCAAAATGGCAATAATACAAGTTTTAAATCAGCCCCTACTTATTTCTAAGACATTTATTAAGCAAGTAAACATCAGACGCAAGCCCATGATGCCCTTCTCTAAATCCTTCTTGCAGAACCTCAAAGCATAATTTACTCGTAAAGATTATCCCAAAATTTCTTCACTTATGTGGAAATATAGAATCACAGAATCATCATGGTTGGAAAGGACCTCTGAGATCATTGAGTCCAACCACAAAAAACCCCCCAAAAAACCCCAACCAAACAAAAAAAACCAACCCAAAAACCCAAACCAACAACACACACAACACCTCACCACATCACACCCACCCACAATCCAATAATCTTGGGCACTAGAGCATGTCCTGAAGAGCCATGTCTACACGTTTCTTAAATACCTATAAAATACATAAATGAGCATAACAGAGTTACAAAGGGTTTTTATACCCCTTCTGTATGAAAACACAAAACTGATGTTCTCTAAAAGGTCACTTAGTTAAGAGTATCATCCTGCAAAGGCCAATCAAGAGTATTGCCCAACTGATGCTCCATTTTGGTTTACAGAAGTCTCTGTCTTTAGGAACCTAACCTTAAATTTTTCTGCTAGTAAAGGTATTGGCTGGCAAATGAGCAGGAGTAGATTTTTCTCCATCCTTTCCCAAACAGAAAAGAAACTGAACTTCTATTTCATTGTGCTAAACATGCCTTGATCTCTCTTCTAACTCTCAAAAAAACAATGTAAAGGAAAAGAAAAAAATACTGATATTCCCTCCCCCCAATATTTTTTTTAATTTAAATTGCAAAATCAACATTGTCTGTATACATATCTGTTATATACTTTATGTAAGTTATAAACGTAACCCTTTGTCTTACCAAGACATTAAAAATAGACTGACAGAAGGGTAAATATTTGGCCATCAACACCAAAAACACAAAATAAGAGTGTTGTTGAAACAATTAGCAGGGGTCGATCATACTTAAATCCGACTTAAAATAAGTATCTGCAGACACTTCATTATAATTTGCAGAACATAACACCCAAAAGAAAAAGAGACAAGGAACAGTTACACTGGTGTATACGTAGATTAAAGAACCAGCTATATATTTGTAAGCTCCCAATATATAAGGTATCTAAAGTAAGAGCTCAAACTTCTACCCTGATCATTTTTTAAAGTGGAAAGAATCTGTATTTTGTCAAACAAAACGGATTGAGAAGAAAAGAAAGTATTAAAGACATTAATTAAAAAATAACTGAAAATAAAAATGGTCCCTACTATAGATCACTTAATGACTGAAATCTGTTGCAAATCGTATGCTCCACAGTTAAAAACATTCTGAAGAGCTTATTAAAAGACAGGTAGTCTATAATAATACAGGTAGAGAAAACAAAATCAAGATGCACATTTCATAACTTACTCTCTGCTTTACTCATGCTCGATGACTGTGACTGATTAATATCAAAGCATATTCTAAACATTTCAAAGGCAAGATATTTTTTCTAGAATTGGGTAGAAAAGGAATCACATGGCAGGTCTGGATATGCCCAGTGTATTTAAAACACTATTACTTCTGTGTGCTGTGTGGTCACAAGCAAGAATGTACTAATTGCAACTTAGACAAAAGGTACAAACCTCTTACCTTTAATGTGCTTGAACTGTGGTTCATGTCCTTAGAACTAATTTTAGGTATTTATCTGCTATTCTTAAATCAGAGTTCTCTCTGACATGCAGTGCTTCAGTTTACAAGTTACCTATCACTTTCCAGTGGCCATAGAGGAAATTTAGGGAGACTGATGTCCTGATTTGCAGGCCTTTGTTCAGGAGTATTCCAGGCTATATGGACTCTCATGATTCCATATAGCACCTCAGAATGTCTAATGCAAATATTTCCAGGTCAACATTTATACAGGCAGGGTGCTGGGAGCATGTTGTAACCCCCTATATCTCTTGTTAGGAATTTACACATTTAATGTGATTTCTTTGCTTCAGTGTTATTAGCAGATATGACCACAGAAAATATTGTTTCCTGTTGGAAATTATAGGTGGGCACAGTAATAAACTGACTGTAATTTGTTCCTTTCTCTGATCAAATATCAATGTTAGAGCAATCTGCTGGAATATGGGAATGTATTTTTCTCTGTCAAGTTTGAAGCACAGAAGCTGATATAAAGCTGGGTTTCAGGACACATGGAATGTCAAGAAGCATAGGGCTGGAGATGTACATAGTGCAGTGTCCCCAGTACCCACCCATTAGATCAAAAAATGCGATTATATGGTCTCCTAAATTAATAATTGATCTATTTTAGTTCTAAAAAAAAATAAAGATTGACAGCAAAGTCAGCACAAAACATCAAATCAATAACAAACATGTATCATTTGCTAGCAAGAGATAATTTACATGCGTAGTTTAACATTTTTCATTGCCCCATTCCATAAAAAGACATTTATACTCTTCAACACTTGACAAATGTCATTCTGTAATGCACAGTTATTCCAAAGACTTTAAGATTAGTAAGTAAGGTGACTCCTGAGACACTTTTCTGCTATGTCATTGTTTCACTTGTAGTAATCCTTCAAAAAATTTTCAGGATTTTTTTGTTATTGTTGGAAAGAAGAGGTGATATTTAGTAATTATTTTATCTACAATCTTTAGAATGGTCTTATTGTTTTGGATTCTAAACCTGACAACCTGACATATGGCCTGGTTTCATTCCAGTTTATGGTCAGCTTTAGGCATTTAGCTGAAGTTACCAACTGATGATCTAGCTGCTAAAAACATTCTGTGAGGTTACTCAAAATCTCCCACAAGAGAGACTTAGATCTTGACTGTTCTCTATTGCTTTTAGAGAATTTTCAAGGTTTATAAGATTTCCGAACTCAGTGTGCCAGTTCAGAGCCACAAGTGAGATAGTATGAAATGAGATCATTGCTGTCTCTGTACTTATGTGTTGTCTCTATAAATAAAATATGACAAATTTGGGGGTGAGGAAACAGAAAAGGTCTATCATTGCTTATTCTACCCTTGAACACAAAAACCAACCTGAGAAAAAAGAATTTCTGTAGAGAACAGTAAGAGAACAGAATATCCACTGGAGATGGTTATTGTCAGCATCATTATCTTCATTTACAGTGCAATCCAAAACATCGAGTGTTTGAAATGATACAAACACCAAAAAAACCCAAGAAAACCTTACCCCATATATCCAAAATAAATAGCCATCAATTTTTCCCCTCATGATATTGTATTTCATTCTGAAAGTACCAAGAGCTCTCAGACTTGATGATGTCAAATTTTCCTGAGAAACCATTGAGCTTTCCTGATAATTTCTGAGCACTGTCATGTTTTAATAGCGAGGCAGATGGCACAGAGATAGTTATGTTTAGATGTCTGTTTGTGATTTCTTTATTTTTGTTTTTAATTCAGACATGTATAGATGCTCTTCATGATCATCATTATATATCTCATTCATTTGGAATATCAAGGCATGTTTACACTTGCAGCTTCAAAGCAGTACTTACTTCTAATATGCAGCTCTATACTATTGTTTCACAAGTGTATAAGGGAACAAACCACATAGGTCAAAATCTCTTGGAGAAAAAGTCATGAGATAAGAGAAAATTATTTTCCTACAGAAAATTTCTTTGTTAAAAGCAATCCACATGAATGCTTTTCATATCTCTGAGACAGTTATTTGTTCCTAAAAGGTGTGATTGCTTATTTGCTGGGTAATTCTGCTCTGAGACTTTGTTCTGTAAGGAAAGACCTATTAAAAGGTCTTCACGTGTCTAAGGTAGTTTCAAGTACTTTGGAGCTTTTGTAAATCAAATTGATAAAATAAAAACAATAAAGAAGAAAATTAATATAAAGTTTTTAATGTTTGGCTTAAAGTTTTAAATATCACCACTGCGTAGATAACAACATAAAAAGCTATGTAAATCAATAGAAATGTCTACATAATCCTACTTAAGAAATTTTATTTTCAGCAACTTGCAGTTGTACTGTGTTTTCCATTTTGAAAAACATTGGTACAAGAGAATTAAAGTTTTAAAGAGACAGGTATACATAAAGTTAAGTGCTTTCAGGGGCTATTACAACTATTTTTGTTCAGTGGGTTTCATACACAATAGAAAAATGGCTTCCATCCATTCTATCTGTTACTCAGGGGAAATTATCCATCACTCTTCATTGAATAAAATCTTATCCTCCTAACAGCATCATTTTAATGATATTAGTGTAGTTTTTCAGAAATAAAATACGTGGCATATAATCAGACTTCATTTTCCTCAGTGGAATAACCCTTGTGTTGTCAAGGAAATATTATAGCACCACACCGTTATTCCCGGTATGTGACAATTTGAGCCCACATAACAAATATTTTTCAAATATATACATTTTACTTACTATTAAAGAGTCGTATCATACATGCATGCCACATAGAAGCAATTTCAATTATACCTACTGTATCAACTAGGCAAAGTTTCTATGAAAGGTAATTTTGTAGGAGTTCTTACTTTTTTTCATACATTTAATGCCTTGAGATTTAAAAATAAATAAGGTATCCAAAATCAATCTATGGATGCTTTTTAAATGCACTCCTGCTGTTTGTGTCTTTTTATGCTTGGTTATGTAAGGCCTAAACATGTGAGGGGTGTGGAATGGTGGAAAGGGGAAAGAGCAAGATGTAGCTAATACACCTGACTATCGTCTGCTAAAATTACTATCGCACACAGAAATTCCCATCTACAAGTCCAGAACAGGTGCATTATGGAGGAGGCAGTTTTTATTATTCTGATATAATATATTATTCTTTTATAAAGTAGGATTGGTTAATTTGTTCAGACGCTGTTGCTTCTATTCTTGTTCCTCAGAGGATGAAATAAGTAAGAGGCTGAGGTTTTTGTTTCTTGCTGTGATTTTTTACTCTCCTTTTTCTTTTGAAGAAAGTGTATGGAAAACACTGAGTCTGTGGGAACCAGCTGTGAATAAATACTGTTTTTTAAAAAGAAGTCCCCATAGTGGATGTTATTAAGAAGACTCAGAATATAATGAAATAATGCACAAACTATCAAACACATTTTACAAAGCATATATGGGTTGAAAAAGAAGAGCTCACATAGTTTAATAAAAGTGGCTGCAGTCAAATAGCACTTTTGCTGTCGCTGTGTCCAGGAATATAGGACAAATTTTAACATTTCATTCCTACTTTGCATTTCTTAGAGTTGATTATTATTGTGCCGTGTCTATGCTTTTCACTTAAACATGATATACGCAGCCAACTTGAAAAGTACCCAAGGAAGAAAATGCATTTTTTTTTCATGTATGACGTACATCAAAGAGACGCATAATTCAGAAGTGTACCAATTCCTCTCATGTGTTACAGCCACTGTTTAGAAACGGCATAGAGTTATTCGTTTCATAATTTGATTAGGAAAATAGGAAGGGGAAAAATGGTGTATAACAGAGGAGGAGATGACGGTTCTGTGTCAGTTGTAAGAGAAGAATGTAGAGAGGAACTAGTTAAAAATTAAATCTGATAATATAATGTAAAAAAAGCATTTAGATGCAAAATGAAATATATTTTTAGGTTTTGTTTTGTCTATCAAAATGACTCAATTTCAAAATGTCATATCATTTTTAGATAGAATTATGAAATGCAAAAACATTGACATGAAATACTTCAATGTTTTATACTTTTACCATAGCATTTATACAAGCAGAAAAAAAACCAATAACACTGCTGCTTTTTAAATTTGCACACAGTTTTCAGTGTTCACACATTCAATTTGCAGCAAAAGAGCAACATTTTGTCTTAAAAGTTTTTAAAATATTATTATTTTCTCAACAGGTATCAATTACTTTGCTATGGCCTATGGAATAACTTTCTTGGAAGATAGACTCATTTTCCAGATAAATTTGTTTTGTAATTGCTCATTCAGAATTGGGATTTTATATCCTAATACTAGAATTCTATCCTACCAAAATCACAGAGAGTAGACGTATACAGATTTTAAGGAATCAAGGCATATTTCTCAAAATTAGCACAATATTTGCTAATATTTCATGTCACATCTTAGAACTCCTTTCATAAATTCATTAATACTGTTTTTCATGAATTATACATACTTTTCACATATTACACATTCTTTCCCTTTAAGGAACATAGCTTTCAAAGCATCAAAATTTTTCAAAAAAATTTATACTTTTTTTTCAACAGTTTTATTCACTTCTTGGTATTTACTAAGTTATGTTTTGCCAGAATGCATAAAATACTCATAAATGTGTCAAAATGATTTATTTTTTTTAAAACATAGAACAACAATAACATAAGGATTCTTCCATTCTGGACATTTCAAGTACAAATTATTTTTTCCAACTAAGTACAATCTTAATTTCCATTCTACAATGCACTGTTAAAGATTTTGCCTTTTCACATACAACATGCATATTTCAGGAATTTGTTGATCTTTTTAAAAGTAATTTCACAAGTTCAAGCAAAGTATTAGTTAGTAGCAACACATGTAAAGTGAGTCCCACACTCAAAGCAATGTCTGCCTGGAAAGAGTAGATAACCATGTCTAAATTGTCACAGGATATGTACATTGACAATAAGACATATGCCTGTGCCCATATCTAAGCCTTCATTTGCTGTATATTTTTAAAGATTGCCTATCCATCTCTAAAGGCAGAGTAAAAGTCAGCCAAAGGACAGTTCTGGACCTCTGCTTAATTTTTACAGTTTCTGGAACTGTCTGGTTTGTAGTTGTCTCCCAGAGACTGTGTTTCCAAGAAGTGGCTTTTATTCTACTCACTTTTTGCTCTGTTCCATTTTTTTCTTGTTTGTGCCTTTCATTTGCTTTTCAGACTGCTGTGAAGTACTTGCAGCATCACTTCTGGCCTGAACTGCAGTTGGCTTATCCAAGACATTCAAAGGAGCATGGTCAGAAAAACATGGTCCCAATTTGATAAATGCTGGGAAGAACCATAATTTTATCACAGTCACACTCACCACAGAAACTTGATTTTGATCAGATTACAATCCCAGAAGGACAGCTAGGACAAGGAAATTTCTTTATAAGGGAAAATTCTCTGGTTTAGTGCTGTACTTTTTTCACAAGGAGCATGAAGTGAACTTGTCCAATGGTCTGAGTGCCTTGCTTTCATACAACTCTCTCCTGTAGGACAAGAGTTTTACATATGGGGGAAAAGAGGTTAGAGACCTACTTTTGTATCATCTCAGGTTGTGACTATTGTTAAAATACCTGAAACTACAATGGTCCTGCAGGCACCCACGCCTGGACATCCCTTCTTCATTGTGTAGCCTAGGAGCCTAAAGAGTTTCTGGCACTGAGGCCAAGTGACCTTGCCTGGTCAGATGTACGCTATATAGCCGTTTAGCTTCTAAAACATGGCAACCACATTTAGCCTGCCTGTTAGCCCCTGAATTGAGATAAATCTCTAGGAATTGGCTGGCAGAAGGTCAGACAGCCTGATGAGTGTCAAAGGTCCAGGTGAGACTTGCAGAGCCCGAGCCCATGATCAGGATGGTACAGCAGTAGCCTTGGGGCATCTCTTCAGCAGAAAATTCCTGGATCTTCTTATGTATACAGTCCACTGCACAACAGCTTTGTTATGTGTTTTGTGTAAAGAAAGAGGGTAGCTGATATATAATCAGTGGGGAATGAAACAAAGGAGGATTTTGCTTTTTGCTTTCTTTGGATTTGATCAGTGATAATTTAATATGGGAATTATGTAGGGAAAATGTGATAATTCTCAGTGATTACTCCTTATCATTGCTTGTAAATATGGCACTGAAGCAGAAGGAAAAATAAGTGAAACCAAAAAGCATATGGTTAAAAAAAAAGTGACACACTAAGTAACATGTAGTAGGACTGTCTCAGTGACTGTAGTACCTTGCATTTTGATGCAGGCATTGTTCCAAAATTATTTTTATATATACATTCATATATGTCAAAGTGTAGATAAGAATTTCAAAGGCCAATGAGGTGCTTTAACTCTCGACTCATTTAAAGTGTGAGCAGCCCTTGCTAATTCATCTTGGCAGGAAAGAGATCACTTCCTTTTTTGGCTGGATTTTTTGGGACAAAATATGTTAAGATTATGAGAGGCAAGTCCAAATGATCTATCCCTCTTCTCTTACTATGATTTTGTGAATGCTGAAACTGGGACAACCTGCTGACAGTGTTACAGCAAAGAAAAGCCAACTTCCAAGCACAGTTGCTGTAACAGGCAGAGCACGGGTAGTAAGAGGAGCGCACGGTGACATGACAGAGAAAAATGATCCTTGTAAACTCTTATTGTGCAAGTGATGCCTGTGGAATCCCTGTGCAGGATCTTAGCTTGTTTTAGGTGCCAGTTCAAGCGCAGTTCCCAAATGCACCACTCCAACAACATCAGTGTTGTTCTGTGGAGGCAGCTGTTCCCAGGTAGAAGAATGAACAAACTCATTCCATTTTTACTTGGTACTATACCAAGAAGAGACATAGAGCTGAAAAAGGAAAAGCACAAGAAGGGAAAGAAGAAAAGCAGATAACAAGTACCACAAGTATTCCATCCCTTCCCCCCCCCCCCTGAAATTTAGGCCTTCCATTGTGTATATACTTTTCTCTCCACTCCCATTAGATTCATATTAATTTATTTCGTTATGATGCAGTGTTCCAACTAAGCCTATGAGGCCTCTTAGTTTAATAAAACTCTCTGTTGAGGCTGTTACTTCTATTGGCTTAATTCCAATAGAAGAAGAAGCTTTTTCAGGAATATTTCATTGGACTTCAATAACAGATGAAACAGTTTATATAGACCACTAAATTGACAGTACATTATTCCCAAACAGCAAGTACAGGAAGGCATATTTAAATCAATATGTTGTTTGACAGACAAATCAGTGTTTTTTCTCTTCACATACCTAATCCATAGATTTCAGAAAGGCAAACTGCCACAAGAGTACTTCATGCAGGCAGTTCAGAAAATTATTTCAACAAGAAATTTAAGCCCTGATGTTTTGCATACCAATATGTTGTCAGATGGTTATTTATTAGACACATTACTTTTGCTTTGAGGATCTCTTGGACAACTATGTTCCTTCAGTGGATGATTTGCATTATTTTTTCAAATAACTAAAAATAATTTTAACATGAATAATGTATTTAGATAATGTATGTATGCGTATGTGCATTAGAATTCCTGGGAAGTTTAACTACAAGCACACACGCACACAAAGGCATCCTGAGATAAGCTATTTTCATCCAGTCAGACAAGTTTCTATTTACAATGTTCTGTCCCTGTTAATACTGAAATGCATATTCCATATGTTCCTGTCTTATCTGTATCTGGCTTCATAAATCAGTGCTTATGAGTGTTAGCAATGTGTGGGCCACAATATCGAAAGGAAATGAGATCCTATCCTAGACAAACGCCAAAGCACTGACATTATACATCTTTCCAGTTTTCTCCATGTTCATCTTCCTGCATCTTCCCTTGACCCAATAAGAATCTAACACTGTTTTTAGCTAATTTATTGTGTACATTTTCTATAATATAAACTAGAGGCAGAGAGTTCCCTTAGCATTTCCAGCATAGATTGAAAGCCTCATTTGAAAATCAGGTCTGGTTTCATGCGTGTCTGTAATTTCAGTGATTCCCTAAGTATAGAAATTTTCTAAAAAACACTAGCAACCCAAGAGTTGAAAGACTGTTATTGCCTCCAAAATGATCTGTTCTGGAAATATGATGAATTCTTTCCATTGTGTTAGGCATCAAGTGTTTCAGGAATCTCCTGGCACTGATCCGCATCCTTTTGCAGAAGCCATGATTGATCCATCCATACCTGCAGAATAATCAAATTTCACTACTGTATATCAGTTCTCCTCCAGGAGTGCCACTGTACACGGGAGATCAGGCTGGGACTGGTGACTGGTGCCTCGCAGAAAGTGTATTGACTACCTCAGCTACATGCACTTTCAGATTTGGTGTGTCTGATGGTTCACTGCTGCCCATGCCCTTTGGATTTAGAAATTTCCCCAAAAGCCTTGCAGTGTCTCTTTATGTATCTGTTCCATGGCATAATCATTTGGATTGCAATTTTGAGGACATTCTGGCCCAAGTTCCTGTTTGTTTGGTACAAATTCATTGAATCACTGAATTACACTATCATGGAATCATTCTGTCATTCAAACACTGAGGATGACAGTGACTTCTGCCCTTTAAGCAAGACAAATTGTCAACACAGAAGTTTTAGAAGGCGTCCAAGCTGCCAATAATAAAGAACCTTCTACATACAACAACACCTGTCATAAACACATTCAGGTTCATTTGGGTATGTTTCAGTAAAATAAATGGTAAAGGTGAATCACAGAGCAAGGGTCTGTGCTATGTTCAGCGTCACAAGATGTGACCTGTCATTAAGGACTTCACTGTCACTTTGATATCTCAGCACAACATGGTGAAATGTAAGATACTTTGAGTGCTCAGTCTCTTGTCACCTATCTGCTCCAAAGTGCTTCCCTGTTTTCTCAGGGAGTCCTGGTCATCAAAGCACATAGGTAAGACCACAGTATACCTATCAATATTTTTTTGATGGGAGTGAAAATGTGAAGTAATACTTTCCTTTTAAGAATAATTGGATATCAATTATTGACATGTGGATAAGCATTCATTATGTGATTCCTATATCCAAAAGTAAACAATTACCCATACGGATAAATATTTGTAGAAAGAAAAGGATGAAAAGATTATATAATATAAAACCTAAAGAATAAAGAGAATAAGGCAGATCAGACTTCCCATTATGCTTTGCAGGATCGTCCACTGCAATGATAATCCCTACTGCTTCTGTTAACCCTCTTTTATTAAATTTGACTCTTCAGCAAAGCTAACATGAAGGAGCAGGAAGACCTTTATGATAGTACAGATTATCATCAATATAGTAGTAAGACATACTCAGGAGTGCTAATGGATGAGATACACAGTAATACTACACTTTTTTTTAAAGCTTGCTAAAACTAAAGCTACATTATGAATAGGACCTTCTCTCCTTCCTTCAAATAACTTATCTCATTCCAAGCATTAATAACAGCATGATATCTTCATTTTGACCATTGGCTTCTGTGGCTGTAGGGACTGAAGTTCTGATTAAGTTGGCATTATAAAGAAATTCTCTCCCACTTTCTTTCCAGTGCTCAACAAGCCTGGATCACTTATTTTGGCTGTTCTTACTGTCTCATGTTTTCAGACACATTCATTTATCACAAAGCAAGTCACTTTCCTGTTTGTATTTCCACTTTACTCTAAGGGCCACACAGAGAAACATTACAGGAATGCAGGGTTGCAGCAAATAAATTGTCTGCACTTAGTCTGCAATATGTCTCTACAGCCATTCAGCCTTGTATGATTTCTTGTTGCAGAGATAGAGTTAAAAGGCTTCTTATAAACAATCATTTAATACAGTATTTTCTGATGATGTGAGTCTTTGATCAGGTTTTCTGCTGAGAATTGTAAAACATGGTATGGAAACTTTATGTTCTTTGTAATGAAATGTCTTAAAGTCTCATTTAATAATACAGCTGTCTGTACATCTTAGAGATGTACGATGCACAGTAATTTAGCTAGAATCAGATTGCCATGCAACTCCCACAAATCTGAAAGTTTCATACCAAAGTAATTAAAAAATCAACAGTTTCCAGCAGGATTAAAGGAAGCATCACAACTTCAGGTGTTGATGAGCTACAGCAGACAAAGCGATAGTCATCTCTGCATTTGCTGTACTTGTTACTGGCAGAAAGATGCAATAGGATGGAATAGGCATGTCGTGGCATAGACAAATGTACTCTTCACTGGATAAAAAACTGGCTGGATGGCCATGCCCAGAGAGTTGTGA
>JAOXJM010000001.1:151035060-151047780 GCA_026413425.1 Tringa solitaria
TTTTTTTGTATATTCTATGTCCCTAAATGAAGGAAAATTTTGCTTTGACATAGCTTTTCTCTTAAGTTGACATTTGTCTGTCATCTTTTTCCAGTAGCAACATAATTCTCATATAGCCAAGAATTTATGAATCATTATGCAATGCTACATGTTTTTGTTAGCATTTAATGCTGTGAATTAGCACATGGTTTCATATTCTGTGTAGTGATTTCCATGCATCATGATTCTTTCATTTAACTGTGCCAAAACTTATTTACAACTTGGAATATTTCTTCCTGTCATTTTTATACTTCTTTACCAGTCTTCATATCATCACATCACTATTTGTACAGAATGTGTATGTGACAATTAGAAAAAAAAGATTTTTTTTTAAACTTGATAAATTCCCTCACATCTCTGTTCCTTTTTGCTCCAAATCCTTCATTTAAAATAAAACAATACAAAACATCAAGTTCTGTAGCATGTTAAGTCAGTAGTCGTTGAAGTATCAAATGTCATTTAGGCTTGAGTTTGTTACAGTTTCCAAAAACATACATACAACACATGCAGTATTTCTTGATCATGACAGATTTAGTTCAACACAGTTTAAGGGAACACTTAAAATCTCCATGACTGAGAAACATCCGTCTGATAATAGCTTTTTTTCCTGGATAAAAAATAAAAGGTTAGCTGCTACACAACTGTCTACACAGGAGGGTACAAGACACAGGTTACAAAGGGTTAAATTCACAGGAAATAAAAATTTTCTTTTATTAGCATAAGAAAATATGCATTCATACATGTATTCATATGGTCATATTTTTAATAATTTAATATTTTTAATATGTATATCAAGTGTACTTGCCATCAGTAGAACTTTAGTATTGTATGCTATTCAACTCAGTATTAAGTTAATATATATAATGCTTTTGCACTGAATTTTCTTGGTTTCAGTTACAAAAAAACTGAAAAGGGAAAAAAGCTTTCCTGCTTTATCTCAATTTAGCAATCTTCACTCTAGTTCCTAACTCCTAAAGTATATCATACATTGCCTTTCCAATTACTTTTGACCTAGCAGTGAATAGCTGAATTAAGTCTCTAATGCAGAGTCCCATGTGGGGACAGAACATGCTATTCCTTTTTTAAATGTACAGTGCTTCTTAAAAATATTGGGAAAGGGGGGAGGAGGAATGCCATATATTGGTTTTAAATCCTATTACCGTCAGACCACACTTAATTCACAGACCGAATCATCAGAAAAAAAATATTTCTATTCATTATAACAAATGCATTTGCTAAAAATTCAGGCCACTGTAACTGAGAATTTTGCTTTCTGAGTTTTATGTTAAAACTAAATAAGGGAGAAAAACACTGTTTGAAAATACCCCAACATAGAGAATTTAATTTCCTGATGCTGAGTATGGTTAAAACAGGATCATTGGAACAATGACATGCATGGTCTTTTAAAACATATCTATATATGTATATACTGGTATATTTTAGCAGTAGATGCAATGCAGAATATCACCCGGTGTAGTGTGACAAATTTGTCAGTTCTAGTTCTGTTGTTGTTGCTACTGTTTTAATAAAGGAGCTCAAATTAAAATTACAAAACTTAACATTTTCATTTACCTTATCTCCAAACTTTTCAAACACTAGCAGGAAAGAAATTTCCTTCAAATTCAAAATTCTTTGCAATACCTGTTGATAGGGTTTAAGTCTTGGTACTTGTGGAAAAAGAGTAAAACAGAAAAAAAATGCTAAAGGAAGAGAGAAGCAGCTTGAAAATATCTTTTATAGAAGGTGTCTTTAGGCCACACACTTTCAGCCAGACTCAGTTTAGGACCTTATTTATTCATTTAGCATTTTGAACAATTCTTAATGTATATTCTTGGGTTTGTACTTTTATTTGGGCACATCAGATGGTTAAATGTGGCCTTAAAATTCAAGATGCAAAAATAGTCCACAACCTCTTAATGGTGTGTCTTGCAACCAGAAAGTCTTGATAGTTTTGGGAAACCTTAAATGCACATAAAGTTCACCTAGTGGTGGGAAAGATGATAAGACCCAAGCCTAAAAGCAAAGTCTTGTCTGAGTGGTCTTAGTGGCCATTAATTACTGTATACTTCAATTAGATCTCACAAATAAGTGAAAGTGACTAATATTTTCCTTAATCTGAACTTCAGCTTGTAATGTTTGCAGCACTGACTGTCAGACACATTTAGATTAATGGGTTCAACAGTAAAGGTCAGCAATAAGCCTGAGGGTACACTGAAAATCCTGACAGTAATGTTTGCCAGGTGTGACTTCAGGAGATGGCCTGCTATCACTTACTGACCAGTAGCCCACAGATAACAGGAACAGTAAGCCTTTCACCAGAAAACTCAGCTTATATGATAAGAAAATTGACATTCCAGCCCTACTGGACAACATGATGTTCTCAGTGATTTCTAGGCATACCTTGAAAATGTATAGGACTGCTCTTATTTACATAGAGATGTGTGTGTATGTGTGTCTGCCTGTCTCTCCATCTTTTCTCCCCAGCATGAGGTCTCTCTACTCTCAGTGGGACTATTGTTGCCCTAAAGCATCCATTCAGCAGGAGTGAAACAGTTTGCATCTATGCTCTGGAGGTTTGACATAAAAAAGGTGGGGGAGGGGAGAAAGAAACTTGATTTAATGTCCAATGGTATTCTGAGGAAAAGAAAAATAGGTGTTGTTTATGAAATCATGTGAAAAAAAGCAAAAGCTTGGATTTTTTGGAGGGTGAAAAGGGGAAGAGTATAAACTGATAATGTTTTGGTAAACATTTCCATTAAGAGAAAAGAAACAATTCTATATTGTTTATCTACCTTTTTTCTTTTTTTTTTTTCCCCAGGAAAAACACATTCAGAGCTTTCTCTGTTTTTCTCTTCTGACTTATTTTCCCTGTTGTTCGTCCGTAACACAGCTTACTCAAAGCACTGGCTTTGGGTGGAGGGTGGTAGCACCTCAGGTTGCCCTGAGGGAAAAAAAAACCAAAACCATCCTAGTACACTAATAGCATGCAGAGCACTTGTGGCTGCTCTGAACGTATCTAGCACTTTAAGATGCAGAATTCAGAAGCAGGGAACCATTGGTGAGAAAAGCAGTTGGATGTAGTCAACTTGAGCTTCAAAGATAAATCACTCAAGAGTAAGGTCATTATAACCATGCTGTGAATTTGGGGCCTCCCAATCCCTCCCTTGCCACCCCCCAGGAAGATTTTAAGAGAGATTAGAAGTTTATAGCAGGATGAGAAGACAAAAAGCCACCCTATTCAGGTCAGCTCTGTGCAAGCCGGGTGCAGAGACATTGTGTTTTTTGCAGTTGTAAGATTGTGACCCTGATGTCTGCCTTCCCTTCCTCTGGCTCCCTGTCAGTGACTGATCACTTTCAGCTGCAGCATCCAGGAATTCACTCATTTCTAGTGATGAAAAGGTTTGCTTTCTTCAGTAATCACCTAGGCAGGCTCAGCTGCCTGTTTCTGCCTTCATGTGAATATTAACTTGCCTGGGAAGCCTTTCTGTGCAGTTGGTTGTGTTGTAATTAATTACAACAGTGTAAAAACAAAAAGAGTGTGTTAAGGGAGAGTTGGTGGTGTATCTACAATGCTGACTGTAGCCATAAGGAATATGTATACAGAACAAGAAAACAGATGAGTTAATAAGATTAAAACTGCATTCAGCTAGTAGCAAATGATCCACTTCAGAGCACTAAGTTACAACAGCCACAGGCAAAAAAATAGTGGGAGAGGGCTGTAAATCACTATCCTGTTTTGTAAAACTCACTCCAGTGAGGAAACTGAGAGTTTATGGAGATAGAGTGTAATCCAAGGAGTGCATTGAGGGAACTGGTTTCTGAAAATGAGATAAAGCGAGCCATTTTTAGCTGAGGTAAATAAAAGTTTTGTAAATGCCAATAAATGTAATATATTGGCAAATACTTGACAATAAATTAATTTGCATATATAGTCCCAACTGCTTAAATTTAAAACCTTATACTGAATTTGCCAACATTAAGTGACTTAAAAGCAAAAAGAAATTACAAGCCTCTGAGCAGTTATTTTTCCCTCAGAAGTTTCTAGAAAGTACTTCCTGTAGATGAAAATCAAGCCTTACAAAAACAGATAAAGGATCTCACCAACTAAGTTTTCTAGCATGTAGAGATGATAAATCGTTGAATATTAGAGAGTCTGAGATTTGTTTCATCATATATTTGTCACTGACAATGCTGATTTGCCAAAACTATTTTTCATTATTTCTGTCAATTCCGAACATTAGGGAAATAAGCTTTGAAAATTATCGGAATGCCTTATTTTGACATTTTTATTGCAAATGTCAAGTTTTATAGTTCAAAATTATTTTGTTTGGAAATTAAGCTAATTGTAGCTGTAAAAGGTTGACATTTATTGAATTTTACTTTTTAAGCTTTTTGGTTTAAAGCTTGTTTTTTTTCCCCCTGAATCCTAAAATATTTTATCTGAAGTCTGGTTTGAGAAAGTTTTCAGTACCTTAAGCATAGTCAAGAAGGTTAAAAATAATCCATTTCATTCTCCAAGCCATCATAACTTTAACCTCTTTTATATTTGTGTATGATTCCTGAATAAGATCAGGTGGCAAATGAAAAAACAAACTCAGATAATAACTATTACAGTATTATATCAGAGTTCTCTTTTTACTTTATTCATGTAAATCATACGGAGAGAGCAGTCAAAGCATTACTTAAGCAAAGCAATATGGTATCAGATTCCTTATGATGTAAAATAGGCAAGCCTTTAAACATGTTCATGAACCTTCACCTAGTTGAATAATAGGCTAGCTGTGCAAAAACTGTGTAAATATAACTGGATTTTCTGGTTAAGATCCTAAGGTTTAATTCAATTTTGTTAAGTTGTTATTGAAACAACCTCCTATTGAATGAAAAAAAACATTTTATCATAGGTAAAAACTGGACTGGGACCTCTGAATTAGACCTGCCTGTAGTACTGTCTATGATACATTTCATGCAGTGCATGAAGAATTTTATGTAATAATCAATGCTGACAAGAGTACTATGAGAACAAAATAGTCTGACCAAAAACTGATCATAGTTATCAGTGTCTGAAAAAATACCTATTGCCTTTTTTTATTGTTTGCCAAAGTACCTCTATTTGCTTCCCAAAATACAGTTGTTTTCTATGATTGATAAGTTCACTAGCTTTTAAGCTCATTCACATCCATTAGTTCTGCCTTTTTCCCCTCCCTGTTGAAAATAAGGAGTTGTCAGACTGAAATGTACTTGCCAGACACAAATAGTGTCCCCAGGGGTGGCAGAAACCATTCTGAGTCAGTAGGAAATAGATTTTAAAGTGTTGCTTGTTGACACTGGTCACTGCACTTGCTTTACAGAAAATGTTGACATAGAGGACAGATGAATATACAAATACTGTTTTCAATGTGTCTTCCTAAAAATGTTTCATTTTTTTTCGACAAAGCAATAATACATTTGAGATGTTCCAAAAAAAAAATTAGTGGTGGAACAATGAGATCTCTATGTTGATTCTTTACAGAACCAGAAATATTTCAGTCTGTGTCTGCTGCTGGGCCTGATCCAAAGCCTATTAAGTCCAGCAACACAAATCTTTTTTTACTTTAATGAGCTTTGGTTCACATTCAGTATGTGAGCAACAGCCACCTATATGCTCTTGAAACTTACAGAACACATGATGCCAAGTTACAGAACCAAGATCAGTTCTGTCCCTGCTGAAGCTGGTAAGAGTTGTGAAGTCTTCTGGGCTGAGACTTACAACTACATCTCTAGGATATAAGAACAGGGGCTTTAAGCAAGCTGAGCTTAGGAGGAAAGGAAGTGATAGTACAATGACTGTTTATTTGACTCTTACCTGTACCCCACAATATTTTTCTATTTTCACGTCTTCTACATAAAATGAATAACTACTCACATGTAGGACTATGCACAGTCCATTTAGAAAACAGTTGGATCTTTTTTATATGTAGGACTATGCATAGTCCATTTAGAAAACAGTTGGATCTTTTTTATTATTTTTTATTTTCTTAAGCATTTCAGTATTTCTTTTTTAATGTTGTATATGTGTTATTGGTGAAAATATTGCGATGGGAAAAATTAACATAAAAGTGTGAAAATGTTTACCTTATAATAAAGGAATTTTTGTGATGAACTATTTTCTGTTTTCTCTAAGCACATGGATATTGACTTTTGTGATGAACTATTTTCTGTTTTCTCTAAGCACATGGATATTGACTGGTCATAATGAAGAAGTCCTGAGATGAAAGTAGTTCGAAGTCGTAAAAGTGGCAAGTGAGCCCATTGCCTTATGTATTCCAACAATCTATTTTATTCCTGCCCCCATCCCCTGCTCACCCAGCTGTCTGAGTGCACTCTGAAATGTTAGCTGCTTGTTTCACGCATTTCCCAGGCTCAGCTCCTTTGTCTCAGCGGTGGCTTGGGGGAAACAGTGACTTTAGAGATGCAGGCTGCTGGCCAAAAGGGATTTCCAGATACTGTTGTGCCATCGGTGATCTCCTATGCTAATTGGGCTGCTACTTCCTGATGCTATACGTGTTGGTTACCTACACCACAGGAGACAGCAGACCTGACTGGAATGAAACTGTGAAAGATTAGGGGACAGTAAATGCTGTAGGAATTGTTGTCTATTGTTAACTGGCTGAAGGATCATAAATAGTGTGTTGGAAACAGCCATTCAGGTTATAGATATACAGAAGATAAAAATACATACCAAGGACTGACTTCTGTATACTGAAAATTAATATTGATGTCTCTACTCAAAATGAGGGAGGGCTAGTCTGACTTCTGTCATGTATTTTTGTAAACTAAATTTTAAAACCACCTAACATCCACTATCTATCATCATCTTTATTAATACTGTTGCTGGTGTCTTTTTTGCTGTCATCATTATCATCTTCATTATTTTGTAAAATGGAATTCCTATTTTCTGGCAATTGGATGGGCAGCCTATGTCCCAGAGGCTACATGTGACCACATTCTTATACTTCAATGTGTGTGTGGTGGGGAAGAAAGGGAAAGAAAAAGCAGGTAGAAAAATAAATAAATTGTATTATTGGATATGTTATGTTTTTTGAAGTGTCGTCTCAGTATTTGACACCATTCTGATGGAAGACCAGAACAGATAGATTCTTGGGTCAGTCGCAGATGAAGATTTCTGTAGTACACTTTTATGTAATAAATTATTATTAAAAACCCACTGAAGTTTAAGTAGTATCTGAAAAAATATAAAAATCAATCATATAATGGTTAAACACCCAATAAATATGTTTTCAACAATCATGTGATATTTTATATAACAACAATTATCTAAATTCCTAATGTTCATATGTTTTGGAAATTTAATAGAAAACATTACTTAATGGCTTACACTAATTTTTATTTTTATGTCCTTACATTTGTTACATTAAGTGGTCCCTTATTGTAAGAGCATAGTCACCTTTCCTAATCCTGTTGGCACTGCAGATTTTCTCACCGATGTTTGCTTTTGTTAGTTTATTGTTATTGCTAAACTAGAAGGCTAGCAAAGTGCCAGGAAATTAAAAATACCTCTTGACATATTTATTAGGTATTAACCATCTTTAGGGAGTGATTAAATAACACTGAACATTACATTTCTTATAAAATCCTTATGCTTAGATTAGATTCTAGGAGCACACTTGGATTAAAGAGATAGTGGGTTAGGAATCACATACAACAGCAATTCACTCTAATTCAGTAAACTGCAATATATGATATATTTTTACTGATAAAACCAGTATAGATATATCTTTATTTGAAATCTCTCACCTATTTCTCATCCTTTTTTTCAGAATATTGTATCCCTTACACTTTAATTGCTATTTGAGATAGTTAAACCTCTTCAGAGAGTTATAACTGCCCATCTGGATGAGATCACTTTTCTCCACTTATTTTTAACAATGTTTTCAACCTTTTTTTTCTCTCCTTCTCCCATTTAATTAACTTTTTCTCACTCTTTTTGTGCAAAGCCAATGGTTTTGTTTGGTAAATTTTAAGTAGGCTTATTTAGTATGGGAATTCTCCCTTCCATTTGAACTGATGATTTTGATAAAGAATAAAGGATAACATAAGACTTATAGTTTGTCTGTAGGTGCATCATAACTAAAATTCTTTTGTTTTCCTAGTAGTGAAATAATTAAAGCTCCCATTCCATATATAATTTCTGTAGTTCTTAGGTACTGGAATAATCTATACACTTTAATAACTACTTTCATAATTTTTTTATTTTTAAATTTAAGGCCAGAATAAAAACTTAACTCAGAAACAGTTCTGGTGAGTGGTGGTGTTCATAACAATTAGAAAAGTAAAAATCTGGATGTCAAATATAATGACAGAATGGAAAAATAGGAAAAAAATGGAAAAATGATATATTTATATATTACTTGCCATGAGTGATCTTTTAGAAATGTAAATAATACTAAAAACTGCACAAGGGAAAAACAGGTAATTTAAAACTCTATATAGAAAGTATTCTCAGAATAAATTTTGTGGATTCTAATGTCTCAAGTATCATCCATTTCAGGTGACTCAGAATCTTAAATACATCACAAATTAAATATCACGTATTAATAGTGTGAATGGTCATATAAGAAGAAATGTTTCAGGACCAGAAACTGCACGTAATCCTGCATTATACTATTCTGTGTGTTATCTAAGATGTCCTTAAAATGTATAGGCCAGTCTTAAAATTGCCAGCCATTGGAGCAGCTGTATAGTTATGACACAGAATTGCCCTGAAAAGAGCCAAAGTGTCATGTAAGCAGAGGAACAGATGAAAAGTTCATAAAATCTGTGAGAAAGTTGTGCTTGATTTTCCAGCTAGTACTCTACTATTATAAACTCTGAGTAGATAGAGAAAACCAGAAATCCTTGTATCAGGCATTCAAGTGATGCCTAGTAACTACCTGTTGAAATCTCTGCCAATTTATTTAATTATTTATTTATTATGCATATGCATATTGCACATTTAATTATTCTAGTTTACTCAAATTGAAAAATACACTTTCTGTTTGGATAATCTGGACTTAAGCCTTTCTAGTATGGCAAAAAAGTAATCTCAAATCATAAGTTAAAGATACCTCACATGTTCACCTTCTGATGACCAGAGGTTTTTTGGGTTTTTTTTTGCTTGTACTTATACACTTATTTAGAAGCTCTAATATTTGTTTCATTGCTAAATTTTCATTGTTTTGATTTGTAAGAGCTTTTGTTTAGCTGATTGGTTTTTCTTCTAAGATTATTGTACTGCCAAGGCAACCTCCCAGTGACAGACCTCCTGGTCTCATCTACCAGAGACTAGGCTTCTATACTTCCCTATACTTCTTATTTTGGAGTGGACTTCATACATCCTACTGCAAAGCTCCTGGAGCAAACTCTTAGTCTATATCCCACACCACCTTTTTTGTCTACTTACCTGCATGGCCTATATGCATATATATGTATATATATACATATATGCATATATATATGCAGTATATGCATATATGCATATACTATGCATATGCAGCTCATTGAGAATTCTCAATAAAGGATGCGTCTTGTTAATAAGTAGTCCCTCCATAAGAGGTACTGTTGACTCAGTGAAATGACAAGCTTCTCACCACTGCTATCAATTCATAGTTGCCTGAGTTTCATACAGTTCCACAGATATCTCAGGAGTGTTGGGGACCATCATCTGTTTGAGATGCTTATCAGAAGTTATTTAAGCCAAAGTTCTGTCAGGGGTGTAACTGATCACTTCAGACCCCTGCAATTTCCCTTGACTACACTCCATGCTGGTTGCCTTGTGTTGGAAAGATTTTAGCATCCAGAAATCAGTTCCCACAGCTTGAAAATGGTTGTGTTATGTACCTGGGAAGAACATGTGGATGCACAACTTTGCAGAAAGTGAACAGTTCACACTGCTATTTTCCCAACATGCCCAATCTTCAGCAGTACCATCAGCCTCCTTCTTCTCTCAGTCTTTTTCTCCTCAACTGATTCCTACTTAAGACTTTTGCAAGGTGTGCTATCTCCCAAGCACTAGCAAGAAAAGAGGGTGGAAGGGATAAGGTGGGCAATAGGAGTATAAATTTTAAATCTTACAGTCATTTCACACATCATGTTTACTTCCAAAACATATTTGTTTCACATTTTCGAAAGCGTTACCAGAAGTAAATAAATAATAATTTTGAAAAAGTTTAATCATGAGCCTATTTTGAGGGATGCTGTGCTGTTGGAGTGAGCATTTTTAAGCCCACTTTTTTATTTTTTCACGTGGCACTGTGAAAAGTGGCAGAGTCCTGGAGAGAAAGGACAAAGTGTATGACGCTACCCAGCCATTACCAGATAATGATGTGACTACTGCAGAGCGTCCATACAACTCTCAGTGTACTTGATGCTATGAGAAGTATGTTATGCCTTCTGTGCTTAACTCAAAAAATGAAAAAAAACTTGAAGAATTTAATTTGCTCTTACAGAAAGCTTGGATTAACCCAACACTGTGGATAAAAGAAGATGCAGAACATAATTCTGAGGTATCCAACTAGAAATAAATAAAAAGAAAAGTTTGAAATATTCTTATGCATAATGTCTGTGTTCCTACTTCCCTGTTTTCATTAATTTTATTGCTCCTGCATATTTGTTCATGCTCACCGCTGACCAATACCTTGTTTCCATAGTAAAATTGTTAGGATGATTATCACAGGGACAAATACACTGTATGACAAACATGTCAAATGTGAAAATATAAAGCATGACTAAGACCAGGGAATGGTGAAGATGCAAGCAAGAGCGGATCATAAAATTGTCATCACTGTATTTTGATTCAGCCAAAAAGCTAAAAGGAAAGAAAGTGTTGATGAAGAAATATCTGCACAGAAATATCCATGTGCTAGTGAAATGTATTCACTACATGCTTTGGCATATCATTTTATGCTTTTTCCTGAGATCACTGAGCTAAATATCGTTCTGATTTATACCCTATATCACCCCATTGACATATAAGGAATAACAGAAATACATCTGCCATATGGTTAATAAACACGTTAATTCTCGAAGAACCAGACATGAATTTATAGCTCACATATGAACACCAGATTATCTCTGTAGTTATTTTCTCTAGTTTCCCCTTGTGTATCAGGATGGATGACAGTATATACATACTATAGGCTCTTATGATGAGCAAAACCAAAATTTTAAAGTGTGTTGATTGGTAAAAGCAATAATTTTTTACTTTAGTGAATTACAGGTTTACATCACTGTTTCTATTTAAATCACAGAAATAAGACTGCAATGGTCACCAACATAAAGATCAAGCATTTGCAATTGGGCTTTTAGCATTATTTTGAAAAGGTAAATAATCCTAAGTATTCACTAGCTCCCCTATTCAATCAAGAACATGAATTAGTACCAGTAACTATCATTACTCGGTACACCCTCCTTTTATTGTCGAGGGGAAATTTTTTTAAGAGGAACTGAATTTTTTTGGATGTTTTTATTCCTGAAGACTTTCAAGTGCCAAAATATTTATGTAGNNNNGACTCAATTGAGTAATTTATTAAATTATGTATTAAAGCATTATTCATTATAATTCAGATGAGAATTACTAGAATATGGACTGTTCTGCATTGGATGAGAGTCTTGTTTTCTCTCTATAGCAGAAGATTTGTGTCAGGTTTTTTTGTCAGTTGCATTTTTGAACCATTGAAGTCTTCTGTATAACAGACAACATTTTTTCTAGATCTAAGCCTTTTGATTTACTTTTCCTTCTGTAGCACATCTATTAATGTATTTTTAGACTATTACCTAACTTTTATTGTAGTAGAGCATAAGGAGATTCCATGCTGTTACTGGTTCCATTTTTAAATAAAAATGAATCATAAAAATATAACAAATACAAGACTGTTGAATTGCCTTCTTGTGCAGAATTATCACACGGAAGTATTGTCTGAGATACATTTTCCTCTTGTTCAAGGAAACAGGCACACTAACCTACTTGTTATAATTTGTTCTTCAGAAAAAGCAGTAATTTGTAAAACATAGAAAAAAACAAGGGAATCTTCTATTAAATAAATAAAAGAAGATACATTATACCATGCTGTGATTGTATTCCATCAGAATAACAATTTTGTATGATACATAACAGAAACAGTATAAGAGCAGCATTTATAGGTCTTCAACTATAATAACTGCGCTTTATGGAATTATTTCACAACCAAAGCTATGATGATGTCTACCACTCCTACTGGACAAGTCCAACCTAAATTTTTGTCTTTATGTAAAAATTAATTTAATATTTATTTTTCTAATGGTTTTAAGCATGGTCAGGCAGTTACTGGGAAATAGCAAGGGGGATAGATTCAGGGATCTTGTGGTATTAGTGGTTCTTGGTAACTTATTTACTGGCTAGGTTTGGTTTTAAGGCACGTATGAGTTAGTGCAAATATATTCTAGGACTAAAGGGGTGAGATAGTGCATGTAATCTGACGTGCAAGCTGCATGTGTATGCATCTGAGAAATCCACTTTGCCTGGTTTACACTTTGCTTCTTGTCCTGGCTCTGGCGGGGATAGGGTAAATTCTCCCCAGGACCCTGCAGGGACACAGGAATTCCATCCCTGGTGAGCCATGCCCAGGGATTAGCCGGAGCTAGGGGGGGAGAGGAGGGAGAGGAAGT
>JAOXJM010000001.1:151094652-151109662 GCA_026413425.1 Tringa solitaria
TTGGAACTAGATGATCTTTAAGGTCTCTTCCAACTCTAACCATTTTATGATTCTATGATTCTAACATTTTGAAATATTGAAATAACTGTCTATAAAAGTGTGTCAATGAATTCTGGCTTAACATTGGAGAAACAAAAGACATAACTGAGGCAATTCAAGACACTACTAGCATCATACAATTTTTGAAATATTTCTTACTACCAAACTAAGTTTTTCTGGGCTATCTATCTTGTGGAAGGGAAGATATTTTTATGACAGTTGATTGAGAAAAAATATATTTATCTCTTGCCTAAAATTGCTTTCTGCAAGAAACTCTATCTGTTGACAAGAACTGATGTAACTTTGGCACCTAACATAGGTGGTATGAATGTCCTGCAAAATGTCAAGCAAATCCTTAATTTTGGGACCTCTGGACTTGAATGGGGTCATGTTCAGTCACAGGCCTGTTCTGAACTCAAGTGTGTCTACTCTTCTCTGGGTAAAAAACTTACATAATCTTTGCTGCGTAAAAAAATATACATATTCTTTACTAGGTAAAAAAAATAGTCAAATGGCTGGGCCCAAAGAGTTATGGTAAATGGAGTGAAAGCCAGCTGGTGGCCAGTCACAAGTGGAATACCCGAGGGCTCAGTTGTCGGGCCAGTTATCTTTAGTACCTTTATTAATGGTCTGGATGAGGGGATTGAGTGCACCCTTGGTAAATTAGTAGGTGAAACCAAGTTGGATGGGACTGTTGATCTGCTTGAGGGTCGGATAACTCTGCAGAGGGATCTGGATAGGCTGGATTGATGGGCCAAGGACAACTGTATGAGGTTCAATAAGGTCAAGTGCCAGGCCCTGCGCTTGGGTCACAACAACCTTATGCAGCACTACAGGTTTGAGGAACAGTGGCTGGAAAGTTGCCTGGTAGAAAAGAACCTGGTAGTGTTAGTCAACAACCAGCTGAGTATGAGCCAGCAGTGTGCCCAGATAGCAAAGGCAGCCAACAGCATCCTGGCTTATACCAGAAACATTGTGGCCAGCAGGACTAGGGAAGTGATCAGCCCCCTGTACTCTGCACTGGTGAAGCCCCACCTCAAATACTGTGTTCAGTACAAGAAAGACATTGAGGTGCTGAAGCATGTCCAGAGAAGGGCAACGAAGTTGGCAAAGGGTCTAGAGAGCAAGTCTTATGAGGAGGAGCTGAGGGAACTGGGATTGTTTAGTCTGGAGAAAAGGATGCTCAGGGAAGACCTTATCACTCTCTACAACTACCTGAAAGGAGATTGTAGCAAGGTGGGTGTCAGTCTCTTTTCCCAAGTAAAAAGAGACAGGATAAGAGGAAACAGCCTCATGTTGTGCCAGGGGAAGTTTAGATTGGATATTAGGAAAAATTTTTTCATTAAAAGGGTTGAAAGAATTGGAAGAGGATGCCCAATGAAGTGTTTGAATCACCATCCTTGGAGGTATTTAAAAGATGGGTAAATGTTGTGCTTAGGGCCATGGCTTAGTGGTGGACTTGACAGTGTTATGTTATTAGTTGGACTTGATGATCTTAAAGATCTCTTCCAACCTAAATCATTCTATGATACTAAGTCACAGACTCACACTTGAGCCTAAATTCTTTGAATAATACCTATCAAAGAACAAAGCAGAGTTGTAAGGGTAAACTTACACATATGTATGATTGTGAGAGGGAGATACAGGTGAATGAATTAAAATATAAACAGAGGAGAGATCTCTGTAGCAGCAGAAATGTGTTTCTTAGTAACTTCACTGTCATATTCATTGTTATCACAAGTAGACTTCCGATTAAGGAGTACAAAACATATATTGATAAAATGGAGAAATCTTTTAAATTTATATCTATTTTGGATTGGATATGGTTCTTCTGTGCTTTGTCAAGTGAGAAGTGGGAAGTCTAGTCTGGAGTGAGAATGTACACTCTCACACACCCAGCAAAGTGAACGGGTTAAAACACTGCATACAGTGGCACTACCCTGGGCCCTCTGCCAGCCCCTCTTGTGTACAGGCAAACACCATACCCCACAAAAGTTAACTTTGTGCCAGCTATCAGTCAACTTTGATTTCCTCACCCCCTTTTGAATATGGTTGCAGAATGACTGTGATTCCACCTCAGAGTGGGCTCTCTGCCCATGCAGAGAGCGCAGTTGGATTTTCCCTCAAATGCACATAATATTCTTGAACCTGATCCTGATTTTCTGGATAGCAGATCAATTCCTGTAGAAAGTCTGTTCATACTTGTATAGAGTTTCCTATGCGGCTTTATTAATTTTGTCACTATTAATTTAAGACACATGTTGTATGTAGGTGAGATAAGCTGATACTTTTCTTTCTAAAACCACTTGTGAAAAAATAGATGTAAGAATATATAAAAAATTAAGAGAAGTGCTGGAACAATATTTAGGAACCAGTCAGCCAGTACATTCCAACATTTCAGTTGACACTGAAATTAATGTTCTACAGAAATAGGATAATGATTGTCAAAAGTAAGTTTCTGTTATGAAAGTACATTACTATACTGTAATGAATTCACCAGAAATATGCTGGGCTTAAAAGATTCTCTATATATGTGCGACTTCTATAACACTAAGGTGGATATATATATATATGCATATACATATGTATAATCTTCTTTCACACCTCTTTTAATGATGCTTGTAATTTTTTGTATGTCTAATAAGGTTTCAATTATCCATATTCCTTAATATTTCACAGGTCTCAAAAAATTTCCTTGGCAAAAAATAAATAACTTTACTTTTCTGTGAATCCTACCACTTAAACTTTTAACCAAATCAAGTTTTAAACTTTACCATATATCATAATCAGAAAAAAAAATTACATTTTTTCATGGAAGAATGGGCACATTTTTCAAACAATTCTACTTGATGACAAAATAATGGATATAATGAACAGCAGGGAATGAAAGAGAAGCTTGTGATTTAAAGCAATATAATTATGTAAATTATCAACTGAGATATACATTCATCCTCCTCTTTCGTTTGAGGTTGTTTCATTTTTTATTATATGCATAAAAATAAGAAATTAGTTTAAAATATTAATTACAAGAAGCTCATTGGAAATCAGTTGGGAGAAACCTTTGTATTAATTTAATGACATATGGATCTGTCGCTTTTCACAGCTAATTACAAAAAAGTTGGGTTGTCCTGCAACTTGAGGAATTTAAACAAGAAGAAGCCTTTAGCTTGCTGACAAGAATTTATAGTGTGTCATGAAGAAAAAAGCACTGAAAGGAAAAATCTGGAGGCACTACTGAGATAAATGGCATTGAAAGTTGACTGGTAAAAGAGAAGGAATGGGCACCAGGACAATGTAATTTAGGAAACATACCTAGGATGGCTGTACTTTATTTTCCACTGCTTTTTCTGTTTCTTCCATTCTGAGATAAAGACGACTTTTCTACTCAGCAGTGTAAATTACAGCAATTCCAGACTGAGAGATATGTTGGGGAGAGTCATGGGAGTGTGCAAAAATGCATGGGAATAGAAGAGCACTCTGTAGAGTACTATATGAAATGATTGTCACCTGAGATGTGAGAGGAAGGAGAAGGAAATGTTGCTGACGTCAGGGGGAAGGCTGTAATATGGACAAACAGCCAATGTGCTGAACAGCGTTGCTGCAGCTCTGACTGAGTCAACTGTGTGAGGACTGACTTTATCTTCACTCAATGCCTAGGTCGTGCCTAGGATTCTGTAGTATAACATTTACACAAAAGATATGCTTATGCACTTTAGTAAATTTCCCAATCATCTCAACTATTTTAATGTTTCAGCACTTGTTGCGAGGCCAGTTTCTACTTTTGAGACATGAAAAAAATTGGATTTCAGATAATGGAATTGCAGTGTGCACAGCTGGCCTGCGTTTTGTAGTGCTTCAGGTTTGCAGTTCAGACAGAATTCATTTTCCCTAGCTTTAGCTTTCCAAAATTTTGTTATCTAACTTTCTTTATGGCATTTGCCAAATTTTCTAGGAAAAGAAAGCTTTTATTATTCTCAGGTTGTAGCTCAATCCTGGTACAAACAGATGCCATTTACAAGAATTTTTATTCATTTAACCTAAACAATAATAAAAAAAACCCAACACTTATCTAGTTTTTGACAGTTAACAGACAGTATTTCAGACAATCCTAGAATAAATGTGATACTTTACTTTCAGGCAGGGAAGGAACTTAGAAGATTTTAGATTGTTAAATGTAATGAATCCTATGATTTGGGATGAATCTCCAAAACATTCAAGACTTGTAATATTATAGGGAAAATATGACATAATTAATGCATATGTGTACTGTTCTTTAGCTATAAAGTAAGGGCATTAAAGGCCATGGTTCTAGACAAGAGCTTATCATATTAGTTTCTCTTACTATCTTTTTACCCTACAAAACTAATCAATTTTGTCTAATCTTAATTCAAACAGCAGTTCAGGAGAAAATGTATTGTAGGAAAAAACAATGCTTTTGTTGGAACAGAAAAATACAGTGAGGTCAGAGAAACATATTTCCTAATTTTGTAGTTGCATTCACTTCTCTGTCTAAGTCTTTGAACACTCCAGTTTTCATGATGCTTGCTGTGAAACTGTTTTACAACTGGAGAAGAATATACAAAAAAAAAAAAAGAAAAAAAAGCAAAGTAATATTTTACATTAAAACCCTCTAAGTCAAATTTGAGAAAATATTCCAGTCTTGCAAAGAAATTGAATCAGTTTTCAGTAAAATCCTAGGCCATTTTGAGGGTGGGTTGAAACCCACATGAAGTATAAAACTTGGCAGTCTTTTGAAAAGGAACAAGTAAATATATTTGAATTTATTATTTATTTCACATATTGTATTTATTCAAAGAGGGAATTCAAATGGAAACACAAAAACTTCCAGTAAACATCAAATGAAAGATGCTTAGTGGCTGTTTAGAAATACCGTTGAGAATCTCAAAGTCACAACACTTTGATTTACTTGTTCTATACCATTTCCAACATCACCTAGAACTCTGTGGTATTAATTACTGACCTCAGTTCAACAGGATTTTGATGCCTGTAACAATTGCTTTCCAATTGGATAAAGCCTTTGCCATCATGGAACAAGAACTTTGGCTACCCTAAACAAAAATGGAGTAAGATGTGACCCATCCAGGACACGCAGCATCAGCAATCTTTATAGGAATTGTCAAAAACCTGCTGACCAGACTATGGAATCCCATGCCTGAGTACCTACAGCAAGTAAACATTAATATGGAAAAAAAATTTTTTTGTCTTGTATGCAACTAGAAACAAGTTCCAGCATGGATTTACTGGAACAGAGAATTTGTATATCTTTGCAGGGCCTGCTGTAGTACACTGTGTCACGTGGAGAGTTAAAAAGTTGTACCAAAACACAGATCCTTTTTCTCTGTCAACAGTTTGTTTGGATCTACCCTTGCTTCCTGCATCCCTCCGATAAAATTAATACAGCTTGGTAAGCTCTTTGTTTATATTACAGGAAGTAAAAAATAAACAACCCTATGTCTCTTGTCCTTTCCAGCAGCTCCATCAGACAGTCTGAACCTTTCAAATGTTAACTTTACTTCATTAAAAACATCCAGCCTTATGGTAAAGTTTAGATACTGTAGACTTTCCATATGGCATAGTAACTGTGTAGATACTTAATGTATTTGCACACCCACACATAAATTAAAAATGTAAATAAATATAAAACTGTTCTTAGTAGAGAAAACAGTAAAATTTTGATTTATATTTTGAGAATTTTCTTTTTTTTTCAATATATTAGAAAAATATTTTGCACTCCCTTGAAATAGGTAACAAAATAGGACCCATTTCTTTCACTCACTAATCTCAAATTTCCATGAGACATTTGATGAAAAAAATCCCCTAATTGTTATGTCTTTTATAAGCAAATAACTTGAATAACGGTTTTGGAAAATTTTGAATTAGATGATGAGATAAAATGTCCCACTATTGCATGTAATACAAGTACTTCAATTATGCTCAGAATTGTTAGTTTACTGGGGCAGGGTCAAGACTGGAGACGCTGACTTTGTTAGTGTCAGAAGAAATGTGTAAGCAGTCCAATGTTACTTGTTTTCTTCTGGTATCTGTTCTCCACTACAGATGTCAGTGTCAAGCTCGCTGAAATTATTGCAGAATTTTTTCAACAGCAGACAGACACAGAGATAGTAAAGGACCTTTTAAATGTAGAATATTGTTTTACTCTTACAATGATTTTAGTACTAGAAAAGCTAGAAGTGATAAATATTCATGTGCATTAAATATGTTCATTCAATAGAATAATTTATAGTGATGGAAATTATGTAGTCAGTTTCTTTTGGAATCACTGGTAGTTTTAAGTGAACAAAGATTGTATGACTTGGCTTGTATATTTAGCAAGATAAATAGCCTGTGCTCAGCACAACGTCACTTTTTTGGTGCTTCAGTGATTCCACTTCTCTTTTCTCCACACACGGAGAATTTGTTTCTTCCACTGGGTTAGCTTACTCCTGTGCTTTTCTTACCAGGAAAGAAACAAGATTTTAAGGGTCTACACCTGTCTCACAATTGCTCAAGCAGGAGTAAGTTTAGGCCAAAAATCACTGACCTCTTCTGAGAGCCTAATTAATTTATGAAGGAGTTAGAAATTGCCTATTGCTTGTACTGATTTTGGTTGGAAGTGATAAAAGAGTCAAGATCAGTTTCAGCAACAGTTGACTATGGCAGTTAGGCTTAACTAGGTGTACATGAAGAAAATGTGTGGAAACATAAAACAGAAAACATCTAACAGATGCATGCAGTCCCTGATTAATCTTCTCTGAAACCATATTCATGGAGTCAGATTAACGGCTGCAGGCTTCCAGATACTAAATCACAAAAGGTTTTAATTCTTGGCTTCTTTTTTGTGATCCAAAATTGCTTTTATGTTGAAAAAAAAGGTAATGTAAAATCCTTTCCTTGTGTAATAAGCATGTTGCTTATTACAGAGTGCAGAGTCATCAAACATAGCCTTTGTCAGGCTTTTAGCATTAGAGATTGAAAGAACTGTAGCACACATTGAGTTCTGGGCCAAGAAAAATTAGTTTTCAAATTCCCAAACATGTACCATTGTGAGAGACAGGTAGCAGAAGTACACTCTCCATGGTCTATATATTTGCCCACCACTGCATATTAGGGCTGTGGAACATGCATTACTTTGGAGGCATAGCCATCTAAAGCCAGTAGGAAATCTAAATTAGCTGCTATATATTCAGGGAAAAATTGGCAGGTCGTAACTATGAAAAACATAATTAATGTTCCCAAAAGAGCTTTAAATGAGATTTTTTCAACTCTTTAGTAATCTGGGCAGTACACTGGAAATAATATGTGATAAATTTAATGTTGTCTGCTTGCAGATACATGTTTAATGCTTGCAGAATGCTGTGTCCTGCATTTTGGATGACATCTGACTATTTTGTAAGAAACCAGTGGCACTATTGGAACTGTGGAACACCCATATACAAAAAATCGTTATTCTATTTTTAAAGACTACTGCAACACCTAATATTTTAGATTTCTTTTCATATTCACAACTATGAAAGGTTCATTTTAAACAAAAAGAATCAACATGGAATTAGGGATTATATATTTTTTTACCTTCCTTGTCCTCTGTTTAGTTCTAAAGAATAATAATATGATGTTTCCTAAAAAACACACACTGAGATTTTAATTATTTTTTTTTAACAACCCTTGACTTTTTTCCTTCGAAATCTTGTGAGATTTCCTAGTGTTAAGAGCAAGGAATAAGCCAGGGAGAACTCCAAAATGGCAAGCATCAACAGCAGAATGAAAGAGTGCCAGAGGGCCTGTCTTGGGGTCCAATCTGTTCACAGAGGAGACAGCAAACTGCTGTTGCCAATTTACATACCTTTGCTTTCCTGTGAGGCACAGGGCGAAGAACTGTGTCTGGTGAGAGCTGTATCATATGCATATTTATCTCAATGTAGTAAGTATAGGGACTTAAACCACAGAAAAAAATCCACCCTAGCAACAACATCAAGCTAAGAAATACAAAAGACCTTTCCATAGAACAATTGATGAAAGACTTATAGTGTAACCTGACCTTTTGATGGAGAAGCCAAGGCTAAATCATCCTGGATTCTGAGGGACAGATCGAAAGCGCACATGCTTTGTGCATGCTTTTGGTATTGTTGTTTTGTTGAAGCAACTCTGGAAGTGGCTTGTATAAATGATAATAGAATAAAGACAGGAAACTATCTGCCAGCCATATCAAGGGGCAAGATGATCCCATGTATATTTTTAAAATTAAAAGTGATTGAACAATAATGTTTTAAAAGGCCTGCCATCTCAAGCTTAACTTCTGTACAACAAGAGGAAACTTTCTCCCTCTTACAATTGTGTTGTCACTGTTTTAAATCAGGAAAATGGAGGAACCAAGGAATCCTATTCAGAATATGCTTTTATCTGTGCCTGTTGGTCACTGATAATACTGCTCTACCTGAAAGAAGAAATTATGGATAATTTTGATGATGTTGTCAGATGAAATCTGAGAATTCTGAAAATATTTAGCATAGAAATGTGACAACTGCAAAAGACTCTGCTATGTGAAATCCAAGGTAGCCTTTTGATTGGTTAAATAAAGAAACCACAATATTCAATCAAGATATAGTTTTGCATTTTAGCTTCTAATTTCCCATTGGTTTCAAGTGATTGCTCTTAATATAAATTTGTGAGCTTAAATGACTGGTTGAATATGAATCTTAGACTGCTATGTTTTAAGTGTCCAAATTAAAAAAGACATATAATATTATCTGGCATACAGAATGTATTTTTAAAAACAGAACACTTGGCAAGATCTTGTGTTATAGTGACGCATCAAACTGAAACCACTATGATGTGTTTGGCAGCTGCATCCAGTACACTCCTTGGGAACTTGGGTGAGTATACATGAGGGATTTTTTTCTATGTTGACGAATTTGCTAATGCTTACAACACATAACCTTTGCTATAGCTTGTTTTCTATTTTTTTCCTGGAATGAAATGCTTATTGGTATTTTGCCCTTGAAATGCGTGCATTGAAAAGAGCAAAAAGCACAATTCAAAAAATATCTTTCTGATTGGCCAGACAGAGTGATACAACACATTTTTAAGCCCTTCTTTATCCAGAATACAGGTAGAGATCATGTAGTGATAATAAAAGGTCTGAAGAAAATTGAATTTTTTGTTTCTTTATCTAACCACTGAAGAAATCATAGGAACCCAGATTTTTTTGTTATTTCCTCTGGAAGATGACAAGTCTACTGTGACCATTGAATGTTATAGTTGTCAAAACTGATTTTATAGTTTTATAGTGTTGCTGCAGTTCAAAACTCTTGGGTTTAGGAAAGAATATACTTATTTACTTCCTCTCCTCTCCTCTCTTTCCGCTGGCTCCCCCCCCACCCTCTGCCCCATTCACAAGCAGTTTATTGTAAGTTTGAACTATATAGTTCTGAACTATATTTATATTTATTAAGCTTTTGAGAAATAGTGTATGGAATTAATATGTATAAGAAAACAGTACAATGTTTCTATTTTATGACTTCTATAATGTCTAGTGGATATTTTGAGGATGGTAAATTGTTCATATCATATTGTCAGAATACCATAAAGTGATTACACACATTGAAGATACTAACCATCAGTTATACATTCACACAGTGCAGTTGATATCTATCATCTTTCAAGAGTGATGTCTGCAGTAAACCCAAGCTTCCGGAATCAAGAGCAACTGCAATACACTATAACCTTTGAAAAAAACGAATGGTTTGAGTCTTCGCAGAATGAGTTTCCACTTGCCACTACAATCTTTCCTCTTCACAGGAATGGAGTTGCTCCTCAGCGAAATTGGTACGCTGAGGTTTGTGTACAGCTGACAGGACATGGTGACACCAGCCAGGTTTAAATCTTTGCATGGGAGGCCACTAGGTCCAATTAAGATTATTAAACTAGCCTAGCTTAATATAAAATATATTAATTTTTCTGAATTTTTTCCTTTCTCCTATGCATCCTAATACACATCCACAGCAATCAGCACAGGAATCCTATATAAAAAACCTGAACTTTAAGTGAAAATAGCACTAAGTCTTAGAACACAGTATTTAGGCCCTTTTTCAAAGTGCTTCTTAGCAACTGTTTCTTTACCTCTTGCATTTGTCTCTTTTTTTTTTTTTATTCATGTTATTCTTCAGCAGTTGCTTGGATTGTTTTACTGGTTTATTATCTTTAGTTGTTTGTGCACTTTTCCTGAAAAAAAAAAAAAAGTGTGGAGATTCTGCCAGATTTTAGAGAAGCTATGTTAGCTCTAGGAAAATGAAACAGGGAAAAAGAGAAGTCTGTAGTGAATTGTGGAAAATTGTTTTTCCATGTAGAGAAAGAGCACTAGATGAACAAATGGTAATGTATTAATTAAATAAAGGAAGCCAAAGAAAATAAATTATTTTCTTTTTCTCCTGGGAATTTGATTTTTTTTACTAACAAATAAACATTTATTTTCTAACTTAAAAATCACATATCCAGACAGTATCAAGATATTGTGCAGTAACGTTAATTGGTGATATGGTTACTCAATTAAATGATAATAATAATCTCCTTACAAAACATAAAACTCAATGAGAATTTATATAGATGACAGTGATTTACTTTTTCCCCCCTCACCTCAGAGCTAGAAGATTTTCATTTGCAATTCACTGTGATTCTAATTTTTCATGAAATGGAGCATGTCAAGTATCCAACAACCAAATTCACTTTTAAGAACTTATTGTATAAATTACTCAATAAAGGGTAGAATGAAAAGTTATTCTCTATCATTTGTAGAACCCGTTCCAGCAGCTTGTCCCTGGAGTTAAATAGAGCTGTCTTGATCATTTTTACATATAGACTTCCTTGAACACTAAAAAGAATTATAATCACCTGATTATAAATTCACTGTTAATATAGCCTTAGAGCTGAGAACATTTCACTCCAGTAGTTAATTTAGTCTGTGGTAAATTCTCACTGTTATTTAATGTCATTTATCACCTGCTGTTTTGTCTTACTGTGAACATCCTGCCTGCCCTGTACTGTCTACAGTACATGGACCTTCTGTGACTTTAATGTACTCAGAACAAAGGCTCCAAAGTGCTTCTATCGGGAGGATTTGGCAACTTGCCGTACATATATTCAAGCCATTTTGCTGCCTGTCACTCAGTGCTTTACAAATTGAACTCTGAGGAGAGGTAAAAAGGGCCTATGAGGCATTTTTTTTCTGGGAAGAATATGCTAATAAAGCGCCATCAGCAGGAAGCAGGTTGTGTCTGAAAGAGTTTTGTCAACTCTGAATTAATTTTGTGTGTTAAGAAACATGGGGGTGCTTCTAGAGCTGGTCTGTGGTAATTAATCCTTCCTGTTTCTGGAAGAGAAGAACTGTAATAAATGCAGCCCAGATTTAACAGATGTGTGCACACAATGTCTGCTTTATGAGGAGTAAAACAAAATGATGGATATAGAACAAAAAATGTTGATTTTAAAAAATTAAAACAGTATGGAAAGTACTAAGATTGGAATTCCCAGAGTTTATGCAAATGCTGTATTCCTTTAAATGTTAGCAGACAGTATGGTTTTGGAAACATCTGTCAGAGTGGTTGGATGCTGTGAAGAGACTGAAAAGGACAGATGTTACTTGTGCTTATAAAAAAACCCCAAAACTACCAAAAAATAGAGAGATGCATGAGATCAGAGCCACAATCTGCTTAATCTAGGTGTTTATGGAAGCTGGTTCAACAAGACAGAGTGGTAGTGAACTATTCTGAGGATCTTTGTGGTAAGTTTTTTTAATGAAATTATTTTAGCAGGAAATATAACTTTGAGGCTTTTTACTGATTTCAGTCCTCACACAAGAAGCAGAATATCTAAGCATACTTCATTTAAAGTTTAACACAATTACCACTTTCTAGAAAGCTTGAAGGTTGTTTCAGTTTTCTACCTCAGCTGTTTCTGTAACACATATGCAAATATACATCGCTGATACTTTTCATCATCAAAACTTCTGTTGAATTGGAGTAAATACAGCACTAACAGTACACTATTAATACTTTACAATTAGTTACTTCTTTAAAAATCTCTGCAAAGGCAAGTGAATCTAAGGAAATTAAATTACACTTTGAAGTATAATTTAAAGTACTAGAATCTACAGCCTGTGATTCATGCAAATTCAAATTTTTTAAGCTAATCTCTTCAGCTAATAAAGCTCTAGTCATAGGTCTATTTCAATTACCGTTCAGTAAGAAGTATGACACCTAGAAGATTTTTCCAATTCTGAGAAGGAATTAATCTTAGAAGGATTAAGGACATGTGTTAAGAAACTAAACCTCACAAACATGTCTGATTGCCAGATTCTACGCAAAACTTCATTGCCATCTGCATAAAAAATCCAGATTTCTGGATTGAAATTCTATGAACTTGAACTCTGGTTTGGGGTGTACTATCTGTTTCTCTTTTCACAACCATTCATATTGTTAGTAACTTCATGGAATTCTGTTTGCTAATGAAATCATACCTTTGCTGTATAACAGAATTGTTGCCCCTGGCAAGTGTTGGTAACTTATAAACATTTAAATGTAGACAGAACAAAAGAGATAACTTTGATTTAAAATTTTCAGCAGAGGTGTTTTTTGGGTACATATGAGTGGTTTATACATCTCTCTTTAAAATGCAGCTTTCTTGGACAGCGCTAATAGGATTTCAGTTATGTGAATTTGCATATTAAGATGGTGTGTTAGGGAAAATGGATATTTTTTTTTTTTTAAAAATCTATTGACTATCAGCTTCTAACTACAGTTCCTCTGAATTGTGCCAATGCCACAGGCCTAAAATAGCCCCAAACAGAAAGTGTGAAATCCTACTCAGTAGCCAAATTCACACATAGTGTATATCTATTAAAGCCAGAAGACCACTGTACATTTACTCTGGCTAAATCAGGCTTGGACTATTATCACATTTCAGCAAATTTATAGCACATGTCCTTTGTAGTTTAAGAGGAGAGATGTGAAGGATTATTAATATTGTTCTTAAACAGATGCTCAAGGAAGAAGTTAAGTCACAGGCTCCTTCCCCCTCACCCCTGCAAACGACTTGCCCAACCACCTTACTTGGTCTACTGGGACTTTCTGTAGTGTAAAGCTCTAAGCATCTGACATTCTTGCATCCCCTACATCACGCATCTGTTCTTGTGTCATCGATTATTTAGTGAAGTTGTTCGAGCAGTTGTAGTTTGGGTTTTTTTTCCCTTTATAAATTTAGAAATTAGGAATTAAAAATCTGTGATTTCTGGTTTTGGAGAAGAAAAATTTACAGCACTGAAAGCTGATTATTTTGAGAAAATTTTGTTCCATATTTTGACGTTTCACTCCTTGTTCTTCCTGTTTTTTTGAAATTGCTAAGGAAATACTGACTCTTCTTGAGAAAGTATTTAATATTAAATTTAGTAATTAATTGGTTGCTTTGAAGGAAACTTTGTTATTTTCTGCTTGGAAAGTTATCTCTTAATATGGTAGAGTGGCTCATATCTAGTTACTCATTTCTGACAAAGATTGTGCAAGAAGCTGCAATGAGACAATCTGACTTCCTTCCTCAGCTGGTATTTTGTCCTACTTTGGCAGACACTGCACTTGTCTACACTTGGCTGATTATCTTCTCTTTGAAATGAATCATGACCATGTTTTTTTTTGTTATTATCCCTATATTTGTTCCAGATAATTACAAAATGTAAATAGGACTGCTTTTATTCATCGAAAATTATTTCCCAAGGACATCCCAGCAAGCACACTCTCACATGAAATCCAACCCTTGCTATTGATACCCGATCTTTTTCTATCTGAGGTATGGTATTGTAGTACATTTTTAATTACTGCTATTTTGAAATCTTAGAGTCAATTCTTAAAAATCTATGGCAATGTTCTTGGTGAACAAGATTCAACACATTCATGTTAGGTTGTTGTGAATGGGGCTACACCTGGCTGGTGCCTGGTCACCAGTGACTTTCCTTAGGGTTCAATTCGAGTTCAATGTACTTATCAATGATCGGGATGCAGGAGCTGAATACACCATTACCAAGTTTGTTGATGATACCAATCTGGGAGGTGCCTTTGACTCTCTTGAGGGACAAGAGGCCTTGCAGAGGGACCTAGATAGATTGAAACATTGGACAATGATTAATACAATGAAATTTAACAAGAGCAAATGCCAGATTCTGCACCTAGGACAGAGTATTGCTGCACAAAAGCATGGATTGGGAGAGGAGTGCCTGGAAAGCATCCCTGCAGAAAGGAGTGTGGTTGACAGCACGCTCAGTAGTAGTCAGCAGTGAGCTCTGGCAGGCAAGAGGGCAGAACACATCCCAAGGTGCATCCAACAGATCATAACCAGCTGGTCAAAAGAAGTGATTACCCCACTGTATTCAGTGTCAGCGCGGCCTCACCTTGAGTACTGTGTGTAGGACCCCACAATTTAAGAAGAATGTTGCAGAACTTGAAACCATCCAGGGGAGGGCAACAAAGCTGGTGAAAGGGCTGGAAGGAATGTCCTATGAGGAGTGTGTGAGGACACTGGGCTTGTCTAGTTTAGAAGAAAGGAGGCTGAGGGGCAACTCATTGGTATCTACAGCTTCCTGAGGAGGGGAAGTGGAGAGGGAGATGTTGAGGGAATGGTTCGAAGCTGTGCCAGGGGAGGTTTAGACTGGACATTAGGAAACATTTCTTTCCAAGAGGGTGGTCAAACACTGGAACAGGCTTCCTAGAGAAGTGGTTGATATCCTAACCCTAACAGTATATTATGAGGCATTTGGACAATGTCCTTAATAACACGCTTTAACTTTTGGCCAGTGCTGAAATGATCAGGCGGTTGGACTAGATGATCATTGTAGGTCCCTTCTAACTAAATATATTTCATTCTATTCTATTCTATTCTATTCTATTCTATTCTATTCTATTCTATTCTATTC
>JAOXJM010000001.1:151129247-151140065 GCA_026413425.1 Tringa solitaria
TAAAATAAAAATATAAAATCAAATATAATAAAAGCCCACCAAATCCTACTGGAATAACTGCTCACTTTGAAACACTGCCTGCATCTTCTTTTAAATACAGTTTATCTGAATCTGAATTTCTAATTTTTAAATACAGACATCAATTGTTTGACTCTGGACATTAGTTTTAATTGACTTCTGTAGACAAGTCATGTCATGTACAGTCTAACCAGGTGTTTGCTGGTTTTCCAAAATGTTATGTGTTTTTTTTTATTTTCATTCAAAAGACAATTTATATAGGAAAATCACATGCATGATATCTACCAAAAAATAGTGATGCTTCTGGAAATGGTTATTTTCATAAACCATTAATGTATGGTTTTGTGTTGTTGAAGATAATATGATAAAACAGCTATTCAGACTTAGGCAATGCATTCATTTGCCTTAACGTCTGTGTCTGATATGTCCACTGGTAAACATCTAAATAATTTAAGCAGAGGACAAGCAGACAGGGAAAATTCCTGAGCAGAGTTTTGCTACATCCAGAAATCCTCAATAAAGGTTTCCTGAGAGAGAGGATTATGTTCACAATGAACTACTTATGCATTTGTACTTCTCTGTTGTCATCCACAGTCTGTGAGTTCCACAACAGCACATGACATGAAAAAGGATATTATTATGCATATTGTAAACATAGTGTTTCAATATTTTATTTGGTTTCCTTTTTGGTCCTTTGTTGTCAGAAGTTGTGAGCAAATATTCCTTATTCACCCTTTTGAATCTTTAATGATTTTATGTTCATCTTTTATATCCCATCTTTGATCATCCTTGTCATATTTTCCAGTTCTACAATATCCTGTTAGAGAGGACTACAAATGGTATTCAAGACAGAAGCAAATTATACCATAGATAGCAGCAACTTGCTGATATTTTGGTTTTATTTCCAGTTTCTTTCCTAACCACTTCTAACATCATTTTGCACTTTTGACTGCTTTGAGCATGAAATTGACATAGAGACTCCACAGTAGATCCAGTATCTCTTTCCTGAGCAGTGATAAGTAATTTAGAGCTCCCTAACTCCTTTTCTGACTTATTCCTGATTACAAATACTAAATGTAGGGCTTTTTCCTTTCCTACATTTTCTCTAGACTAAAATGAGGAATGCACTGACACAAATTTATGCAGTTTCAGAGAGGGTCACATCCCTTGGTTGGCTCAATCCAATTTGTAAATGTCTTCTGTTAACTTTTAATAACCTATTAATTGAATTTGTTTAACTTTTACAGGTCTTGAATTAGAGTATATTTGTTTGGATAATAAACTATAATACTATAAATATTTCTATCTTTTTTCCTCCATGTTTGCCTAAAACAATCTTCACGCACTGAGCCAAATGTTAAGGGTAGAATGGCTGTGAGTTATATTAATTGCACACTAATGTAAGGGCAGAACTCTTATTGTATTAGAATTTTAAAATAAAAAATATGTGTAAATTTGTGTGCATACTTATGTGTATATGTATATATGCATATGCCATAACTATACTAAGTGAAATGCATTGTGGTTTTATTTACACAATTTGCAGTTAAGTCTATATTAATTTCTGAGAAAAAAGTTATCTGTAAGCAAGAGTAAGATGCAAAGGAGAAATGGCAGGCTAACAAAACAGGTAATTAATAGGGCAGAATTTTCTTCAGTTCAAATTATTTGTTGAAAGACTAACATTTCTTTCATATCAAGATATAAAAAAAAATTACTACTTTTTATCAAACGAAGGTCCTGACTGGCAGACTATGGGCTTTTAGTACAAACACGTATTTTGTCATGGCTGATACAATAGTGTCCACAGATGTCTTGAAATGATCACTATAAGAGCTATAATTTAGCACTTACTTGTGCACAGGTACAGCAAATGGGTGATATATTTGTTGCTGACCAGTTTTATTTATTTTCTCAGTATAATTTATAATGGGCTAAATTTTAACTGAATGTAAACTGTAGAAAGTGATACATAAGAACTGGATATGAAGTGTGGCGTGCACAGTTCTTAATTTGTGTTTCAGATCAATAGAATATTACATTAAAAATTAAAGCAATACATAAGGCCAGGATGCTTTCTGACTGCATATGTGACTACGTCACTGTGCCTTTAAAATTTAGAGATACACCATACAGTTTTAACCAATTATGGTCAAGTATTTGTCCTGGATATTAAGTCTTATTCACAAATCCGAAGACTGTGTTAACTAGGGTGGAATTTTTAAAGGATAGGGAAAAACAAATGCTTTGTTCAAGGTCTTTGTAAGATTTATGATGCCAAGTGATTGGATAGGCTTTTATAGAAAAACTTGTGTTAAAATATACGTAATCCCACTGAAATGTTCTGCAAAATCAAGGTGAAATTACTGTAGGAAAATGACATAAAATAAGGAAATTTTCTACTAAATACTCTGAGATCAAAGTAATCATTCATTTTCATTTTTCTTTTTATTTTTTTCTCTATTAAAGTACCCTGTTTAAAGTCAAAAGCAAGTATGATATTTTAACATTTTAAAATTATAAAGCTCAGTAGATCTTAATAAAATTCATGTAAGATTTCTCTTCACTAAAATTAAAATTAATTCTTAAACTCTTTTTGGGAGAGCTAAAATTTTAAATAAACAAAATCCTTTACAAATCAGAAAATTCATACAACATAGATTTTATTTAAATAAATGGTCCTATATGGAAAAGATATAAAGTATACAGAGAGAATTGAAATAGATCATGATCATTCTTTATCTGTCCTAGAGGGTAAATGGCATAGCATAGACTGCATTCATATGGCAAAAACAGCTTCAGAAGAGGCTGCCGAGGCTGCCCTGAGCCATGACTGGGTATTTTCTAAGAGTATTGTTGTATTGTAGTCTAAAACTCTGTGAGGAAGCAAAATGATGTTTTAAATTACATGGATGTTATGCTATTGATTAGTTCAATTTACTGGTGTAGGTATAGTTGCAACATCCTCATGAGGCGTCAGTATATCAGCATTACACATGAAAATATCCAGCTGCTCAGAAAAGAAAGTCATGGTTCACTGAAAATCCTGGAGTTTTGCTGTGGGCTCCACTTTGGCCAGAATTTCCCTTAATCAGAGGTCAAGATATGTTTTATATATATTTTATGTGTGTGTATAAATATGTGCTGTATTTGTATATAGATACATTATATTTTGCCCCAGATATCTCATCTGGGGGAAACAGTTGAGGGAGAGGATTCATGACCTCATATTAATGTATATATGTGGACATTCTCAACTTTCCCATTTTATGGAGATTGACAGTCTGGTCAGTTTACAAAATACAAATATTTTGTAAACATCTGATCACAGGATGAGAAAAATTACAAGGCCACACAAGAGGGGAGACAGCCACAACAGCACCTTACACTTTGCTTCCACAAAATGTACCTTAAAGTACATAAATAAATGCAAGTATCAAACATCTAGGTGTCTTATTTAGGGAGATTATCTGATCCTTTTTTTTGACTCAGAAAAGAAGAAAAGATCATTTGCTCATACTTAAGCAAGCGTTTGACTTAAGTGCATACCAAATGTTTATTAACACTAAGGAATCCATGATTCTGGTTTCTGTCATGCTGCTGGGGAAAAGAAATCATTTAGGAATATTCTTCAGCACCTTTCAATTTAAAAATACTTGAAAAAAGGGAAGTGGAGTAACTTGAGTAGAGACTTTGATGTCATAGTGAGTTTGAATTGCAGGCAGAAAGTCATGAATTAGTTGCTAATTCCCCCTACCTGTCACCCTTGTTGGTAAGTACGAAAGGCTTGGTTTAACCAAGGTGAGATCGCCTTGCAACTTGTACATAGGATGTATTGTGTTACTCCACAGCCAGACGACGCCAAAGCAACGCACCCTGACATGCTGATAACAGCCTTTCAAATAGCCACACACACACACGAAGAGAGTTTAAAAGCTTCTACCCATGTTTGTTCTGACACAGAATAATTTTCCAAAAAGAGTCCTTGAATGGCACTAACTTTAATCAATGACTTTAACACTAAAAACATCGTAAGGAAATTTGTTGACAGAAGTATGATTCCCCCCCAATGCATTGGTACATGATTAATTAGATATTGCACCTCCAACCATGGTGTCTATTTCAGTTAGTCTCCCTCCTAAAAGAACACATATTTTAATTGGTTTAGATATTTCTCACTTTCCATTGATAAATCCTGATAGATAATAAAGTGGAAGCCAGGTTATGTTAAAATTACTTGCCTTGCTTAAGCCTTCCCATTATTGCAATGTCATGACTCCAGGTTTTCTGATTGCTTTTGCAAACTGATAACAATTGACTGCTGCCTGAAGGGCCTGATGTATTTTGGTTGTAACACAAAGGCAGGTATAATGTTGCCAGAATCACTTCTACACATCACTGAGAAAGAATGCAGGAGTGAATTTCTCACAACAATAAAGTTCAAAGGAAGAAGACTGAGATAAAAGACAGGGAGGTATTTTGGTGGCAAGCACAACTGAAAACCTGTTATTTGTTTCCATGTTACCTGTGGGGAAAAGGTACAGAAGCATAGAAGAAATCAGAAGCTCCCTTTTGCAACTGTTTCCACAGTGCTGATCTAGTAGCATATATAGCCATAGAATTTAGCAAATTCCTGGGCCACACAGAGGATCATGTAGCACCACCCAGCACAGCATTAGCCATAAATGCTGCTTGCGAGTGGGAGGTAATGTAGGAATGGAAATGTTCAGCGTTGAATCCGCTACTGCCACTTGTATTTTGTTTTACACCAGATGAGCTCTGAGAGCCCTGTATCCACCCAAATCATTTATTGATGGTCCAATTTTGGGTCAAACCCCAAACTTGGGATCAGGTTACTTGCCTGTGGCAACTTGCAGCTGTTGATACCAGCCCATCCACAGAAGTCTTTAAAAGCAAAAAGTCTTTACCATTTGCCTTTTCAGCTTACATTGACAGCCATTTTATAAACCTTTAGAGACAAATTAGGCATAGTCATCTTATGGGTTGGATCCAAATAGCACACTGCCAGTCAGACTCATCGAAATCCTGCTTTCATAAAGTAAAGGAAATATTAAATGAGTAACTGCCCTCAGTTTGAATGTTTTCCATGTATCATTGAAATCCACCTACAATAGTAGGGGAAAATGCACTATTTGGTTTGGTGTGAGAGGAATAAAATCTCATTTCTCAATGTTAACATACCTGTGTACACTTGGAATTTAAGGGACCACATACAGAAAATGTCTAGACTACATAGTCCAGTTACAATATTAGTATTCATACAAACATTTATCAGGGATAGTATCATTGTAACAATATTTAGTTGTTTTGTAGACATGAAATAAGTGGAGATAAAACAAATATGTAATATACACATGTTTGTAATATAAATATAAATTATTTACTACAAAAAGTTGTCATAATTCTTTATTATTATCTTTCATTGCCAGTTCCATAGTGAGACCAAGCTCCAGAAAATCTCTAAATGCTGTGTGAAAGGAAGTAAATTCTCGTGATGTTTCAGAAGAAAAAGAAAAAGTTTAATTAGAAGTGATATTTAAGATCATAAGTGCTCCTTGTCTCAGCCATCTGGAATGCTGTTCACCCTCATGGTAGCAGTAGGTTTTACTATATTACCTGAAATTTTGTGTTTTCTGGTTTAAATTATTATATTGAGCTATATCACAGAATAAGAAACTGAAAATATAAGCATGACTTTGGTAGATGCTTGTTAACATTTTATTTATTACGTTTGTGCCATCATCATTTCTTTCTTCTCTCTACTCAACTCCAATCTGCTTGCACGACTTTTTGTTCCTACTAAAAATGCTTCTTTAATTAGTGACTTATTATTTCATTTTCAGAGTTGGCATTATCTAAGCAGTGGAGTATGGGAAGTGAGAATTTGATTCTTGTGTACGCCTGCATTGAACTGTGCAGTTTTGTGGAGATACCTGAGCTACTGTGACACAACCCAAGCAATGTAACAATGTCAATGTGTTGCTGTGCCAAGGCTAATTAGCTTCACTACTTGTAAGGATCAGGTACAACAGCTGTGTAGTGTATGCAATTTTAATACATGGAAATTGATACCACCCTTTTTTGAGGCTAGCACTTCATTCAAACTGTCATATTCCATGGTGTTTTTTCAAGAATGAACATTTCTGTCTCACTAAATACAGAGTTTATTTGTGTGTCTCTTCTCTTACAATATGAGGGAACAAGGGACAAATTTAGCCAAGTTAAAATGATATTCAGACAAATGTCACCACACAACCCTGAATAATTCATTATACCTGTATCCAGCAACCCAGGATGAGCCTGGGTATCACTAACACACAATGAGGTTTCACAGTATAAATACACCCTGAAAGACTTCCTGTTAATACCCAAGAGGAGAAAATCGATGTGTCCACCCAGGGTGGAGTAGCAAGTTCATGTTAGAGTTGGGAGGGAGCCTGGCTGCTCAACTGACACTCTGATTCTATGTCTCTGATGAAATGCACTACATATTTTCAAAACATTTAGAATCAAAATAAACAGGTGTAGAAAATTACTGACTATACTCTTTTTAACCTGGTGGCTAGAGTATCCCCCTCTCCCTTCTGCTCTAAGTGACACTCAGATTAACGACCATATTTATTAAGAAACAAATTTTAATTTCCGGAAAATCATTACAGAAGATGTATAACAGCATTTTGAATTAATTCTGTATCACCAAGGGTGATATCATTTCCATGTACTAAAAGAGAAAGTGCTAGTTTTACTCTTTTTCCTTTAAATGTATTAATTTACTTAGCCTTCTGTTACATTTATTTCCTTTGTGTTTCTCTGCTACTTGAGAATAGAGGACTCGTTTTCCTCAATGCTAGAGTTTAGAATTCAAAATAGTTTATAAGTTTGACAGCATTTTTTACAGGAATGTCAGAATGAATCATCATCAATTAATGTGAAAAGTGACTTTGGCCAGGAATTTGATTTTAGAAGCATAAAGTAGTCATATTTACTTCTTATTATCAAGCTGGATAGAAAGAGTTTTAGATTGAAATGACCATTAAATACCTTCAAAAAGGCCAGTAATACTTGTTTAAAACTACCTTTATAGGTCATTGATTTTGTGATCCTTGCACGTAATTAGTAGTTTTCTCACTCAGCCAGTATTCTTCCATAAATTGCATACATTTATATCCTTTAAGAGACATGGTTTCCACATTTGTTTTGCCTCACAGTCAAAGACCTAACTCAACAGTACACCTGAATGTTATAACTTGGTTGCCCTTGGTCGGTGACCATGGATAGGACTGAATGATATTTTTTTCTTCAACCACTTAGTTTCACCTCATAACAGTTGGGAAGTCAGGTAAATACAGGGAAAATAAAGATTAAAAATGGAGAAAGGAAAACCAAAAGTATTTGTTTCAGATTGATAAATGGTAAACAAAGCAGCTATCAACTTTGATGCCTGACATATGTGGGATGTGGGTAAGCCTTATTTTGACCACTTCAGAAGTGGATGAAATCTGGTTAGTGCATTAACCCGCCCTCTCCATGCACTTATTCCAACTCATGCATGCATATACGAATGGGAGCAGCAGCCTTTCTGTGACTATTTTTTCCCTCAGCACCTTCATTAGCTACACAGAGAAATAAAATACTTTTGCTCTTCTTTCTCTTGAGGCAGCAGAAATAAAATTCAAACAACTCCAGATAAAAACACTGATCCTAAGATTATATCAGTTTTCCTATTTCTTCACCAGGCACCATGGTTTCTGTACTACAAGACAAGGGACTGGTTTATGTCAGCTCCTCACTGCACTAAGAAATTATTTTTTGCCACTTACATTATGGAAAAAAGACTATACTATGAAATTGTGGAGAGGCCTATACGAGTGTGGTACCAAAAATACACCCTAACAAGTATCTGTAGGAATCTTTCTGTGACTATGAATCATACTTTTTCTTCATCCCACTATTTTCTTTAAAGGAAATGCCACAAAACATTTTAAGTGTATGGGTTATAGCTAATTTATTGTCAGCAACTAGTTAAAGACAGGGAAAACCTATAACAAAGAATCTGTCATTCATCCATGTCGAGGTATACACCCAGATATTACTTACAAAAATGCAAAATGTATAATATAAAGTATATATATATAGTATATATGTAGTATATATATAAAGTATATATAAATGTATAATATAAAGTTAAAAAATATTCAGTCACCTCAGTTAATACCATCCATAGATGCACCACATAGATTCACATAGATATAACAATCATAGAGGATATACTTTACCAGTTCATACTTGCTTTTCTAGTAGATTTTTCAAGAAGATTCGGTAATCTAATTTAGGTTCTAATTTTTTAATGGGAAAGTGTCTTAGATTATGCTAAATAGATCCTATAAAATATTATTCAAATTATTCTTTACTGTCTACTTGGTGCTTGTAAACATATTGACTTTGCTGTTAGCAGGACAAGTGGAACTTGACCTAGCGTATTTAGGATTTGCGGCATTACAGGCTTTTACCTAATACTTGAGCTTTGATATTTTTCCCCTATTACAGAGAGTCAATTATTCCATTCATTGAATTCTTATGAGTCAGTTTTGAAATGAAAAATTCCTGATTAATATACTGTGTATGATGTAGGAGAATTTATTCTTAAAGCAAGGAATAATCAGATAGCTAGTATTCAGATCTGTCACTTCATTTGTATAAAATAAGAAAGTTAAGGCACTTATTTTCTGTTTTCAGGACTTGGATCTTAAAAATTTTAACATAGGACTTTTTTCTATTCTTATAAAAACCACTTAGAGAGGGAGAGGAGAGGTTGAAAGCATTCCAGATTCTTTAGGAAAAATAAATGTCTTGGGAGCTATAGGCAAATGTTTCGCCAGCACCTTCTCCACAAGTTCTGATCTAGAGACATGGAAAGGGAGCATTAAACATGAAAAAGACTCTGACGCCAGGTAACAGTGTCACATTTTGAAACAATCTAGGATAGAAATGGGTTTCTGTAACTGCTCAAAGACAATTCAGGTGATCCACATTTCCTCCTTTTTGGGAGCAAACAGGTAGCCTGTGAAAACAGACATGATGTTATATTAGGGCTAATCTGGTCCCCAGTCAAGATGTTTTGAGGGCCTTGAGCATAGGCAATAAGGATATTTTTCTATACTTTCCCCACTTTTCCAGAAGGAAAGGAAAAGAGTAGAAGCCTTGACTCCTCCAGGTCTTAATGTGAAGTAATGTCAAATATTAAAGGCTGGCTGAGTGCAAACTTTAAATGTGAAGTTGATAAGGAAGAAATCATCATAAAATATTTTGTTCCTGATACTGCTTTATGTTAACAACTTCAGAGAAACTACAGATTCTACTCAAAGTATTTTGGGCCACAAGACTAGAAAAAGCAGGAATTCTTGAGACCAAGCTCATGTAAAAATGCAAAAGAAAAACTTTAAAGAAAAGTAACCATAATACAAAATAAGCAAACATACAAACAAATAGAAAAGAAAGAAGATATGGAATGAGAATGGAGGGGTGGGAATATGCAAGAGATTATTTTCTCTAAATACATTCTGCAGGCATCTTATCAAAATGTTTTAGATACAATAAATGTCTACATGAATAAAATGGGACCCTCTAGCCCTGAAGACATGTGTCATAACACAGCCCGTATCCATATGGTCATACCCTTTTTCATTCCAGAAAAAGAAGGGATTATTCATACTGCTGTTAAGAACAGCTCTTGGCCTTTGTGCCCCCCATCAAACTCCACTTGAGTTTACATGAGAGTGTGCTTCTTGCTGTAGTAAAATGTATGTGTTAAGAGGCATTCAAGCAACTAAGCAGTCTGACATAGCATGTGAACTGGTCTCCAAACCTGTTTAGTTATTAGAATAAATGTAGCCACAATGACCATTGCCATCTTTTGGCTAACTAAAATGACCTCTATTTTAACACTTTATCATTTTTCCACAGAGATGTACAGCCTTTGTATTGTGGCTTCCATAGCAGAAAAGACATCTAGACTTTTTATTAGATATCAAGTATAAGTAGAGAATATCAAAGTATCAAACTTTTTGCTGGAATGCAAGATGCATAAAAGCCCACATAAATCTATTACTGTTCACATACTTTTTTGAAATAGTACTTGTCTGACATAGATGTAATTAGTGTGAGCTGAAGAAAATCTTTTTGAAGCCAGAATCTTTCCTCTGGTGAAAGAAAAGGAAAAAAAAATAACTGGATAAAAGAACAGACAAGTAGATTGTGATCAAAAGTACCAATTAAAACTCTCTGTCAGTAACATAATTAAACTAGTTTTTCCCCTTCCCTAAGTGGCTTCATATAGTCTTCTATATGCTGATATCAGGTAGAAATTCATAACCTTAAAGCCATAGAAGAAGTATCTGAAGTACTATTTTGACTAACTTTGTGTTAAGGAAGAGCAGCTCAATGACTCTTGAGCAAGACAATGTGAAAGAAAATGTAACTGAAGGGAGCTCCTGAGGGAGTGCCCTCATGGCAGACTACAACTTGCTCAAGGTGCGTAGCGCAGTGGGAGGTGCTGATCTGCTTGCGCTGGTGACCAGCAATAGGACACGAGGAAATGCGGAGAAGCTGCGTCAGGGGAAGTTTGGCTGGACGTTAGGAAGAGGTTCTTCACTGAGAGGGTGGTCGCTCGGTCACCGGAAGAGCCTCCCCAGGGAAGTGGTCATGGCACCAAGCCTGCCAGCGTTCAAGGAGCGCCTGGACAAGGCTCCCAGTCATAAGGTTGAAGTTTAGGTAGTCCTG
>JAOXJM010000001.1:151148752-151159761 GCA_026413425.1 Tringa solitaria
GAGTATTCATATCCAGCTGCCATTACATCACAGTTCAGAAATGACACCTGACAGGCACTCTGCTTTTTTAAGGGTTATTTGAATATTAAATTCATAGTGATGAGTCAGAAAAAAAAAATCAGCTGAGCTGTGATTGCTCTCCTCCACAGAGGAAGAGCTGTCTGTGACTTCTGAGAGATCTGCTTCTGCCTTGGCTTAGATGTGGACAATGTAGAGAAGGATTCGATCTACTGGGTGAAGCTCAGCTGGTCTTCTATACTCAAGCTCATTCACAGACTCTAAAATTTATCTTCTATCATGATAAAAATTTTCTTGATCTTAGCTTAGCAGTTAGCTTTGTGAGCCCTCAATGCATCAAAAACATGAAGCCAAAGATTCTGTGGAAAAAAATAACTGAAAATTTCAATTTTTAACTTTATAGATGTGCTTTATATATGCCAGAACTCTGGCTTTTTAAAACCTAATTTATGTAGATGATTTAAAAATAGAAGCACATTTTTGATCACATGCTCATTTGTCGGGGAAGATTGTATTCCCTTTGTTATATATGCTACCCTCTGAAGACAAAACTGGTATTGTCGAGAGCAAAGGGTGACTGAATATGCAAGATATAATACTAGAAGAAATGAATATGTGAGCCTGAGCAAACCAGAAACAACGATGACATCCGTATCTGTTGTATGAAGTCATAATAACAACATTTGAAGACTTATGATTTTTCAAATTTTCTTATTTTTTCTTGTGAACTTCTTGTCAATTATTTCAAGGCACATCAGTACTCCTGGACATTTAAATAGCTCTGTATGGAAGTAAAGTCAAATATAAAGATGAAATAATGTCTGCAGAACATAACATAGGAGGAACAGACTCTCCTTTATTGTCACCTTCTAATAAGAGTCTACCTGCCAACGTATTGACATTTGGGTATCTGAATTGTTACAAAATAAATCTTAACCGTGTTGAATTCTTAATATGTAAACCTCAAGCGAATTGTAGACTTGCCCCTTAGCATGTATATCCATGTCAAGATTACTAGATTCTTTTCTGGGGAGCCACTATAATTCTTCCACATGGAACAAAGACTTTTTTTCTGTTCATAATGTAAACTTCATATTTCAGGTTTTATTTGCATAACAATGAATCCTCATCCTTTCTGCACATCGCAAATCACCTTTTTGTTTATGGCTCTCTCTTCAGTTGGAATAGGTATCAATTCATTATTTGTGAAGTAGTAAAGGCTCATTTAAAAAAAAAAAAAAGAACCCAAACTATGTTGTGTCTTTAATTTAAAAACTGCTTCAGGGCCCTATGGGGTATATTAAAACTGTCTCATTGCCATATATCTTAGTGTACATTTTGCTTGAAACCAGGTGTTTTGTATATTGAACTTTTTAACACTGCAGGGAGGTAAGTATTCACAGCTGGAGTTTTATGCTTCACACATTTTCATGTTTCAGAACAAGGAGCAACCCCTAGGAAAAACTCCTCCAGCATGAAAAGAGGCAGAACAAAGCACTTCTGTATCTGGTGGTAGGACATGGATATGATGAAGTCACAGATCTAGGACTTGCATATAAAATAGATGCTGGTGTAACTGAGACAAAAAGTTGCAGGCCATCTTTCAAGTAAGTGTATAGATCTGCAGATCAGTTGCAATCTATGAGGTTGTCACTGTGGGCAAGGGGTGTAAAAAAAGTCAAAGAAACATAGACAGTTTTTGTAACATAGGCAAAATTTAAGAATACTTGTACTTTTAAACAACATTTGAAGGCTGTCATGTTTTTTCTGGGTCACCAGTCTAACTTTTACAGCTTGGTATAGTGGTGTTATTACTCCATATAACATTAACGTGTACAGAAAAATTCCAAAAGAATCTATCTTTTTACGATGAGAATAATATTTTGAAAATATTTTTTGATACAAATTATTGTGAAATGAGTAAATTAATTTTTTTAAGTAGCAGTTTGAGAGAGTAACACTTTTTTTCTTTCATGCAGACAATTAACCAAACTGTGTCAGTTCTCCAAGTAATTTAGCTTTAAAAAGAAAGCAAATCTCAAACTTGAGGGGCGTTCTGTTATTTCTGTAAAATCAGTTTACCAAAACAAAAATGGACTCACAGAATAAAGTTCTATTTGCCATGAACATGCAAGTTTCAAGCTGTTTATTTGATAACTAGATTTCAGTTCTTGGTTTGATGGAAAATAATTTCAGAAGACCCAGAAATTTGCTTGTCAGTATAAGAAATAAGCAGGTTTTGGCTGTTAGACAGAGCATGTGTCTTCTATCCCACAAATTAAGACATTTCTACACCTGTATTTTTGTCACTTAACAAGATTATAATCCCTTACCCCATCAGCAAAGACAGTGATTAATTTCCTGCAAAGATTAAGAAGGTAAATATTTTTGTCTGTGTCATTTGTAGTAACAAAAACTTCTGGTTTCAATCTTGAGCCATAGATTGGCATTGCATTGGTTAACTACACATTTATCATCTCTGGAATGATGAGGACCCACAAAATGCTGTTGGATGAATATGTGAAACAGCTGAATACCACACACTAAGCTATATTAACAGTAAATACTACCCAATATAGTAGAAAATGAAATTAATTGACTCCTTAAAAATTAAAAAGCCATAAAATAGTAAACACAATTTTATTATTGGAATTATTAAAATAATGGTAATCTTGATCATTTGGCCTCTTGCTGAGGTTAGGAGTGTTCACATTTTAGTGGAAAACTACATTTTAGAGCACTTGTTTTGATAACTCTGAGATTTCATTTTTCCTTCAGGCCTAAATCAAAGGCTACTGAAGTCCATAAGAATTATACTAGGTCTTCTCTCTCAAGACAAACTAGTATTTTTATCTGTGCCAGTTCTACTGTGGAAAGCCCTCTAGTGACAGTGATGCATAGCTATTCTGCTCTCCTTGGATGTTGTAGGCACAGCAGGAAGTGTATGCAGGGCAGAGAAAGCAAGCACAATGGTAAATACAATGATAAATAGTTATGTGTGGTCAACATTATTACTATTTCTGTCATGAGTGATTTATTACACATAATATTTTATACAAATGGCACTTTTAAAAATGGAAGGGGAGAATGGACAATAAACAAAATTATGTTCTTATGCAACAAAGGCAAACAAGGTATAAAATTAATCTTGACTCATTGGTCTTATACTGGAGATAAATTTTGGTCCAGACAGAAAAGAGCTCCATTGCTTTTAAAGTAACTTTCTATATGCTTAGAGTTAATAAAAACCAGTAAATTGATGAATTAGATGGCACCTTTGAATAACACTTTAAAAATAATAAAGATAAATGGAAGAACTTCCTCAGTGTTTTCATCATTGGAATTTTTTTTATGTTGCATTTTTTATATAAAATTTTCTTCTTTTTTTTTTTTTTTTTTTTTTTTTTTTTTTTCCTATGAGAGAATCTTGCACTAGGCTTACAACAAATTAAAAATGTTAATAAAACCCACTCAACTGTTAGACCTTCTATTCTATTTAGAGTAAGTGCTTCTGTCTTACAGAGGTCCTAAAACCTTGGCTGCAAACATGGGGTTGTGGGCATTGCTGTAACTCAAGGGCACAAATCTCACCACCGTTTCTTTGCCTACCTGTGCTTTAGAGAATGGCTATTTTACTCTCCAGGCTCAGGGGTGTTCCTTGAACACCTAGGTCCTTAGATTTTTTACAGCAGTACATGAGTGTATATGTGCATGTGTTTGTCTGTGTTTGTGAGTGTAAATTGGGCAGTGTCAGAGGGAATTAATTTCAGCTACAGTTAAGTTACTTGTGTTATAATCATGTAGTGCTATAATCATCTATAATTCTTTCCCCAAGCACAGACTTCTATATATTTACTTGAATATATGCTTGTCTGAGTTCACAAAGAGTGAATGAGCAAACCCTGGTTAATTTATGGAGAGAACAGAACCACTGTGTGATTTCAGATATATGGATTTAAATCAAAAATAATTGTATTGGTTTCAGAAGATTTATTCTTGACTGACACTATAAGTGGGGACAGCATCTAGTCTGAAAACTTTTGACAGCAATTTATTATTCCGAAGTGACACATCATACAGTGATTGTCCTTTTAAAATACCTGTAGTCTGATTTAGCACCCTTTTAAAAATATTTTTAAGACCTAAATTCCCAATGTAGATTTGAGTAAATTGTGAGTAAGTATTAATAATGAGCTCAAATATATCTGAAACTGTGGTGGACTATATTTGAATGATTTGTGTAAACAAGCCTCTTGGAGTAAAACATACACACTCTTACATACTTAACAAAATTCATAGCACTAAATAAAACTGCTTCTTTTGACACAGGTTCAGCTCATTAAATCTCCAGCAGTCACGTTTCTGTGGCAGAAGTGATATTCTATGTAACAATTACCAATTACTTTGGTAAATACAGTAGGTCTGTAGAAAAGGACAGCCTCATCTACATAAAACAACAAAACGTTTCCCCAGCATCTGACCCACAGTGCTCTGTATGTGGTTTTCCGAACAAATAAATGGCTGAACTGTGTGAGGAGCACCATTTATTAGACATTGCACATTCTCTGTTAAAATCTTCAAACATAAGAGCAGCTGTCAATCACCTTCCACTGAGTAAGATCTTACCCAGATAAAATGTCTAGAGTGCTAAAATTTTTTTCAACTATTTTCGCACATATAAAGATGACTCCAGAACTGTCTGTATGAATTTTGGATGGTTGCCATACTTATGTAGCTACTTTAACTGCCAACATTTAATTTTCCTTTAGCTTTACACAGAAAGAGAAAGAAGAAGGGTGGGGGTCTGTGGAGAATGAGAGATCTGAATATTTTTAAAAGATAAATATATTAAAAAATTCAAAGATGGTGCTAATTATGAAGAATTGTAATTATAAACCATTTTGGGAGCAGCATGCTTGTTCCTCTAACCATTTTTGTCATCTCAGTTGGAGATAATTTAAATTTTAGCTACAGTTTCTTTGTTTAACTGGAATTTTTATGCCTACTTCAGTTTCTGGGAAATAAGTGACATGCATAGTTTAGAGAGAGAGCCTGACCCCTTTGTATCATTGTGTTCCTGGAATTTAGGATTTCCATTTCTGAATAAGGCATATTTCACCCCTGGTGAAATCTCTATAGCTGAATGGCATTGCCTGATAAAGGCCAGAAAGACAGAATTTTAATAAGCATCAAACTGTAGCTCTAAAATAACTTACTGTGAAGTTTTACATATGTTTACAATGTTCATTACCCTACAAACAAATTTCAAAACAAGACAGATTGTTTACACTGTATGTAATCAGCTTGGTGTCTTGTAGCTGGAGTACTCCAAGGAATGAAACAATGAAAACACCTAAAAGAAGGGCTCTTCAACTTAATCTGTTAACTACAGTTTTTACCAGACCTTGGTAGGAATGGGAGGCCCCTGGCTAATCTTTTGACTTGGCCAAGTGATTCTAGGCACAGAGTTCACAATAAAATAATCAAAGCTCAAGGGACCCTTCAAACAGCATATATTCAGTATTAAATCTCCTTATTAAAGAGTGGAGATCAGATATGTACTGGTCCTGTACCTGTAAATGCTGTAGTGAATGTGTAGAAAACTACAGATTAGATGCATTTTTAGAACTCAATATATACAAAGAGGTCTTAATAGATTTAGATTTCTGCACTTTTCCCTCATAATCCTGATGTTGAGTATATTTTTTAATATTGTTTTAATTCAAAATGGTTGGAAATCTAAAATCTAAATTTTAAATTTGTGATAGTCCGCTGAGTTTTATCAAAGATATTCCATTTTTTGCAAAATATTAAAAAAGAATGCTAAAGATGTAATTTACTTCAAATACGCACTTTAATCTGTGGCAGATTTATCAACAAAGACAGATTGATAAAACCCAGAGGAACACTACATATAAAACCTTTTACTATGATTGTGTAATGTTATGCATATATAGCAGTCACACAGAAATTACTGCTACAGTATTTGATAAAGCTACTTAATAAATAATTTGTATTACGTTAGCTTTATGTTGGACAGCATAGAACCTTTGCCTTAATTTCTGAATTTGAAAGTTATGTTTTCAGAAATGGTAATATGACAGCGTATGCTAATTCAACAAATAAGGTATTTCATTACAACCTGCAGTCAGACAGTTGAAATGACTATGTGTGCCTTTCCAGCCAGGGAAAAAAAAAAACAACAAACAAATCAAATAATTTTTTTTTTTAAAGTAACGTTGAAAATGCTTTTTATGTACCCCTCCTTTCTTATAATTGGAAAACTATAGGCCAAAAACCTCTGCTTGTGAAAATCAGCTGCCATATACTGGTGTCAATGGGATTCTATTGATTTATGCTGGCTGGTGATCTGTGCCAGTGTCTGTTATAACCATAGTTACAATATGCTTCACTGTAATCATAACAGACAGCACTTGTTCAATTAAGCCAACATCTGGTGCAATGCAATGACTAGGAGTGCTAATTAAGTCTTTTTTTTTTTTTTTTAAAATCTGTGTTAGACTGCTTTGTGTCTTAAAAATACAGTGACAGGGATGATTATGCTATAAATGTAACATACTTGTTTTTCACAGATTCTGGCTGAAAGTGTAACTGTTCTCCATATTATCTTGCTTTACCTTGCAAAATGCATTATAATGTACCATTGCCTTCAGCTGCCTTGGACAGGGAAACCTTGATATTCCTCTTCTAAGACTTCATGGAAGCAAGCTTTATAACACCATTAAAGCCGTTCTACTCAACAGGTTTAGGGTGAGTCAGCCCTGTCCAGAAAGTAACTGGAACACTCCTGAGAGAGAACATTCACCCAGAGATAGGATCTATCTTTCTCTCCTCATGTAGCTGAGCTGCCAAGCTACTGGGCGAGTTAAGGCCAAATATAGTAGTCTTTTCTAAGAGGAATGCCATTCCAGTTACTAAATCTTGATGCCTCGAAAACTGGGGAGAGGAGTATGCATTTTTTCTCTGCTCCTGTGCATCAAAACCAGGAAAATAAATAAATAATTTAAACAACAGAAAGACCCAAATCTTAGTATTTCTGAAATAAGGATGTTATTTGTTTGCATGGATATTCTTTGGTTTTCTGATAGCTAGAAATAGCTATAAGAAGCCCACTATAGCATGGAGCGGCTGGATTGTGGAGACCATAGATTTAAAAAAAATGAAGGGAACAGTAATGAGAGCCAATTTATTGCTGGAAAGATTAACATTAACTTTAAAAAACATTCTGTGTGGAACACAGATTAATATGTAGAATATGTTATAAATACTTTACTATCAGACTTTCTAAAAAGTAGAAAAAATTATTATTTTTTAATGTTTGAACTGAATGAAAATAAGGGATTAAAATGAATCATTTAGAGGTTGTCAATTTCTTTCACTTACTCTGTTGTTATATAGGAAACATATTCAATTTAAGAAATGGTGATCTTCTGGAGTAAAGGAATCAGAGCCCAGGGTAATTCATTTTCTTTCCAAACCCTTAGCTACTAAAATCTGTCAATATCACAAGTGATTAGCCCAAGTGTATGTGCTCCATGGTCATGTTGTAGTGATTTATTTCCATGTAAAACTTAACTAAGGAAAGACAACAATCTGTGAGGCAATAATCTTTGTATGTATGGAACAGAGGGGTTCACTTACTTTTCAGCAGGCTGTGCTGTATATTATCAGCTGTTGTTGTTGTTCATGTATTGCTTATTTACAGTTATGATTTAGGAATTTCTATTTAGGTGCAGAGGATTTAGAAGCTAAGAAATGATCATTCTTACAGAGGCACTGACACTTTTAGCTGTGATGTGCATGAAATCATCTTTATTGGTGTGACTAGTTTATCAAGAGAGCATTCCAGAGCACAATTGTCTTGTTAGGGCATTTTCTTGTCATTGAAGGTCCTCAGTGTGAAATAAACCAATTCTTAGATATTTCCATAGGCATGTTAAAGTTACACTCTTTCAGATATTCATTAAAGTAAATGGAGGGCTGCCCTTATCAATGCCCTTTATATAGACTGTAAAATGCATGGAAATAAAGATAATGAAATTTGAACAGTAAAAGAGAAAAGTAGACAAAGTGGGCAATTCCAAGAAGATTTGAGCAAAAAAATATACAGCGTCAGATCGTATTATCTTTTTTTCAGGCCTCTTACACTTGCAGCTGTTACACCAAAGAGCTGATGTCAGTAAGACTTTAAGTACGTTTCAAACACCCTGTATCTTTTTTACAGAATGGAAATCACTTTCTACTTCATTAAGATATAGTTTAAATTACCTTAATGAATAAATAACATAAGCATAAACTAGAGCTGCACTTACTCTTCCTTTCAGAACAGATCAGGAAGAAGAAACACTACTAAGTAAGACATACTGCAGTCTAAAATTTAGAGCATTTAGTTATATTTAAAGGCCTTTAAAAGGACATTTTTTATTATTAATCTTGAAACACTACATAAAATTTACAGATAATTTTGACTAACATAATTCCTGGGGAGAGGAGGTGAGGAAAGCTTGAGAAAACTGCCATTCAGATGAGACTGGGTCTTACAAAAAGCAGTGTGCTCACCTTGGGAATGCAAGATTCTTAGGAAAAAGGGCATTTAATCAAAATATTTGCACTTTCATGCCTTAATTCCTAAAAATTCATAAAAATTAAAGCTATTTTTTCTTTAGATAGGTCAATCACCTATAAATCCCAGTGAACTTGCTGGCTCACCATTCTCAACAACTAGAATAAATAATATATAATTTTTAATCTGAAAAAAATGGGAGGTTATAAACTGTGATGTAGGCTCATCCTTTTTGCAGGTTAGACATGATCTAAATTTGGTTAGCTTCTCTGACACCTTCTGACATATCACAACCATCGAAGTCCAAGTTCAGTGCCCGTCTTTCCTTCACCATCTGTGTACCTACAGAAGAAATAATTTTAAATGAAAGCTGTTCTCTCTTCAGTGCAGACTAGTAGTTTTGGTAGCGAGTCCAGGTAGCAAGAGAGTAGAGAATAGTAGGCATATAAAGTATTCCACAGAATGTAGATTATAGAATCTCTGAACATCAACAGTAAAACAATAAAAGAAACTTTAAATAAACAAGCACTACCTATCACCAGGAGTCTCCACACAGAAGCAAAACTACAGAAGACTCCATGAGTAGCACTTGCTAAGAATCCTTGATGCAAATGCTGTTTAAAAATAGGTCATATGAGAATGATGTCAATATTGATGATTCAGGGAAAGCAGTACAATTTTTTTCAGAAAGTCTCTAGTGCTATTGAAATTCAGTTGTCTTGTAGAGATAATGTTTTTTCCTTTGGATACATTCCACAGATAGCTATTCTGCTGTTTCACTTACCCTACAAGAGACAGAAGGACAGAAAACACATTCCAAAGGTTTACTAAGGTATTTTGAACTATATAGAGTGCTTTGGATTTTCACTTAGACTTTCTTGACAGAAGAAACTACTTAAGGAAATAAATTATATATTCAAGGCTATATAATATCCCTTAGTCTCTAACTGATTATTGGTCACATATAACTTCAATTATCAGTAAGATTATTATGTTTATGAAAATATTATCACTGGAAATTATACTGTATCTCTTCAGAAATATCATTTGAATTTTGAACTACTATGCACTCGAAGACCAAAATGCCATCAGGACTAGATAATAGGTCATATATGCATGTTTCATCATAGACATATCTTTAACAATCTGCTGTTCCATTCTCATCTTATAGAATGATTATTTTTTCGGTGTTTCAAATATGCTCTAGTTCGTTTAGTTGGTAAATAGACTTTTCTGAACAAAAAAAGGTTGTCAAAAATTGATTGTTTCCAATTTTACAAACTTTAATCACCTGAATGAAAATGCAAGTTGTTTGCAAGGGTATTTCTTTTAGATACTGAAACTAAGAACTATTTTCTGATTATTCTCTAGTATCTTTAAAAAAGGTAATTGATCACATTCCAATGTGAGTTTTATTGATGGATTCAAATTTTTTAAAGCAAGCTGACAGTTTTTGAGAGCCCTATTGTCAAAGTATATGTGTGACATAAATTTTTCTTAATCCTAATTTTAGAATTAAAGTAGATAAAACCAGAACATTCTTTTTCAAATAATATATCTCAGAGTTACTAGATGGCATTTGTAACAGTAATGGGTGACAGTAATAGAAGTTTACAACCCAGATCACAGAGCAAACAGCTAAAAAAGACAACCAAAAGCTAGTTTTATACAGCAGGCTTCTGTATTTATAATTGTGAGTTACTTTTCCCATTAGATTTTTTTCATTAGTTTTTTGTATTTAGAAACAACATTGATTGTTTACTTTTTATTTGTCCTCTGTCAAAAGTACATGTTTATCTGACCTCCTCGTTCATTATTCTGTGTGGTGAGAGAAGGATGATACATCCAGAAAGATATAACCCAGCTGTTCCAGCCTGAATGAAAATTTTAAAGAAGAATTTTTATTAGCTCTGTAACAATTTGGAAAATAATCTTTATTATTTTCTAAATGGAAATATGTCTATAAAGAAAAAAGCTGTCCTACCCAGCTTCTTCAGGCAAAACCACAATACCTTTGGAATACAGAATAATGAGAACATAAGTATTTACTAATATCAGTATCAACTAAAATTGGTTTCAAAAATATTTGTTTATGTAGTAAACTTTCTTATCAAATTTTGAACAAAGTACATCTATTTGAACAATTTATTGAACAGTGCTGTGAAGTTATGGTTTAAAGTGATAAACAGATTGCCACAAACAGAAAGCAGTGTATTTAAACATAACAGTTAGAATATGCACATTCATAGTTTTAGTTCTGAGTTTAAGAATTTATTCAAGTGGCAACTCTGCTGCAGGATTTTCCACCCCTTATGTATTTATTAATTTAAATGAAATTATTGGTAGGAAAAAGCATGCAGAATGCCTGGAAGACATGGTTATAAAAAAACAAAAAAAAAATCCCTTT
>JAOXJM010000001.1:151199617-151215295 GCA_026413425.1 Tringa solitaria
CCCTGCCCATGGCAGGGGGGTTGGAACTAGATGATCTTTAAGGTCCTTTCCAACCTAAACCATTCTACGATTCTATGATTCTATGACTGAGATCTATGATGTATGCACATAAGAAAGGAGGAAATAGTTTAATATAAATATATTTTTGTTTCCTCCACTATTCCTCTCCTTTTCTAAATGCTTAAGGTTAAAATTTGTATCAAAAGTGTAAGAAAATAAGCAGTGAGCAAAAGCAGCACACAAAATTGGAGGACAGACAGACAGTAGAAATAAATTTATGCACCAGTAAGTATACTTCGCTTGTACTAAAATGATATGTATATTGAGGCTTAAAGTCTAGCTTTATTTGCATTTTTTAACCTTCATTTTCCCCTTAATCTGTTACAAACTGTCTTGTGTTTGCATGTATTAGAAATTCAAGATATACCTTTGATCATGTCCCACCTGACAGCATAATTTGAGAATTTAATCCTCAAATTTTCCTTTGGATTGTTTATCTTTAGCCTTTGTGGATTAAATGGGCAGAGGTTTTGAGGGAGGAGGAACAGCTGCCTGAAATTACACAAATAATAATATCAGTTTTATTTTTGTTAATCTCAATGAAATGCATTTCATAAGATAACTAGTATTTGTATGGGACTCTTTGATTTGGTGTTTTATATAAAGCAATCAAGTGTTTGCTAATTTAAGGTGAAAATCTTACATCATTGGGAAACTGTCACTATTAATGCTCTCTAAGCATTCTTAGGTTAGTCTCATTACTTTCCTCCACTTCCAAGGGGAGGTCTTCCAGTGTGTGCCCTGACTGATTGTCAGGTCATATGATCAGAAAGTGCTGAGTCTTCATTAATATTTGCTCCAATGATTATTTTAGGAAAAGTGCCATCTGATGCCAGTGTCAGTAATTTAAAATTCTTTTCTTTTTATCTCTCAAAGCATTTATGACTGCCACTTGCCCCTGAAAACTTCCCTTTTCATGTGTCCAAACCCAGCATTTCTCAGGTCATTTGGTCTTACAGACAGCCCCAACCGGTAACCTTGTTAACTGTCACGGCATGTGGGGTTAGTTTGATTATGGAAAATAGGTCATTTTCTGTATAGCATTTGGTTTCCAAGCTAAGTGTTTATAGAAGTAGCATGGATTTGCCAGTGTTCCCTGGAAAAAAACCATGAGTGCCAACCCTTAAACTTTCTCTCCCACTAAAATCTTTCAAAGAAAATTCAAAGAAAATTCAAAGAAAACATTGATAAGCAGGTGTATATCAGCTACTGTTACAGTGTTTGTTATTCAAGGAGTCAGTTACTTTTCTTGTCCTGCTTGTTTCTTCCCCCAGAACAAACCTGTCTTTCATGTACAGATATTATCTCCCCCTTCATTATGCTGATTCTTTTTGAGTTCAGTGGGGTTTGTGGGGTTTGTGGTGTTTCTTGTTTTGTTTTGCGTTCCCCAAATTATTGTGGTGAAGTTTTTTTCTTTCTGTAAGGAAATTGGAGTGCATCAGAAAGTAAGCCCAAGATAGTAATTTAAAGTTGAAAACATTTTTTTTTCCATAGGTCTCACTCTCATCAAGAAGTGAGAAATTATTCAGTCTAATGATCTGGACTAGGCAAGAAGAGCTGACATTTCAGTGCCCTTCATTTGCTAATACAAAATAACTTCTAAAAACAGTTACCGATATATAAATAAAATATATGGTTACTTTAATTAGGATTAATTAAGTACTTTTTTTGAAACACTTAAATCATAATTTCAATATCTGGATATTCAATAACAAACACTTTGTCATGTTCTACCATGGTATCTTAATTGGTCCAACTTTTACATTAACTTTCTATCAGTGAATGATGAAACATCTCAGAAGCGGAAGTTACACCATGTAACTTGGCTGCAAGAAAGTGTTGCATTTTCATATACAGGGTTGTGTTTCTTGTGATGTAGCAATGCTTTTAAATTTATAGCCTCCATTTCAAATGAACAGCACCCAGTAATAAGCCATTTGTTACTTTTACCTACATATGGAACGTTTTCATGGGCATTGGTTCAAATGCCCTGTGTCTCTCGGACTTTCATAAAATCACAAGGTGTCAAAAAGGAATGTTTATAAACTAATTTGCATTACTCATGATTTGTGACTGTGCAAGAGAGAACTCATAGCCATATTTAGTGTGGGGGAGTAGAATGGGGAAAACTGGGAGTAGGCGTTATTATTGGCTCAATTCCACACATACCAAATGTGAATACTTATGTTCTTCCCACAAAACATTAATTTCTTCACATACTGTAAACTTTATTCTTTTACCGTGTTCCAGATAGCAGACAGCTCTTGTTTTTCACTTATGTTTTCCTCCTAACAACAGTCATTAATTTACTGATACGCTGTCTATCAGAACCACATCATCTTGATTAGAGCTGTTATCCTAATCAAAAGGCTGATAATTAAGACTATCCATCTGTAGAGTTCCAAGTGCTAAGATGAGCTGAAGATCCTAATTAAGATTATTTAGGTGTTACTTAAATGCCATCATTTGATTCAGCTAATCATACCAGCAGGTACATTAGATTTGCATTAATGTTCTGCTGAAGCCAGCAGCTCTTTAAACAGATCAAAAATGTAGATTACAGGCACCATTTTCAAACATCTTTATACCAATATAACACTGAGACAATGCATTAAAGTAAATGGAATATTGGAAGAAGGAGGCAATTTTGGTGTTTCTCAGTCTGCTTTATGCTAATCGGTAGAGTATTTAAAATAAGTAGTTTATTTATTGAGTTTGTGTGTCACAGCAGCTCTGTGTTTAAGTTATAATTTGTGCTTTGAATATAGACTATATGGATGACTTTCAAGTTAATGTGTATTTTTCTAGCCTAAATGAAGTAGTGCACTGTGTGGGAGTTCATTAGTTCCTGCTGATAAATTATTAGATAGGTAGTCTGTGAATAAGTTATTGGAGTAGTCATAATTCTCATCTAACATGGAGTCTATTTGAGGCTGAAGTTCTCAAAGATTCACTATTTTCTGTTTAAAAGGGAGCTCTGCTAAGACGCTTTTATTTTTTTTTTATCCGAAAAGTGAATCTATTTTTATCAGAATTTTATAATCAAAACAATGATGTTTCTGTTTCAACTTAACCTGGAGATTGTTCGTTTTGTAAGAAAGTACTATTGTTAGCAATGTTAAGTCAGTACAATCCAAAATCTTCATGCAGACATGGTTTGTTTGCCTAAAGATATGAGAGACAATTAATACACCATTAAGCTAAAGCCTAGTTTCATGAGAGATGCTATCTCAAAAAGCAAGGTACTGGTTCACACAGATCAAAAGATTGGTTGGACATCAAAAGAGGCCATGAGTGTGCTCCGGAAATGGGTCAGCCACCTATGAGAAGGTTATGATAACCATTTTAAACATATATATATATTATTGAATCTATTCAAAGACATGCTTAATCTAAGGTTCTGTTGTGTATCAGTAACATATGCATACATAAAGCAATTTCAAAGAATTGAGAGATGTAAGTTCGAAGCACAATTCGGTAGGGAGAAATGAACTGCATAAATGGACTGTAAAGCTATCTGGAGTTACAGGCTCAGTCTTGTGGTCATTAGTAAAAGGTCCAATTGTCCAGTGGATATTAGGAGTATCCTTCAGAGGTTCATACCAATTATATTTCAGTTCCTAATTAGGGACACAGATGATGGGCTGGGAAACAGTAGAGCTGCTATTCTGAGGGCAGCAGGCTGATGGGAACCTCATGAAGTTCAGCCAAGGAAGTCCTGTACCTGGGACAGAAAACCCCAAACTGACTGACTAGAAAGCAGTTCTGCAGAAAAGACCTTGTGGTCTTGATGGACAAGGTGAACATGAGGCAACAGTGTGCCCTTGCGGCAAAGAAGGTCAGTCACATGGCTCTATCAGCATCTGTTGCCCATGGGTTGAGGGAGCTGATTCATTCCCTCTGTTGAGCACTTATGAGACCAAATCTGGAGTGCTGTGCCTGTTTGGGACTCTGCAGTACAACAAAGAAATGGGCACACTGGAGTAGTGGAAGGCCACCAAAGTGACTAGTAGAGTCTGGAGTACATGATGTATGAATAGAGACTGAGGAAGCTGAGTTTGTTCACCCATAGTAGGGTAGGAGATGTGAACCTTTCTGCTGTCTTTCATTACCTAATGGAAGGGTGTAGATGGAGCCAGGCTCTTTTGGAGGTGCATTCTTCTTGGAGGAAAGGCAATGGACACAAGGAAACTCCAGTAAGATAATACAAAAACATATTCCACTGTGAATGTTGCCAATCACTCCATCCTTGGCTATATTCAGAATTGGGCTGAACAAGGTCCTGGGCTGATCCGAAGCATCTTGAAGCAGAAATTCATTGATTCAGTCCATCAGCTACAGCTCTTTTAAGAATTATGGTATGATTTAATCTCTGGAGGTGATTCATTTGGTATAGAAGGTGTCTCAGCTTAGAGGATTTTCTTTTAGATTATTGAAGATTTAGATTACTGTTTTTCAGAGTCATCCTGCTCTGGCAGGGTTTGTTTTGGAAGATAAAAAAGTTCCTCTACGTAGGAACTTCTCTCCAGTCCAACTAAGTGCTTAAGTGTGGTGATAACATAATCATATTTCTGCATTTCTTTTAAAGGAACATCAGCCTGTAGATAAATCTGTAGATAAATTGGACTTCACCACTCAGTCCTGAAGAGCACCTGAGATTCCAATGCTCTTTAAGAATAGAGGCTTATGGGCAATGTAAAATGCTGGTCCAGTATACCAAATACAGACGCAGTTTTTAGGCACAAAAACCAACCCAAGACTATATTTGTGGGACACATGCTTATCATTAATCTATAAAACCAAAGACTCAGTGCGTGAGTTTTGGAATTCTAAAGGTTCTTTCAGGAAAAATAGACTCAAGAATAACATGTCTTGAAAACAGGAAGAAAAAGGAATATGATATATGGGATGTCTAAGGAGAGAGGGTTAAGGTAACTTGGGAATCTTAACTATACATTTTCTTGCTTTTAAATGTCAGTTTGGCCTTTAACTCTAAAGTTCCTATCCCTATATTTTCCACAACTTTTGATGTTTTTGCAAAACATTTTGCTTGCAAGCTTCTGATGCTATCCTTAATTTTATGTTAACAGATTTTATTATCTAAAATATACCCAGCACCTGATGGAAGATGGATGAAAATTTTCAAAGAAATTGTAGCAATTACATCAAAAGAACAAAGATATTACAGTGTATTTTAGCAGTTGCATTTAAAAAGTGAATAATCTTTTAAAAAATTCCATTTTCATATTCTGTTTTATTTGCATATAAACAGACACATTCACACTGAATTTGCATAGAAATAGATGCATTCAAAACATCTTTACAGCAATCATGGAATCACAGAAGTTACAGATGTAACAGAGTTCTGATTATTTAAACTGGGCATCTATTTTTCTGAGAGTGATTTTTGTTACTGTTACTGATTTTACACACCATTTTTGCACCTGCAGACCCAGACAATAGCTTTAAATATTGAATTTAGATTCTGCCCACACAACAGGCAGTTGATGCCCAAGTTTTCCAGACTCCTCTCAGGTTAGGATAAAATTTCTAGAGTATTCAACTTAAATGACCTGTGTGCTTAATTTTAGTCTCTGAATATTGAGAATAATTGGTAATCAACACTGATTAAAAGTATCCTTTACCATTTCAAATCTTGCCTTACACCCAAGAAGAAGCATTCCATATCAGGAGATGCTTTCAAAGATTTTGCATTAAATATTCCAGCAGTAGTATCAGAAACACTACACTGCAACTACTTAATGGATTGCTCATGCTGAAAGCTAAGACAGTTATGCCTTGCGTACTAATTCCTCACAGCATACAACTGTTTTCTAAATTTGTAGTGTTTGGAGATGTTAATGGTGTATTTATTTTAAAATTATCTCAATGGTTTTCATTTGCTTTAAATGAGACCTCTGTAGAGAAATTGGTAACATGAGGGTGATCAAACAAAAGAGGAGTCATAGGTACTGAATCATCAGGTATACATCACAACTTGTCTTTCTAATGTTATTTTTATGGGTGTATATTTTTCTTCATACCTGGACTGAAAACAGCTCACCTATTACTGTCTAGCTGAACATTTTACTCAATCCTGTTTTCAACTAAAAAGACAATAAACTGTGGGACAAGCAAAGCCAAACTATGAAGGAAGAGATGTTTTTCTCCATAAATTCTTAATACCATCTTTGCCAATTAATAAGTTTTATAAATTAATGGAGGTCTTTCTTTCTAAACAGTCACAATTTTGTCCTATGTGAAGGAAGAGCAATCTTTCTAATTTATCCCTTAAATATATTACATTTACTGTAAATTCTTACTTTTCTGAAGGGGATGTGCTCTTCATTTCTAGTGAACTGTAAAGTGCTTTATTGCGTACTCCAAGGAAAGAGCATTCCTTCAAACCATTTGAGCTAACAGCAGAGCTTTCTTTAGTGAGACTGAACCAGAAGATTCTACTAACTGGCTCTAAAGAATCTTCTAAAAATACAATGTCTATTGACTGTACCCGGCTATTTCCTAGCAGATGCTTAAAATGCTTTTAATGTTATATTTTAAGACTGTGGTTCTAAGCAATATTTCCTGTTATAATATTTTATTCATGCTGCTAATGCTAAGTTGATTAGCTGTCACTATAATTCCTTTTTGGAACTTATTTCTTAAATTATCATTTTACTTTTCTGCAAATTTTAACAGTTTCAGGCTATGAACTTGTTATTGTTTCTACTGCGCTGGTGTGACAGTGGAAAATAGAAAACTATGTGCGCAAAAGTACATCTTCATGTGGAAAACTGCAGAATGAGGACCTTCAATCACAAATTTATGGAACACAGCAGTGTAACACTTAAGAGAATGGACTCTTGAACTTGATGGAAGTACATAAAAATAAGAATGTAAGAAATGTTCCTGGAGTCAGAGTAACTATCCACTTTGTCCTTCTTCCAGCAATGTCAGCGGGATATGCCATTTCAAAAGAGCGTACAAGCCTAGCTACTGCAGTCCATTTCCCTCATAAATTCTATTATCCATAGTCATTAAATCAGGGATGTTGTAAGGTATATCCCTATGCATTCACTTTAATATCTGTCTATGGACCTGCTATCTATGAATTCTTCTAATCCACTTTAGTATCTGCTAATATAGTCTTCACTCACAAACTACTATAACAATAAATTTCAGAATTGTGTTGCCTAATGTTTCAAGTACTTTTTTTTTTTCTGTTTTTCTTGTACTAGCTTTAGGGAGAGCTCCCTATGTCTAGTACCATGGGATTTGGCAAATAACAGTTCTGTATTCGTCTTATTCAGTAATCTTATTTTTCCCAAATCTTACTAATATACCTTCCTAGCTTTCTCCTTTTCAAATTATAGTGCTAGCCTTTTCAAATTCACCTTTAAAAGTATCTGTTCCATTCCCTTATTTGTCTAAGTTGCTCTTCTCTGTACCTTCTCTAACTCCAAAGAGTTCTTTCCTGATGGACAAGAACAGCTCTTAGTAAATGCTGATACAAATATTTACATATTTTGTAAAACAATTAACTTGAAATTTCTAAATAATACAACATAAATTCATCAGAATTCATAGTTTGTTCAATCAAAGAATTTAACTGAAGTTTGTTGGGATGAGGAGTTAATGACCATTTGCAAGCTGAAGGGAACAAGTCCTTCCTATAAATTACATATTCTTCTAAGAAAACTAAGCTCAAATCTGAAAAAGTTTGAGGGCTTAGATCTTTTAGGGAATCTTTTGCTGAATCCAAAAACCTGAGAGGCAGCTCCATGCCCCCAGGTCCAACCAGTAGTGAAGCTGATAAGGTATTCTTGGTAGGCCCACCACGAATGCACTTCTACAGTGCACATATACTATATATACAGCCAGCCATGCAGATCAATGTATGCAGAAATATACAGCACAAATGGCCTCATCCTGTTACTCTCTCTGGTTGATCACTATGAAGGTCTGTTAATAGAAATATAGATGTATACACAGTGCAGATTCCTCCAGTAGCTGGCCTTAGACACTGTCTCCCAGTTACTGGCATCTGGACACATGAGCTGCTGAGGCTACACCCCTTTCTGGTTACTGGTATAGACCACCATACACACACACACACACACACACAAAAGTCTCCTCGCCCAGGAAAACAGTTATTAGTGGTGTTTAATAAGAAAGCAGGACAAACTGTGCTGGTCAGGTACAGGACATGGCCAGACAAGTCTACTTACTAGAGTCCTGTCTTCATGCACTCTATCTGTTTTATCGCCTTTATCTCTCTATTTTACACCTATTCCTCCTAAACCAGCTTGATACTTCCCTTTCCCCATGTTTGGTTCATCTGCTAAACATCCACAAATAAACATTGCAAAATCCCAAAATATTTTTCCTATGCATCCCATGCTGTGTCTCATACCTATACAAGCAGTAAAATCTCTCCATCGAAAAGATGTTTCAGAGAGCTGCTGCAGATGATTCATGGTGCTCCAGCCCATGGGACTGGAGACTTCTCTGAGACAGCTGCAGGAGGAAACAGGTTGGGGGCTTGTGTATCTGTCTGGATTATTGGGTTCCCCTATCTGCTGTCATGATTCTCTACTCCTTCGTGTTGTGGAAGAGCCTTTAAGGTGTGGAAGGTTCTCCTGCAGTGGGCATGAGATTAGCCAGGGCAGGGTATTTTTATGACTCTCCACCTGCCCTTGTTCCTCTGCCCTTCTTTGTGTGTGTGGAGGCCAGCATTTTATTAACGTAGCCTAACAAGAACCTTAAAGATTTTCTTGCACCACAGAAATGTAAAATATTAGATGCCAAAATATAATTTGGAGTCTCAGTCACAATGATCCCTCAATGCCTACAATCAGTCAGAAATTTTAGAGTAAGCACTCCTCAGATTTCATGGACCTTGCTCTATGCCAGTGATATTTCTGAATGTCATAAGTATCTATATTTAAAAACCCCGTGTAACTGAAAAAAAGAATACTCTCATCACCCTTTTTTAAATAAATATTCTTCAATTAGATTACAATCAGAGCAAAGCTTCATTATGCACCTAAACATCAAATCTTGCTACTGCCAGCTATAATAAGTTTTCTAAATCAGTTCTAAAGCATGTCAAATATTTTCTGACAGCTCATCATATTCTATGAAAGTACGTTCAAATACCGAGGAAAAAAGCCCCATAAATAAAGGTCTATAGTTGTATTTGCTTTTATATGTTTTTTAGTTAGAATCATAATATTGTCCTTATTATTGCAGACTTACTGCATAACAAATAAAGATACTTATTCAAATGTTTTTAGTAAATATTCATGGTGTAGTTAATTTCCAAAAAAAAATGAAAAATCCACCAAGAATATTCTGATTATCTACCTTGATTATCTAACTCTCAAAAGGATCATTTGCACTGGGAAAAAAAGAAACAGACAAAGTTTTAGCAAGTTTGAAGCAGGCTAAGTTTAGAGCAGTGGGGACATGTGAACAAAAAAATGACATGATAGTGCCCTGATATTTTGCAGTGTTTGTGATATGCTTTCCCCCCTCATCTCTTTGTTCTTCATCAGATTGAAATAAAGATAAATTTTAGTAATTCAGTTACTTACATAGTTTATCCTGTCATGTTCCAAACTAATCCCATTCTCGATGTGTTTATTACAGAGCTATCATTTAGAAGAATCTGGTTTACTGATATTTTTAGAATTTTAGACTTCACAGGCTTCTCCAACATGGTACTACAATTACAAAACCCATTAGAGAGATAATAATTGCTGTTAGTGCACAATGTTTGCAATATATATTAGGCTTCAGATTACCAAAAGGCATACATATTTAATGAACTAACTCTGAATACAAGGTTACTAATGATTAATAGCCTGAAAGGACACAAAAAGCAACATGCATTTTCCCCAAGCCATTACATGCTGCCAAACAGATTTCAGAAATTATGGGTGAGGAAGTAATCTGATGGGGCAGTGAAAGTCAAAGAAGAGAAACATAGCGCTCCATGAAATTATACATTGGAAAAGATATTCTGTGCAGTACAATTTCAACACTAGATTAGCCAGAACCTTTTAAGAATAGCAATGTAATGCTTTTAGTTATACTTGCAATGCAATAATTGTCTGCATGTTCTTAAGGACATTTCTTTACAGGCTTACTGCAGAGCTTTATTAAGTGCAGAGCAGCAAAACCGCTGTTAGGGTACCCAGTGTGGGGTACCCAAATGTCATACTGTCTGACTTCAATCTGCTTAAATACTGAATGGAGAGAGTAAAAATCTGTTTTTATATCCCTTCTAAAGGCTACACATTAGAAAAGGATTGGGCCTGATGACTGCTGAAGGGGACAGTTAAATCATGCATGATCTGTTCCTCTCCTTACCAGAAGCTGAACATACTTATATAAGCTAAGATCCTGGTAGCACGGGCAGCTAGTAACCAGTGCTGGTCCCACATTTGAATCTCTCAGCAGCCAGTGGTTTTTGATCCTCTCTATTCTTTACTGCCATTATTTCAGGGGGTGGAGTGGGAAATAAAATTGAAAAAATGCAATGAGAACAAAACAGTTTGTTAGGTTTTCAGGAAGCTTTTTCATTGAAAGCAAGGATTATCTAGAACTAAACTAAATGGCGGGATGGGTAGAATATTCAGTGACATGTAACAGCTGGATAAAAAGACACTTGGACTGAAATTTCACCTAAGTCCCTATGGCACTGGACTAGACTATGTGTTTCTGATGGTGCCGTTTCACTGCCACTTACCCACTTGTGATGCTATTCATGGAGCGACTGGGAAAGCGTATTAAATATGAAGTACTAGAATAGCTTAAATATAGTGATATTGCATGGATTTTAAGTATACGTACAGTTCCTGACTAGCAGTCATTCTGACAGAAGAAATCTGCATACACATTTGCATACACCGGGTATTTTCACAAATACATAACAAAGACATAAAAAACCAAACGTGATAGTTCTGGAAAGTCTATTATCTAAAACCACTCATGTACTATACTAATGAAAAGAGTCAGTACAGGAGAGGCATAAACAGTCTTAGATAGCTAATCTTCCATCTAAGAAGAAACAGTTCTAATATACTTGATATGGAACAAATATAAGAAAGAAGTCTGGCCTTCAATCTTATTTGCTATAGGGTAACTATAGCGAGGTGCAATAAAGATTACAAAGCAATTAATAATTGTGACTTGAGAAAACAGCAGCTCTGCCTGGTTGCCAGAGTTATATATTTGTTCTCTACGCACAGGAAGGAGTTCTGTCAGGTGATCTCTTAATCAAAGTGGCAGGTCCTGCTTCTCTTCTCCTTGCTGACATTAATGTTGATGCATTTCTATTTCAATATTTCATGTGTTTCTGCATGCCACAGATAAGAGTCTGCCCACAAATGTGGAGCTTTTTCTTGCATATCATCTGGGCGATAAGAAATGTGTTTGTTTTTTTTTGTAGAGGGAAAGCTGATTCTTGTTAGTAGTATGTAAGACAAATGAGGAAAAACAATAAGTACTAGTGAGGGGTTCTTAGTTTTTAAGCAGATGTTCCATTGACCATGTAGCCAAATAAAAATAAATAAATAAACATATAGAAAATTCTTTCATTTACCACTAAGTTAATTTTAATGACAGAGGTATATTTAACATTTTACTTTATATGCTATGACCAACACTGGATGAATCATTACCTTTTTCAAGGATGCTCTAACATTTCAAAATATAGCAATTATTATTTTTTGAGGCTTTTGTATTTTATCTTGCCTCCCTTGTAGGTGCACATGTATAACACACATAAGAAAGTATGATTCAGGGATAAGATAAAAGAGAATGAAATGTCATAAACTGAAGTATAAAGGTGATTATGATGTAGAATATTGAACACAATAATTTATGAGAGAAGAGAACAGCAAAATATTAAGCATTATATAGTTTCAGGTAAAACCACTGGAAGAAGGCATGCTTTGCTTTTATATAAAACTGCACATGCACACACATACATCCAAGCAGAGAAAATGTGAAAGAGCAATGCTGAAATGGCTCAACTCCAATATGTTTGAGTACTATAGATTCATAGAGGTTAGAGTTGGAAATCTGTTAAGTCAAGGAATTAGTTTCTCTGTCAAAAATAATTGCTGCTTACAATCATTCTGCAGCATTCTGCCACAATACCTCACTGTATCTCATTGTTTGGAGGTTTCCAGGAAGTAGATTAAATTCCACAAAATAAATATTTTTTTTATGCATTTAAGAGGGAGGAGGTTGAGTTTCTGCATTGGCTTCATGTGTTATAAATGTTTAGAATTTCTCCTTTGACAACGAATCAAGAAAAGGGACAGCAAGTAAAACAGGTACGATTGGATTGCAGGTGAACGAAGCACAACACATTATGTCAAGACATGTGCAAACAGTTGCAAAAAACCTTTTGATTAGCAGAGTTCCATACCAGAAACATGAAAATGATGGGGCAGCAGAAAGAAATTACAAGTGGCAAAGACTTTTAAAACTTCTCGTGGACTATATTTTATCACCAAATAAATGTCATACATCCTGCTCTTATCCAACAGTTGTCTGTGGGACCAGTGAACTAGGAAACTATTTCATGTATATATATCTCTTTTAAATTAGGAACACCTTAGAGCAAGCAAAGTGACAACTATACCCAATGAGCTCTTCATAGGGCATCGCTTAACATTTTGTTGATGAGAGTAATTCTGTGGATAACTGCTGCAGGAGAATTTATGTACTCTGACACACTGAAATAGTTAAAAATTTATTTACTCATCATATCTATCCATGTATCTACCTACACGTTTATCGATTTATCCGTATTGGTGTAAGTATCTGCTGGTACAGATGGATGGATAGTTAGAAAGAAAAGAGAATAACATAGACTAGTTTGTCCTACATACGAATTATTTTTAAATGACAAATCACAATAAAACATGGCTTATTCACCATGATAAAAGGATAAAGAAGTTTGACACATACCCCTTCACCCTTAAATTGCCAAAATTAAAAAATTGAATTTATGGATTAATAGATATTTTTATATTATGTTCTATAAGAGCATGTGCTGCTAGTGCATGTGATAGTAACATATATTACTATGCATATAGATCATTAGTGTAAACCTGAACTGACCCAAAGCAACAAAAGAGGCAGATAGGGTGATTCCTGGAGTTTGTTCTCCTTCTGAAGGCAAATAAAGAATATTTAGTCAAAACATCATATTGAGTTGGGCAAAATAACTGAAAACTTCCTCTGTCAAGATTTTGAATTTTGATTAAATTATTTATTTAAGATTCTTAAAACAGTGAACATTTAAACAAACATTTGCTATACAGCATTGCAATGAGAGGTTTAAAAGGTAGAACATAGATTTAATACAATCAAAAGGATTGCAAAAAAATGCATTAATTAGAGTGGATATTTTGGATTTTTTTATTTTAAGAATAAATCAAATTGTTGGCCTTTTATCCTGAAAAAGAATGGGGGAATAAAATCTTTTTAAAATCCCATTGTTCTGCTTATCTGTAAAAAAACTCTATAATTGCCTCTATTATATATGACACATTTGTAAAATACTCCTTAAAAAAGAAAATTCAACTTTACTATTTCCGTTATGCATATTTTGGCAAGATATGGTCAGTGATCCATAGAGTAGCACTATATAGAAAATAAGGAGTTCTTAAAGTGGAAAAGCTAAGCTGAAAAGTAGGTTTAAAAGTCACTTTTAGCTCCATTTCTTTCCTTTTCAGAAAATGGTTTGTTCTCTTATCTGATTGATAACATTTGCTGTTTTGACCCTGGTGGCAAATTATTCCATGTGGTTATTATCATTATACTGAAATATTTCTGTTTGTATCCATTGTTTGCTTTTCATTTCCTGGTTAAACTATGTTCCCTCTACTTTTAACCCCTAAACAATACAAGTGTTTTTTTCCTATTGTAGTCAATCATCCATATAGAATTAAATACAACTCTCAGCCCAAAGTTCCCCTTTTTTCATTGTTGCTATTTTGCATCTTCTCTTTCATATGAAATTTAATGTATTCAGGTTTCTCTAAACCCAACCCTATGACCATTTCTTGTACGATTAGATCAGGAAAACTGGATTAAATTGAAAAGATCAGCTGAAGGAAGGTACTACTAATAACAGGATTTCTTAATTAAGACTTTAAGGGCTAAAAAGCTTCATATTTGAATGTGATCACAGCAAAGTAGCAGGCATAAATAACCCAGAACTTAGAAAAAATAATTCATTTCTTTTTGACACTTTGTGCAAGAGCTGTTGTATATTTAGGTAAAAGTTAGCAATTACTCACTGAATGCCATACTTACTAGGACATATTTGAAACTCAAATTTTCCTTTATCCTCAATTTTCTAACAGGTTTTTTTAATTTGAGAGGGAAATTTATTTTTTTTTAATAAAGAAAATTGTTCATGTTTGAAAGCTGCATTTAAGACTGGGAATGATTTATATCTTCATCTAAAGGCAAATTTAAACAAAATTCTTTAGCCTGTATGATTTTTAAACCGTCAGCCTGCCATCTAAAATATTCATACACTTAAATATAGAGTTAGAGTAAGGCCTATATTTTCAATAGGTTTGTTTTTCAGTGCTTAATGTTTTCAAGCTTACGTTAACTGTGTTTTTATCCATCTCATTTGACATACTGTGACCGTCAGGTAATTTCTAACCTACACAGGTTGTCTTAGCTATCTCTGTTACTGAAATTTGCTGCTACATGTACAATATGCTTCTACTTCTGCAGTGATCTTATATGGATCATTGAATTTAGTACTTACAATTGCACAACAACATGTTGGCTAGGGAACTCTATTGCCAGATAATGTTCGGTATTAGGCAAGCAGTATGTGTGAGTTGATGTCTGCCTCAGAAGGCAGCTACAGTCATTTGAGATTCAGAACATTTCTTTTTGGGATAGTCCCTGGGGGTGGAAATAAGGAGGAGGCTTCCTCCTTAGTCATAGCAGAATTTGTGTTTAGAGCCCAGGAAGTGTGGCACAGGGAGTCTGGAGAGAGGAGAAGTAAAAGCACCACATTTTTGCAGGGGGACAACTCTCACTTCTGGACTTCAGAATAATCTGACAAAGCCATACCGAAAGAATCATGAGCTGAGTTGGCGAATGAGTAATTAAACAAACAAAACAAAATAAGCAGTACACAGACCAGTCATATCAGGCATCAGGCTTTAGGCACAAATGTTCTCAGCATTGGTTTGAGTTGTTTTTGAGTCTCTGGCATCTCAGGTTGCTATCCTTATTCAGTGTCTTCATAACTTGAAATAAAAAAAAAAAAGCTCATTACTAAATTATTACTAATAAACACCTGTTTATAGGTATGTAAATATAATACATAATAAATATATATAATAATCACCTGTTTATATTTTCCAATAAATTTAAAATATATTTTATGCCTATCACATATGTACAGATTATAATTTTGTTAAATCTGTAATATTCACTAAGTCCTCTGTGAAATCCTTTTTTTGGAAATTATTCATATAGACTAAAACAATCAAGGCAAAAGCTTTTAGTACCGTGTACTTTTTCTTTCTTCTTTCTTTTTTTTTTCCTATTTTATTTTTCCTG
>JAOXJM010000001.1:151217823-151228638 GCA_026413425.1 Tringa solitaria
TAACCTATATTTGTGCCTGGGGTTCTTCCTCCCCAGGTGCAGGACCCTACATTTGTCCTTGTTGAACCTAATTAGGTTCTTCTCTGCCCAGCTCTCCAGCCTGTCCAGGTCACGCTGGATGGCGGCACAGCCCTCTGGAGTGTCGGCCAGCCCTCCCAGTTTGGTATCATCAGTAAACTTGCCGAGGATACACTCTGCCCCCTAACATGGATATTGATCTTCAAATAAAGCTGTCTTCAAGAAAAAAACAGGCCCCACTCTTTGCCTGGGCCATTAATAAACTTCATCTGTTTGGAGGACTGGAAAAAGTTGAAAGATCTTTACATTAAGTTCTCTGCCAATTCTCTCATCACTTTTATTGATATTGCAATTGAAGGAGTATCAGCTGAGGAGAATATGGTCTATAAATTATGTGGGAAAACAAATATTAATTCAAATGTGTTTTATTTGCTTTTTAAAAGTCGTATGCTAATATTTTCATTCGCTGTTATCACTGAATGGTGAGACAGAAAATACAAATTGTTTTGAGGATGACATTTACTGGCACAGCCTGGATTTACTGGTGAATCCTTCCAAATTTCTAAAATGTTCAAGGAAAGACCCTCATTAATGAAGTCCAAATCCCACATACAGATTTTTCTCTTATCTTGATTCTGACAAGGCAAATGAAGTTATGAAAGCTACCTTTTCCAACTTTTATAAGGCTTGTATTACATTAAAAACCTTCTGCCTTTGGCACTGAGCCTGACTGAACTTTGCTTAGCACTTTATTTTTAATGTAAACCTGACACACACATGAAATGAATCTGGCATACAGAGATACATACTCATTGATCTGGATCTAGAAATATATTACAGATGCACATCATTAGGAAATAAATACTGCCACTGAAACAATTAGGTTTCTGTAATTCAAGGGACAGTAAAATATTACCATCTACACTTAGAATTTTTCTTTTAATTTCATACTTTTACACTCTTCTGTTAGCTATCATATTTATGTCAATGATTTTCAAATATTTTTTGCCCCATATTTCAGTTGATGTGTTGTTTCATGGCTGGGTTGAAATATCAAACTTAGCATGCCTTCTGTTATAAATTAATTGTTAATATGTAGCACTGACTTTAGAAAAGATCCAACACTTCAACTTTGCAATTTTACTAGCTAGTTCCTTGAAGCTGTGATGGACTGACTCACCCTTTTCTTTTTAGCAGTGACAAATTTAGTTTCTCATCAACTGTTGAACTCTTAGCTATGTTTTCTTAAAAATGATTTTGTTTTCTGAATTAGTAAAGTGATATTTTGGGTATTTTTTGGTTGAAAAAGAGCTGTATTTCCTCTTTTTGCAATTAGGATGTTTATAAAAGAGTGCCTTTCTGGTAGGACTGAAGTAGAAGGTACTTGTGGTATTGCCTGCTTGCCACTGGGGAGAAATTTTAACACTAAAGAAAATATAAAAAGCAAATACAGAAAATAGTGTACAGAAATGGTGAGCAGTGGGATTGTCTGTTAGTTGAGGCTGTTTCTTCCATACATGGATGGGTTTCTACAGGCCTGACAAATGATTGATATTCCATTTTTTTCCTTAAATGATTGCGTGTGTGCAGAGCTTTTTCACATAAAGCTCAAAAGAGTGAAGGGGAAGTCTTCAGAAATGCCACATTGTCATGGTTTCAGCTGGGGCAGAGTTAATACTTTTTTTCCTAATGGTTGCTGTGTTTCAGATTTGGTATGAAAGGAATGCAAATAATGCATATTGGTTTAGTTGTTGCCAGGTGATGTTTGCATTTTTCAAGACTTTTTTTAGCTTCCAAAAGTAGCTGAGAAGGAACATAGGTAGAACGATGGTATGGGCAAAAGAATATTCCATACTGTAGACATCATGCTTAGTATACAAATGGGGGTTGGCTGGAAGGGCAGGAATTCATGATCTCTGCTCCAGATTGTGCTGATTCAGAGTGGTGAGAGTGACTTGTGCCATTATATTATTGATACTATTTTCTGTTACTTCCTTTTCTGTTACTGTTTCTTTTAAACTGTCTTTATCTCAACCCTTGAGTTTTTTGGGTTTTTTTTTCTTTCCCTTTCCCCTCCTTTCCTACCTCTTCTCCCTGCTCTTCTGGGGGAAGAGGGAGAACTGTAAGAGCAGCTGCTTGGTCCTAGCTGCCAGCTGGTATTAAACCATGATGCACACAAAAGGCAGAACAATCTCAGAAGTTTGTTGATTTTTTGAAAGTTGCCACATAGCAAAAATAAATTTAGATAATCAGTATAAAATATTTTGGGGTTCTGTGAATTCTATAATACTGTTCATAAATAAGTATCCTGTGTTCTGAAACCAGTGCCTTCCAAAGGCACAGTTCAGTCAGACAAATCACATCCTTGACATTTGGCATCAGGTAAGAGGAAAGGCATTCTCTGACCACTGTGAACTGGATCAATATCAATCTTATTTTAGTTATGCAGAGATGTTTCGATAAAAATATAATTCAGTGCATGTTCTGTTGATTTCCTTACAAAATCAGTATCCTCAGTAGTGATACTGATCTATCCAATCAAGTTTTCCTTTGTCATTTGCATATTTTTCTACTATAAATAGTTTTAACATCTGCAGCAGTAATTTATAAGCCTCATATTTATACTATTATTTATAGTATTTTTATTAGTTTAGTACCAGTACTTTTAAAAAGAATCTACTGAGATGCACTGGAGAACTTAGAAAGTAAGCAAATGGTACCAAAAATATGCTTGACCTAAAGGAGAGAGCACAAAGTAGTAAGGCAAGCTTGATAAGCAATGTACCATAGATTAACTCTATAGAAGTAATATAGCTAAATATTACACATCTTTTATTTAACAGTGGAATGCAATTGTGTTTCATTATAATACTGAAATTGGGACTTAAGGTTTGATTTCTTTTCCTGCATTTTACCCTCTTTTATTTCTATGTTTTTGATAAAACTACAAGGAATCTGTACTCACAACAGTCCTCTTTTTCTTGTGTTTCACCAGTGGCTCTTTGAAAAGCACTGCATCTGAATCTTCATTGCTTTAAGGAGTTGTTTCTTGTATCAAAAGGACAGTGTAAATATCTCAGGCAACCAAGATTTAAAAGGTTTAAAAAAAAAAAAAAGATAAAAACTTGGAATGTATTTTTTTCTCACTGAATGAGTTCAAATCAGAAATGGCTCTAACAAAATCATTGGGATCACGCCTATATTAAAAAAAAAAAAATAAAAAAGAACTGAGAATAAAACCAGGACTTGTATATCTTCTTTGCAATTGATCAAACATTGTAGAGTAAAATATGAGTCTACCCCTAGATGTCTAAACTAAGTAAATTTATTCCACTCATCTCATTTGAAAAATACATGCTTCTGTGATATTTTAAATAGTAAAAACTTTCAATTTACTTGTCAAGAGTGAACAAACCAAGAGATTGCTGAAAATAATGCAATAAAATTTTACAGAAAAAATCTTAAGGTAGCCTGCTATTCTGATACAGAGGGTAAAACTAGGTAAGATTAGAGTATATTATGTTCTCCTTTCTGATGACTGCAGACAGTTTTAACTTTCTTATGTGTTATATAATTAATAAGTAAGTTGAGGTTATTATAAACCAGTAAGAAAAACTTCACAACACAGGCCGTCAAGCTTTTCAGGAGCTGGCCTTAATAGTTCTTAATAGACTGCTTCCCCACCTGTTCATGTATTAACATTGCTGGTTCATTCCTCAGCTCACCTCTTTTCTAAACTCACAGGAGAAAAGACAGATTTCTTGTCATGTCTCCAAAATTAAAAAAATTAATTTTTTAAAGGGCAAATTTTCACTTTTACTCTGTATTACTCTGTATTTCCTCTATTATATGACAGGTAAAGACAGTGTTTAAAAAAAAAAAAGACAATACTTCCAGAATAGAATCTAAAAGTGCATAGAAATGTATGCATAGACATGATAAAAATATCTTAAAAATAATATTAAAAACAGGGAAAGTTCTTGTCTCAGATTACTACCACAAGGATAATTACTAGGGAAGAGAGCAGGGCAGAAGTGGTTGCAGTGTGCTCTGCTCTGCTCATCACAGCCTTGGAATAATCTCTTCATAAATGGGAAAAGCCAAAGAATGCCTCCAATGGTATTGTGGAAAATGCAATGGATGATTAGGGAAAAAAATGATCTAGTTAAAAAGAAAAAAAAATTAAATAAAAACAAAGAAAAAAGAAAGAAAATTATCTCTCTAATTCACTAGATTAAATGGCTGTGAGAAAACAATTCCATTTAATAAAATTTTTCCATGTCTATAAATTTATTTTGAAGGGAACTGTCTTGAAAAATCTATTTTGCACGGAAATAAGAGTAAGAAAGGATGAGAAAAGGATTAAAAAAAAAAAAAGGCAATATGTGTTTGTGAAGTGTTTTGGCTCGCAAATAACATATTCAATCAAAAGCATCTGACAACCTCCACATTGGAATCTTCTGCTTGTCAGTGAGAGTACTGTGAAAAAGAGAACAGTTAATATAATCACTTCAGACTTTCAGAAAGTCCTTCCTGATGTTCAGTTAAGGAAGTCTGCTGCTATCATTTTGTTCCATGAACAAAGCCTAGTAAAGATCACAAACTCCATATCTAAGTGCAACTTTATAAGCATAGACTGAAGACATGGACACTTGCAATATTTTTTGTTTTGTTTGTTTTTGTTTTTATTTTTTTGGTTTTTTTTTTTTTTTTTTTTTTTACCGAGGAAGGTGATGTAAAGAAAGGAAAGAAGTGGTACATTGATTACTATACAGACTCAGTTAATACAGTTACTTCCTTGTTTCGGTCATGTCTATAGTTACTCAGCAATATCTTATAATTTAATGTATTAAGTGAATATTACAATAGTAGGAAAGGTAAATACAGAGGAAAAAGGGAATATGTTTATAGACAACATAGTTATTTTATTTACATCATTCAGGATCACAGAAGAGTTAGTAGGACATTGAGAAGATGCAAACAATGTAAGTAAGAGGATCGCACAATAGAAGACGTTTAATACTGACAGTGTGAGTCAACAACACACACTATTGGTCCTTCACTGTGCTCCATTTAAGAACTGGAACTGACAGTATGAGTATGTGTCAAAATGAATTAGCACAAATGAAGATTGATATAGGAAAAAAAGAAGGAAACTGTAATTGATCTCTATAAAGCTATAATACTTCTTCAGCTGAATTTCATTTTTCAGCCCAGTTCAAACATATTAGAGTTTTGATTTCTTTTGTGTGTAGTTTTTGAAGAAAAGGATTGGGGCAAAGAAAGCTTTGCTGTGAAAACACTGATCTTATTTACTCAGGAGTGCACAATAATAAAAAGTAACATAAGGAGGCATACCAACTAATGGAAGGTGTAAGTTACGGCTAGGTAGATCATGACTTCTGACTCACTATTTAAGTATAATGTAAGATCATAGAGACATAAATTCATCTGAAAAGTAAAGCAATTAACCATTCTGCAAAATATTATATCCTTTTAATTAACTTGTATTAATCATTACCACAAGTTACTCTAGGCCATGAAACTAAAAAGAGTAAAATTAATATTTATATGGCTAACAAGAACATCTACAGTTACCTTAGACAGGCTTATATATTCACACATGTATGCCCTCATGCTCTAGGAAATGAATGAATGCAAAGTACATGGAGCAGATGAAGTTTTCTATTTGGTGGTTGAATTCATAGCATTCTAACCAATATATTGTCCTCAGTGGTCACAGTGAAGACAGAAAATACAAACATGGCACAATTATTGATTTAGTTTCATAGAGGTTTTCCAAAACATTGGATGTCCATAGTAGACCCTTTTAAAAATATATATACACACTAATAGTTAGGGGGAATTGTTAATGGTTTGGTAATAACTTCACTATTTGAGGTGAAGTATGTCAGACTACACTTACATGTCTAATAGCATAAACAAGCTGAGCTGGTCATTTAAAGTTCTTTTTATAGAGACAAACAAAAGCTTTAATGGCATTATACATCCTCTCCTAAGACATTTCTAATACGCCTAATGGAGCTGTTGTGACCCTCAAGTCCTAGGTCTTGAGGGAACTGGCAGGTATAGTTGATAAGCTGCTGTCCATCATATTTGAAAAGTCATGGCAGTCAGGTGAAGTCCACAGTGACTGGAAAAAAGGAAACATCACACCCATTTTAAAAAAAGGATTAAAAGGAGGATCCTGGGAAGTACTGGGCAGTCAGCCTTACCTCAGCACCCAGCAAGAACATGCAACAGAACCTCTTGGAACATATGTCAGGGCATATGAATGACAAGGAGGTGACTGGAGAGAGCCAGCATAGCTGCACAAAGGGAAAATCATACCTAACTAAGCTGATGGCCTTCTACAATGGAGTGACTGTGTTGGCAGATAAGGGATTTTTGCAAGGCCTTTGACATCATCCCACACAATATCCTTGTCTCTAAGTTAGAAAGATATAGATGTAATGGATGGACTATTTGATAGGTAAGGAATTGTCTGGATGTATGCATCCAAAGAATTGCAGTCAGTGGCTCAGATCAGAGATCAGTAACAACTGGTGTCCCGCAGCACTCCAAACTGGGACCAATATTGTTAAATATTTTCATTAATGAAAGGTTTGAGTGCACCCTCAGCAAGTTTGTAGATGATGCCCAACCAAGTGGTACAACACGCAGGGATGCCATCCAGAGGGACCTTGACATGCTGAGGGAGGTGATTCTCCTCCTCTACTCCACTCTGGCGAGACTCCACCTGGTGTACTGCATGCAGCTCTGGGATCCCCAGCGCAAGAAAGACAGAAACCTGTTGAGTGGGTCCAAAGGAGGGCCACATAAACTATTAGAAGACTGGAACACTTCTACTATGAGGAGAGGTTGAAAGACTTGGGGTTGTCCAGCCTGGAGAAAAAAGACTCCAAGGAGACCTTGTTGTGGCCCTCCAATACTTAAAGGGGGCTTATGAGAAGAAGAGACATGTAGTGTTAGTGTAGTCCTGTAGTGATAGGACAAGGTGTAACACTTTTAAACTAAAAAAGGGTAGATTTAGATTAGATATGAGGAAACAATTCTTTACTGTGAGGGTGGTAAGACACTGGAACAGATTGCCCAGAGAGGCTGTGGATGCTCCATCATTGGAAGTGTTCAAGGTCAGGTTGGGTGGGGCTTTGAGGAACCTGATCAAGTGAAAGATGTCTCTGACCACATCAGGTGTGGATGATCTCGATTATCCTTAAAGGTCCCTTCCAATCCAAACCACTGTATGATTCTATGATTTTTTTTAATCAATCAAAAAATGGTAATAGAGTACTATTGTGCTGGTTTGATGTTATGTTATGATAATGAAATGCAGGAAATATTTCAGCAGCCAAAGACCTACATACTACGACTATAAAATAGGAGTACTGTGTCCAAGTCGTCTTTCTCCTGCTTGAATTCATTCTTGTAAGAGAGGATTTTTAACAATTTTATGTAAATAAAATGAACTATTTGAATTATTGTCTTTCCCAGTGAATTACTGTCTTTTCCTGATCTCATCTAAAGACTGTTTTTCTACTCTGTTTTGGGGTAAAATCTATTCCACACTAACTGTATTTGTATAATATTAAATCTATGCATAAACTGTCATTTCCCTGCACTACCAAATAGAATAGATTTGACCATTTTCAGAGTGGGTACAAGACTTCAGGAAAGTTTATTGTGTGGATCTTTATTTTGCGATTTCAGAGGTCACTCATTTTAATTTTTCTTGGCAAGTTAATTGACAGGTACTAAAACCATCTTTTTGTTCTATTGGAGAAGAATGGAATACATTTTGTATCTGCCTTTTTCAAGTTATACTTGGTCCTTATATTTTTGAAATTATGATTATTTATTGAAATTCAGATAATATTTTAAGGCATAATGCATGATTTAGTACAACTTTCACATTTATTTTAATCACCTTATTTCATCTATTAAATTTGAGAGCAAAGTAATCAGTGTGCATGAGTTAGCTGTGAAGAGTACTATTTTTTTACCTAAGCCGAGTTTAATTTTTTGGTAAATATTTGTCTTGATATTTAATAGTACATTGAATAGGATTCATATACTGAATTGTCAGCAAACTTTGTAAGAAAAAAGCATCTATACAACTTTTGGATTAAATGTTCCACATATCTGTAGTCTTTTCACTTGATTTTAATGGTGGATTATATTTTATAGTTTAAGGCCCTCAGGTATTATTTCAGGTTGGGATCTAGTTGGAACAGTGCTTGACAAAGAAACATAAGCGCTATGATGTTGAAGTATTTAGTTTACATGATTGGTAATGTTATTCTTTTCTATCATTAAAATATTTTTATTTCACAAATAACTTGATACAAGCTGAACAGTAAAGTAGGAGGGGCAGCTGGGCTGAGGAAGGAAATCCTGTAGAAACAACTATTGTTGATAATGATTAAAAATGGCAAGACAAATTACCCTCTTAATATACAGTCAGCATGAAAGCCTTTTTTTAATGTAGTCATGTTGTTCCAATTGTTCTTTACTTTCTTTTCCCCGACAGGCTTTCTTAAACAGGCTGTTATTGCAGAAGCACACACATGTGTCTTTATCCAGGAATTCATGTCTTGAGCAGTATGTGTTTATCAATGAAAAGCAGGTGTTCTCTTTTTGCTCATCACCATTTGGATTGCTTTCAACTGATAATGCCTTTAAAAAATGTGAAGAATGCCAGCCAATTTTATATCAGAACTGGTATAACTAGTCATATTTTTAGTCTTATTGCCAAGAATATCTTGTTTCTTGAAAGCTTCTATTGGACTCTCTTACCACTGATGTCAATCTGGATCGGTCCAGCTGTACAGTCAGCATTTCTTGGCAATGATCTGTGAGAAGCTGGCTATACATGCTCTTTGTCTTTGAAACATTTAAACTAAACTTAGGAAAAAACCTCAACTTGCTTTTCTTCTCTTTTCCTGCCCTTTTCCGTACTTTACTGGAATTCTTACCCACTGAGTCTTATTTGATTTCTATTTCTTAGCTACAATGCAAAGGGCAGTTCTAGAAGTAACATATAGTCTGTGTTCATATTGCCGAAGGGGTTATCCTGAGATATGGATCAAAGCCTGATATTGGTGTTTTTGAATGGTGCTCACCTATGCACTATGGTCAACTAAATGTTGACTTCTGTGTGCAAGCTAAGTGCCTGGATTCCTGTTACAGTTAGTAGAAACTGGGTCTCGGTTCGGTTACCTGTATTTCTATATGCATCTGGAACCACATGAAGTGCCCTTGGATATCTAAGATCATGGTTCTCAGAAATATAGCTCAGTACTCTCAGCTGGGAGATTTGTATCATAACACTATCTGGGGACAGGGAGGACACTATGCTCTGAATTAAGATTCTAATTATCTAGTACTAGATGTCTAAGCTTCCATTATGATCCAGTGAGATCTAAGGTTTGAGTTGCTTCGCAGTATTTTCTATTGCTGTATGATATGCTCTAGAATATCCCCTCTGGCATCCAGCTGCCAGTATAAATCTCCTCTCCTGAAATATCTTCAAGTCCCATGTGGATATCTTTGATAAACTAAAATATCTTAAATGGTACGAAGAACTTTGGTGTGATCAAGTCAATGGGATCTGTATTATCTTCTATTGAATTATTTATTTTAAGAATAATATTTTTAATTACAGATTTTATTTTTAGTCTAAAGAATATTAGTAATTCTTTGATGACTTGCTGGAATGTTAGCATGACATTGAAGATAAGCTAATTGATTTAAAAAATCCCTGTCTTGAAAAATAAAATTTTTCTATGCTGAATCATATTTCATAAACATAGAATGGATTTTCCAAAGTATTTTATGGAATGGGAATTAATTATTACTGTAACTATAATTTAGAATTAGATGTATCTGTTATTAACATTTATTGAATACTTGAAAAAGCAAGATGAGTTTTCCTTTTCTTCACTTATGTATCAGTCAAAGTTAGACAAATCAGAGGTATATTTCTTTGAAAAGTCTTGTTCGCTTTTTTAAAAAATAAAACCAAAATCAGATCTTTACACTTTTTAAAAAATTAAATTAGAATTCAAACCATTTTGAGGCATATTCTATTATTTGTTGTACACAAGATGCATGAGGATTTTCACAACCCAGTTTAAGTCAGTGTGCTATATGCATCTCTTACAATATTTGGTGAAGAAATCATACGGACAAACTCAGTGACTGTCTTGATATATTTCTTAAAATGAAACACCCACAACTTAAAGTTTCCTAGAATCCTGCATTAGTTTTCATTGATCAACAGAATTTCCTCCTTAGTGCATAAAAGTTTTAAAAAATATTTCAATATAAACCATATTAAAATCATGGGATTTATAAAATAAATGTCATACCTTGTTCTTTTATATTTCATTTTTCAGAAAGTTCAGAACTCTAAAAGATACTGATGGGAAAGAAATGCAATGATGTGGGAATTAGATCTGTTGGAAAGGCTTGGCAAAGTCCATTTACAGTGAAACTGATGCACAAATTAAAGTTAATGAGGCTTGGATCCATCAAAATTACAAACTTTGCTGAAAAGATTTCTTCATCTGGATTTTGCTCTTATGCAATGCTTCTCCCCAGTAATTCAATTTCCCATGCCTCACAAAATGCCTCTATCTGTATCATACTTGAGCTCTTGATTTGGCTTCCAGGTTAAGAGATGAGGTTCAACAAGACCAAGTGCCGGGTCCTGCACCTCAGTCACAACAACCCCAGGCAGCGCTACAGGCTTGGGGCAGAGTGGCTGGAGAGCTG
>JAOXJM010000001.1:151239833-151251572 GCA_026413425.1 Tringa solitaria
GACTTGTGCTCCAGACCCCTCACCAGCTTCGTTGCCCTTCTCTGGACCCACTCCATCATTTATTTTATAATTACAGAGGCTTATTAAATAAGGTTTATTGTCAGAAGTTCTGTCATTGAAAATGTCAGATAGAACCTAAATCTTTATCCAGCTATGCAGAGCTATTTAAAGGACTAGGAACTGAAGTATCTTTTTAATAAATTTTTCATTGACTTTGGATATGACATCTGCCAGAACATGAAAGGACTGTGGTTTGAAGAGGCAAGGAAGATGTGATGTGATATTTGGTGAGACTGTGGTTGTGAAAACTTTATATCTAAAGAGAAACTCTATTATTCATATAGACATGAAATGTTTTAGGAAACATAAGTATATAACTATTTCAAACACACAGTCTTCTATGAGCTACAAGATACCCGATACTTTCAGTTTCCAAGAATACTGAGAGGTTTTTTCATCCTTCTTTTCTCATTCTTTAGTTTTCCTCTTTACTGAAAAAGTCACGTTGGATTCATTCTTACAAGAGCATTCTCCATCATGATTTTCTGACCTCTAATCCCTCTTAGGAGATGTTATCTACGAGTACAGTGGTTGAGACATAGATAGACAAGTATTTTTAATTAGTTGATTCTTCACTTAGATTTCTATCCAGCTAACGTACATGGATGATTCCATTAATCTCAGTATAATGATATGTTTAAGTATATTCAAGAATCAAAATAAATTTGTATTAAGTGTGTTCAGTTTGTAAGATTTTGTAAATGGAAGAATGGTGCATATCTCTCCACTCTCCTCTTCAGGAATGAGGCTGTTATCCAAAACTTCATGAGAGTGTTTCCAAACGTATGAGAGTGGTCTGAACAAATCAGTTTCAGAGGACTGAAACAGAGCATCATCAGCAACAGTGTTTCTGGAGTCCATTTCTTTCACTGGGAAGGTGAGGTTACACTTGTGGCAATTTGTCATCAAATGGGAATCAGAAAGATAATTTACTAATCCATGTTCATATTTAAAGGAGAAAAAATGATCATTAACTATAGTGAAAAATGTATAGAGTTGAGAACCTATAATAGGAATTTCATTGCAATAATTTTTCTACTAATACAGCCAACAGAAGAAAAAAAGTGACAAACCATTGACAATTCCATCTTCCAAAACTTTAGCTGCTATTACTATTAAAACAGATAAAACAAGAACAGAAAACGTAAGAAAATAAATTCAAAAAACCTGACTATACAAGACAAAGCTTCTACAATAAAAGCTGTCACTGTCTCAGGAAGATAATATGCATGGGATGTATGTATTTAAAATACTTGCGCAGAACCTGATGATGTACTTAGAAAAAAAATAATCTAAAATCAAAATCAATCTATTATTATTTCTTAACTTCAGGACTAGGACTGTCATGTTAGTTAATAATAAGAATGAAGCAGTTTTAAGTACAGTTGGACCAAGTTTGCCTATATTGGTCAGTATTCATTCTCATAACATATGTCACAGACATATTGGGAATAAGAACCTTTAGGTAAATTATTTTAAAATTTCAAAACTAAAAAAATACTGCAAGTGAAAGGAATTTGTTAGCAAAGTTAACAACACCGATTTAAACTAGAACAAAATAAAAAAGCAACCCCCACAAAAAATGGTGTAAATCTCATTAGAAATAATGCATACATTAAGAGATAATCCTAATCCTTTTCCACTCAGTGACTTTCCCTTTTTAATTCAACTCATTTGGAAAATGTTTTTCTTTTTATAAAAACAACAAAAATAGCAACAAAAAAACCCTACCCAACAAGTAACCAGTAGTAAAGGACTTAAAATTTCAAGCATGTTTGGAATAGATGAATAAATATAATATCATTCTTCACCATGTAAAATACTAGTTCATTTTATTTAGCATTCTATTCAAAGCATTTCATTGTTTAGACGTTTACCAGACTTTTATACGTGTCTAATGAAGACTATTTTCTCCATAGAATCAAAGAATCACAGAATGATACGGGGTTGGAAGGGACCTCTGGAGATCATCTAGTCCAACCTCCCTGTCAAAGCAGGTACACCTAGAAGAAGTTGCAGAGGAACATGTCCAGTCAGGTTTCGAATTTCTCCAGAGACATTCCAGAGACTCTCTGGGCAGCCCCACCACCTCTCTGGGCAGCCACAATCATCATGCAGAATGAAAGGCATACTTTCAAATACATTAATGTTAGCTGTCTAAAGAAACACTGAAGTTTATTTATACAGGAAAAGCATAAACCACTCCTTTATTTTTTTTTTAATTAACAGAATGAAATATGTCTTCAAATGTTCTGGGTTTTTTAGCAGATTATTTTTATGGTCAAAAGTAAACTTTTGACTCTAACACTTGGAGATTAGTCAGAAAAGGTGCAAGGTAAACTATACATACCAGAAACTCCATAGTGGTAAACTGTATAATTATGCAGCACAGAGTGAAATATGTGGAATTAATCTGGACTTGAGTATCAGCTCACTCAAGCTAGTTGATCATATGTGCTGACCTTTTGCTCATGTCTGCCTTTCACCACTCACATCAACTCTGTGCTTTCACAGGAGTGAGTTTAGGATTTTAAACAAACACCACTTTTGAGCTTAACTGTGATTCTTTCTTCGAGCAGGCTAACTGCACGTGTCTTTTCTTGTCAGTGTTCACTTAACAGTCCTCCAGTGCACTCTTTGAAGGGCCTATCTCAATCACTTAGCTTCCACACAGAACTTTGCATGCAAGCACAGCTTCCTTTTGGTTACTGCTACAGTTGCTGTCATTCAGCCAAACCAAATTTTAGCCAGGACCCAGAGGACCTTCTCCAGACCAACCCTTGTATCTTTAAAGGTCTTAAATGAATTAAGAAATAATGCACTGGGACATTTCTAGACCTCCATCCTCCTTTCCTTTAGGAGGCATCTGACTGTCAAAATACTTATCAATATAAAAATATGAAGCCATGAAAAGAAATTTAGGGGGAAGAATGTATCAGGCAGTAATGAGACTACCTGATCTTACACGTTAATAAACAGCAATTTTGCAGCTTCCACAAGGAAGGAATCACTATATGAAACATTTTAATTTACAGGCAGTAAATCACTGGAGACAGAAAGCAGCTGGCATGGCCCAAGAGAGTAAACAGACCATTTTTATACCTCCATTGTTGTTTCTTAGAGGATTATCATCAGCCACTGGCATCTACCCATCCTTTGGGAGTGGTCAATGATCTCACAGCTTAAATATTTGTCTTGGGTTAATTGTAACACAGTACTTACTATTTATTAGGCACCAGAGAATTACCAAAGATTTCCATGAATTTGTTTTTCATATCTTTCTTTGAGGGTATCCATATATTATTCATATGACATCCAATGGAGGCTGTATTTGTGTAAAGGAGTATTGCAACTTCTATAATACACTAAAAAAATGACAATTATAAAATTATAATAATTATTAATTACTAATATATTTCTAGTAATAAAGCATGTAGCACACAAAATCACGTAGGCCTGGTCCTGGTTTAAGGTTGAAGAAAAATTTGCAAGACTGCACATACCATTCTCATTTTAAAGCACATAAGTATTTCTATTTCCATATTTTCTTGAAGAATTTTGTTTATTTGTCCCCACATTTCAGCATTCCTCTTCTACAGACAATCTCAGCTCTCTCATTTTTACAGTTTCTTTAACTGTTGAAACCTCCCTTGACTTCCTTCTCATCTTTTGCACTCAATCAGGCTAAGATGTATCATAAATCTTGGGATCAGACCCTCCATTGTAGAATTCTCTGGGTTTATACCTTCCAGGACTTACCAGTGTGACATAAGTGGTTGCAAAGCACATCACTTACCAAAAACAAGACATGAATGAAGCCATAGAGGACAGCCTTCCTTTGCAGCATGCAAAAAGTTTCAATGATAGATACCATGATCCCACAAACTTCAAGACACTCTATTAGACACATCAGCATTATGGACTTTAACTGATTTAATATGCCAAGATTACCACAGGCTGAGGATGGATTAATTAACTGAAGAACCAGGCCAGATTTGATCTTCAAAATTAAACTGTACTAAATTTAGTCATTAAAAACTCACTTCATGCTATGACCAGTTCTTACACAATATTAACCATCACTACATATACAAAGCTGCTGGTGTTTAGCAATCGCATTCAAAAATAGTTGTGAGTATGCAATACCACAGAGCTGAGACTGTACATTTAGCACTGACGGGGATGCTCCCTGGTTGTTCTTAGTTGCCACAGTCAAAGTGATCAATCTTGAGGGTTTGTTGGTGAGAGAAGCTGTAACTGAAGTGACCTTGTCTTTCTTCTTTGACTCCCCTTACTTATGTCACTTTGGCCTCCATTTCAGAAAGGGAGTGAGGGGTGGGGGAAGGGTGCGTGGTGGTGTGTCTCCTCTGTTCCTAGTACTGCTGTTTTTATTTTACCTTCTCAGTCAAATCTTTCTTGTACATTTGGGAGAATGTCCTGTCTATTTGCAATCCATTGTGCTTATCTTGTCCTTCATCTGGAAATTTTCGTTACTTGGATGTCTCCTACATCCAACTATATCCTTCTTTCTTCTTTGAGGATGATATTGTTCACGTACATATGTAAAATTGTATCTAGCTATGCTAACAGAATGTTATAAAAGTACTTAACATACTGTTGTTAGTTATACTATTTCAGTATGTTTCCAGCTGAGTTCAAAGCAAGTTCATTTTAATTACATCTTGATTAGCGCGCTTACATTTTTTACATGTTACAGGCCTCTGCTGTGGCTACAAGTAACTAGAAAGGTAGTGCTTTCCTGAGTCACAGACTAAGGTCTCTTTAATAAGCATAGCTAGGAAGGGGACCTGGAGAATTAAAAAAAGCAAGAATGATATCTGATAGCACAAGTTCTTCTTAATGTTAGAAGAGGAAGGAGAAATGTTGTAAAAAACTTTGGAATCAAGTTCTTAATAAGAAAAGGCAGGTTTACAAACATCTTTAATCTCCAACAGATTTTTCTTTCATTTGCCTACAGGAGGAAAATAAAATGTACCTTATAAATAAAAGCACTTTTAAGTGATTGATTGATGTTGCTGGAGAGAATTTGATTCTAAAAGTGCTCTTGCCACATTAATTCTCAGAGGTTCAAAAGGGTGAACTAATCCTTGTTCATAGTTAAAGCCATGCTCTCTTGCCAGTTTAAAACACAAGAAAAAAATTGATAACTACATTTCTACAATAAAATTTCCAGTACTTTACCAAAACAAACAGCAAGTCCGGTCAGCTCAGGAAGAAATAATTCTTTAGATCTGGATATTGTCAATAGTAAGATATTTTTTTTTTGTGGAGGATTTTTACTGTTCAGTTCAGCACCAGGCAAGGGTCTATGAATGTGCTGTAGCCCTAGCACAGTCTCCTCCATCTACAGAAAGCATCATTTCTGTCACTGCTATATTCTGAACTTCACAAACATGATTACCATGGCTTGACCACTAATCTCCCTTTGTGTTCCTCTTCCAAAAGCTCAGCTGGGTAAAAAGCAGACATTAACAAGAATGAATAAGCAAGAAGTGGGATTGAAAAATTCTCAGTCTATATTTAGCCACCTAAATAAACAATTCTGTCTTGGAATGTTCTGAGTGTCTGTGTGTTTTGGATGACTGCTGAACCAGCAGCATTTTCAAAGAAAAATATTCGATTGCATTCTGAAAGAATGGCCTATTTTTTTTAAATACTAGCAATTCAAATTTTTTGTCATTTTTGTCAATACATTTACTGCAGAACCTCTTATATGACAGTGGTGGTTTGATCTAACAAAAAGCAACCCGGTGCTTTTTCTATCCTTGAAAAGAACACTAAAAAAGAAAGAATGAAAGATAATGACAAGGAAAAAGATAGATAGATATGATGTGAATGAATTGATATGATCTTGCTTAAAATTAACCAGTTCATGTGTTAGGAGTGTTAACTTTTCTAAGGGGATTTAATGTTTTTATTGAAAAAAAATTAGTTGTGCAACATAGTTCTTTATGCCATAGGTTATACTAGATATGCATATTCATTTATTTTCTCCTTTAAGTCACTGAACACATTAGTTATGAATATGTATAATTTACAAGATCTAGATCCCACTAAGATATAGGAACTTGCAACAACACTTACCTTAAAATCAGTCACTTAAGTTCAGATGTGCCTAAGAATCCTGATTTCTCCCTTTTTTGCCAGGGGGAAAAAAATAAAGAAAAGGAAAAGGTTACTATACGTAAAATACACACATGCACACCCCCTTCACTGGTCTGAAAGTGAGAGCAATGGAGTAATGGCACTAATTTTGGACGGAACATTTGTGGGCAAATGTTTTAGTTACAGACTTCTCTTGCAAGTAGTAGCAAACATCACTGCCATACTCGTGATAAGATCAGAAAAAAATTAAAACATGCTTAATTTCACCCAAGAATAGTCTGTCCTTTCACGGGTGGTTGCTGTCAAGACAGAACTCCAGACTCCGAATCCCAAAGGAAAGGAAAAACATCATTTCCCAACTAAGGTATCAGTGCTCTAAATTATAGGATGGATTGAATATTTTGTATTGGTTAGTTTGGGGAAGTTCCCTGATCTCTGTGATGGTTGACTGAACTTTCATTTGAGGTCTCCATGAAATATAGAGGCTGCCAAGGAGTGATTAAATTTCAGAATTGGATAAAATCATTCTTAAATCAAAAATTGTGATGTGCTCAGAGATTTTTCTGAAGAAAAGGCAGTACTGAAGTCTAAATTTACCTCAGTTCTCCCTCACTAAGTATTACATGAATGTGATTAATACTGTTGGAGTCACAATTGGTAAAATAACTTTCTTATCTGAATTGCTATCATATTTGCATGACTAGCATTTATGGACTGAAAAAAAGCACAAAACCAAACAAACACCCACACTTTCCCTTGAGTGTGGTTTAGTCAATAAGCTAAGTGAAGAAGAAAAATAATGCTGAGGGAATTTTTTGTCACACAGATAATATAATAGATGGTGGTTTACGTTTATTTTTTTAAACATAGCCGTAGGTATGCTTTTATTAGTTTTTGGAGACAGATGTTGAGTTTATTGGAAAGTGTGACTTTTTAATTAACCTTTAATGTTGTATACACATTTTTATTTTTAAATAAGCTTTGCTACTTTAGTGTACACAAAACTGGACTGATAAACTTTGCAATTATTTGTCTTATAATTATATATTAGCAGATGAAACCAAATTAGCCCATTCCTGGTATATTGGTTATTTTAGCAAAACCAGAAACCTCTATGTTTTGCTTGCTATGCTGTCATTTGAGAAAAATCTCAGTCCACTTTAGAATACTTTCTTATAGTAAAAAGTGAAAAACTGTAATTTACCAAGCTGTGTATGAGAATTCTAAAAATAATTTTATACCCCAACGAAGACGTTTTGTCAGATCAACATTTTTTCCTATAGTATGTAATTTCTTTTTGACTTGTAAGGACAGCTCTTTCCACAAAACCATGAAACAAGTTAATATTCAAGGTAAACCTCAAATCATCAGAAGTTTTGAAGTGTAAAACCAGCCCTCCAAACTACCTGAAAAATACTCAGAAATGTTTCCAGCATAGAAATTAAATATTTAGTCCATAAAAAATGCTTTTCAAAGTCATCCATGCTTTGTGCTGTGATTTTACTCATGTATAAAATGCCAGTAAATACAAATGTAGGACATCCCGATTTATAATTGTGAAACAATAGCACACCTATCAAGCTAATAGCATCATTCTCCAGTGCCAGAACATCATTTCATTATATGGAAAAGGAAGATATAAAATGGATGACTAATCTGGATCTCAATGTTTAATGTTATTTCTTCAGTCATTACATGGAAAAAAAGGAAGATCTCTTATTTGATACCTAAATTATTTGGACTTTCCTGCACATAACTTTTATCATAACATTAGCTTATTGAACAGTGATTCGCAGGCAACTGATTAGTCAATGGTCCTGTTCAACATAGAATATTAGAAACATCAGAAAGTTCCAGAAACATCACTGAGATTTTGAGCACTCTGAAGATCTTCTAATTCATTCTGTTTTACTGATCTCCTGTAATGACTTCAGACATATTGAAATAAAGACTAATAGAGTAGATCTATCTCAAACTTCATATTAATAGCACTTATGTAAGCTAGTAGTATTCTGTGAGCTATAAGAAAAGTACATCAAGGCACTTACATCCAATTTTTTTTCTAGGTTTAACGTATATTGAACTCTTTAAGAATTAAAATATACAAGCTGGACATGTGCCATGGTTTAACCCCAGCTAGGACCACACAGTTTTCCCCCTTCACCCAAGAAGGGCACCAAGAACAGGGAGAACAAGAGAAGAAAGGGAAAGGAAAAAACCTCATGGGTTGAGATAAACAGTTTAATAACAGGAAAGGAAAATAGCAGTTATATTAATACTGACACGAGTCACTCTCACCACCCAGTGAATTGACACATTCCCAAGCAGTAATCACAGATTTTCTCTCCCAGCCAACTCTCATTTATATACTCAGCATGACGTTTCTGATATGGAATATTCCATTGGCCATTCCAAGGAACCTCCATATGCTCCTTCTTAGCTTCTGTGAGAAGCTGAAATGAGTCCTTGAAAAGCATAAACACTGCCTAGCAACAACTAAAACAATGGCTATATTGACATGCCTTTCACATCAATCACAAGAAAGAAAATTAACTCTTTCCCAGGTGAAACAAGGACAAAAAGTGAAATAAATGTTCACCAAATAGAATTCTATTAATTCCTGTAAGCATGTACCTAGCTGTAAAGAAGTATTACTATTATTATTATTATTATTCCTTTCCGTATGTACCTAGAAATTAATCTTTTGCCAGTAGCAAATCACTGGACAGTGAGACTAATATAGTATGCTCTCCAATATCTGTTCTAAGTGCCAGTAATTTGGTGATTAAAAATGTTTTCAGTATTGCTATTTAAAATTCATCTTGTTTACTGCAGGATTATGTGTTATAAACCTAGTCATAACCATTTGTATTTTAGAAACAAAGCTATGAGAAAAGAACATAATTTCTCTGACGGCGAACATCGTGGCAGCATATTTGCTTCCACCTCTGCCTAGTGGACATACATACACAAATCAATAGATCCAAAAAAAGGAAATCAAATTTTTTTTTAATGGAATCTGAATCACCTTTCTCCACTCACATCAACATAATCTACGTCTAAACAGACAATGAGTTATACAGTGCTTAAAACACCATGTATTAAAGTATGACTTCATATGTTTCTCTTCATACAATTCTTTATCATTTATCTTCATCTATGAGAGAGTCACACAGGAATTAGCTTTAATGTTAAATGGGGCTAGGATCATAAACTGCTGTCATTGCTGTTATTATTCCTGATATGTCAGATGTGCACCCAATGCATAACATTTCATTACAATTTCTCAAAGAGCATCTCAGTTTCTGTTTGTGGGCTGGACTTAAATCAGTTAACCCAGAAAGCATGTCTATTCTTCTCTGAAAGTAATTGCATTTTACAGCACATTATTGGGAGATTTGAAGCCATTTGAGATGGCATATTAAGTAGAAAACAGACTGAGAAGCCATGGGAGGGTTACAAGATTTGCGGCTAGGAAAGTTTCTCTTGTTTTCTGAAAAACCTGCTTGCTTTTCTCCAGTGATGCTTCTGTTTATTAAATGGATTGATGAAATCATAGCATAATTAGGAATGTTAGGTAGTGAAAACCATTTATTTAGTTAGTACTTTAAAACTAGAGTTGTATACTTCATTTGTTCAGAGCATCGTGAAATGGTTCACTCACTTGAACATCTGAAATGCATGTGTGTGAGCATTTTATTGCTAATCTTTAATTCCCTTACTGGACATGACTAAAACTACAATATTGGTTTCTTTTCAGTGTAGGTTTTTTTTCCTAGGACATATAAAAATATTTTTGTGAAGCAATTTTATGCCATTGTAAGTACTGGTGAATCAATTCAATTTTTGTGAGTGATGAGAGACATTTTTTCACCTTATCACTTACTAACCGGTATCCCTACAACCACTCTTCTCCATAAAATGAATTTTTTCAAGAAATGTGCTACTGCAGAAACTAGTGTTGAGGTGGCTCAAATTATGTGTATGCTACGGAAAATATTTCATTGCAGGTATATTTTAAGAATTATTTCATTTTTTGTAAGTTTTGAAAAAGAAAAAAGAATCAAAAACTTGTAGCACTCTACATGTGCAAGGTGTTTATATTAAGTGATCAACACTATTTCATATTTCTTCAAGAAGTCTAGAAACAAGTCTGTAAAAAAAAATCTTTCTATTCCCATTTCCCTATTCTGAATTACATTCAAAGGCCTAAGACTTTGAAGAATTCATTTTATAAATCCTTACTGCAGCTCCAGTTATTTAGCAGGGGTGCTGAAGATATCGTAATTCTGTGTGACTTCAGGTCTGATGATAATCCAGGGAATTATAAAAAGAATGTGTTGCACCTGTTTCGACAAGTTTTCATGATTTGAAAAGCATCATTTAAAAGATTACTGCAGTTTCCTTGTTTTTATTTATATTTTTTAAATACTCTTAGCTTCATCTGCAAGTTAGAATGTCATATCTTAATATAGCAAAATGATAGAAGACAAGTTTTTGAAATCTACATCATTCCAAACTGGCATGCGTTAATGATACTAGCTCACCATGCAGACATTGAAAATTTAAAATTAATATTTTTTACCACTGGTATCATCAGTTCCTTCTCACTTCTAAATGTATTTAAATATATGTTAGAACTCATTTGCAGCTGGAGGCAAACCAGGATACATTATGGCATATAAAACACACCAGGTAATCAAGTTTAGGAAATTGAAACCCACTCTTTTAATTTAAAATTATTTATTTATTGGGGAAAAAAAAAGAAAGGAAAAAAAAAGAAGCAGCATTGAATGTAAGACAGTGCCTTAGCTTACATGAAGAGAAGCAGAATTTTTCAGTTATCAGTTCTGAAATCACAACTTCTTTGTCTTATCACAACTCTTACACACATACACAAACATGTCTATACACTCATTCTATAAAATCTGGCCTAGTGAAAAAAGGCTTTGAAAACATATGATCTTTCAATTTTTAAAAATAGGTCTTAAACATAATTTAATTTAAACATAGATATTTTGTATACTTCAGATAAGGAGGAAATGAACATTATATTGATTAATAAATGACATTTCTTTTCCTGGATATAGAATTTTAACATCTTATTCTTCCCATACCCACTTCCATATTCATGTTTCCATATTTAAATACAAATTTGCCTTTGACATTTACCAAGGAGAAAAAGGGAAATAATAAGGACAGGATTATAGGATTACAGGGACGCATCTGTGAGCATGGGTGCTGCTCACTGAGTCATAACACAGCTCATTACTGAAAAATAATGCATTACAGTGGAAAAAAATTGTTCAAAATTATGTGTTTCAGAGAAGCTCTCATAAAAAGTTTCAGAGAAATGGCTAATGAGGATATGGAACAAGCAGTTAGGACTGCTAAAGAAGAAATCAAGAGGTATATTTTCCTCTGAGATCTAAAAAAAGAGTCTTTGAAGGAAAGCAGGTCAAACAGTGGTTAATGTTCAAGTGCCCCACTTGATACTGTGAGTGCCATTACGCAGCACATGAAGGACACCCAGGTGATGAGGCCCAGCCAGCA
>JAOXJM010000001.1:151251672-151263235 GCA_026413425.1 Tringa solitaria
ATGATCTCAGAGGTCCCTTCCAACCACCACAATTCTGTGATTCTGTGAAAAAAATTGATACTTCAGTAAAGGTGAAAGGAAAGCCTAACAGATAAACCTTCTGAGGCATCAGATGGCAGGTGGTGAATCCCTAACCTGGACCCGTAATGGATGAAGAGCTGGAAAGTGATATGAGAGAGAAGAAGCTTCTAATTATTTTGTGATTTCCTTTAATTTAAATCAGACTTTAATTTGTTGTCACAGCAGATTAACAATGGCTGCACAAACAAATGTAATGAATTCGGGGTGTTTCAAAGCCAAAGGCTAAACCTGGATTTATTGTTGGCATGTGCTTTATTCATCTCTCTGGTATGGGCAGGACTTGTTTCTTTTTGCTTTTCCTTTTTTTTCCTTCCCAGAGAAGTCAGTGATTTAAGGCAAACTAATGAGAAATAAATAAAATGAAGCAAGCTTCAACTGAACTTGAGGACTTATGTTTGTGTGGGTATTTCAAAGTAATGCCATAAGCAGCTGTGCCTTATTCCATCTAATTTATTTTTTTTTCTGACTGAGCAAAGAGAAAAACTACTCTCCATCATAACACTGATTTGGACCTAATCTGGAATAGCCTTTTTATTAATATTGTACTAAACCTCAGGAAATGATGCCATAGGCCACATATTAGTGCCAAAGTACATATGAAGTCAGTTGATTCTATTTATTAAGACCATACCAGGTCTTTGACCTCCTTACAGTGCACAAACATTAGGCCAGCTGGCTTACAGACATTCTTTTATACTAAATCTGCACACTCATATCTGTTAGCAACTTTTCATTTCATCACGGCACAGGGAGTACCAGAACTGTAGCAGTGGTTTATATGATTATATTTAGACTGCATGACTGGCCAGTAGAAGTACATACTGTGTCATTTTCATACGTTCATTAGTGGTGGCTGATAACAACCATACTGCTTCTTTCAGGTAGATAAATCATATTAAACTGAGAACCTGGAAATGATCAGACTAGGAGTTAGCTTTGAACACCCATCTCACTATATAGCACAGAAATATTTAATTTGGCAGGAATTTATCACTGGAAAAAATCATCTGAATGCAAAAGCATTTAAGAATGCATTTTCAAAAGCTTGACGAGGTACAAATCCCTTTCTGAGGTGCAAGTATGGGTTAGAGGTGTTACTGATTTTCAAAGAGATTACCTGAATCTGTAATAGAAAGGTGAAAAGTGATTTTGTTTAGTAGACATAACCCACATTTCCTGAGCCCATCAGGCTCTGCAAACTGCAAACAAACACTATCTGTTTATTTCATGAATAGTCTGTCTGTTCACAACCTCAAGGTCTCAACAGAGACCAAATTCAAAACTTTTATCACCATTCATGTTCCTTCGCTAATTCACCAACCCTACATGGAAAGACATCATGTTCCTTTCTGGGGCAGGGTAGGTACTCCATCTTTACAATTCTTCTTATATTGGGCATAAATGGCAGAGTTTTGGTATCAGGGTGCTGCCAGTGTGAGCTGTGTGGGAAGATGCAGAGAACTGCTCTGTTCCAGTCCCAGATAGCCCCACAAGGCTGTAAAACAGATCAAAACAGACCATTGAATGCCAAAACTTCAACGAGGCAGAAGAGCTAATGGAATATGGTTAAGAAAGAGCAACAGCTGTCAGGGACAAGAGGCACAGCTGGAGTCTTGGAGGCTTAGCTTGGAAGGAGACTCTCTATGATGAAGGAGACACCTCTGAGGGGACTACGGCCATGAGTAATGCACACCAGTGTAAGGACACCCATAAGGGACTGTAGCCTGAGGAGGACCCATGCTGGGGCAGGGACATCTCCAAGACGGCAACTGTAGGTGAACCATTCCAGGGCAGGGGATTTTTATGCCTGACATTTTCCCTGAATTAGATTTCAAAATTATTTAGAGGTGGGAAGCTTGTAACTCTAATGTCAAATAATTATAGTAAGTGGAAACAAAAAGTGAAATGTGTCTATTTTATGGGAGGGTGATTAAGTTGTTTGTGTATGTGTATGCATGTGTGTTTGTGTATAAGACAGAGACTCCTCTCAGAATCCCTGTATTAAATTACCTAAAAAAACAAAAAGCACATATAGACACTAGTATTCCTGCTGTCAGAGTTATTTATGAAGAAGCTCAGGCATTCATGTGAACTGTTAAAAAAGGAACACGCAATTTTTTTGAAACATTTGCCTCCCCTTTATAGAATGGAAATAAAAAAAATGAGCCACTCAACAAGAATAAAAATTAATTCATAATAACTGGATTATAATAGGATGCTAAATCTCTATGCTATGATAAACAGTTGTCAGTTAGAGGACTGAGTTCACCAATTCACAGAGAGGAGGGGATTAGATGATGTGTTTTGTTGTTTACATATGTATAAGATTTTGGGATCCCTAATGGAATTCACAACCTCTATTTAAATCTTTAAATCTTTGCTGCTGCTGCCTACTTTAATCTTTTCTCGTAAAGGGAATGTTAAAAAAAGGAACATCAAGGACGAGTTTCAACTTCAGTGCAGAGGAAAAGGTCACTCAGCAGTTTTCAAAACCAGGTAGAGTTACAGCTCTTGTTCCTAACAATGCCTATTAGATTAAATTTTAAATGTGCATTCAGAATAAGTAGTTCACATAATGCAGCACATTTTTAGAACTTCAAGTTTTGCTTAAAGGTTGGCTTGTTTCTTAATAATAAAATAGGCCTGTGCTGCTAGGAAGTTTTATTCTTGCAAATAAACAATTGGATATTTTTTTTTCCCTCATCCTTGTTAATGCTGTTCCACATGGGGTAATGAAAAAATGCCTTATTCTTATGATGAAATTTTAGGATTTAAAGTACTCTTTATGTTAGTGGAAATTCATGGAATTCAATACAGTAACTTCTGATTTACAACAGTACAAAAGGAAGAGAATTGAAATGATTAGCAGTGTTGTAGCTCTGACCAAGGCTTTATGATCCAGAGTTACTTCCAGCAGTTTTCTTAAGGTAGACTGTGAGCAATGAAAATTTCTGAAACATCAAAACAAAGACCAGCTAGTTAAGTACTAGAAATAAGTAAAAAGATTCAATATAATCCTGGAAAATCTCATTGAAAGTCACTGTTTTCCCCTTCCATTTCTAAATATTAGAAACTGTAAACTGAGTGAGTCATTTTTTAAATCATTTTTTCCAATGGGACTGAGACTTTAATTCTAAATTAGCGTTGCCTCCCTTGACCACCCTCTTCCAACACGGGAAGCAAAATAAACTGTCTGTCAAGGGACATGGGACCTTTGTAACCTGTAGGGAAAACAGTCAGGCCTAAATATCCGATGTATTAACAGCATTGCAGCTAGATTTGAAATGCAATTTAATGTCTTTAAGGCATAGAATTTTCTGTTTATTTACAAAATATTTCAATGAATAGCAGATAATGTGTACATTATAATATATGGTTTATTCTTGAAATTCCAAATAATAATTATGCAGTGATAATTAAAAACCATTGTCTCTACTTTAAGGTCTAGAAAGCTCTTTAAATCTGTGTGATCTATGACTCAGGAGTTGTGTTGTGCTGAATTATTTCTGTGGACCCTTCTGGTCCTCAGCTTGATGAGAATCCTGTTTTCTGCAGTGTAAAGATATAAGCTCTACCCTCAAAGGAAAGTTTGAATTATAGCTTGCAAAATAATTTCAAGCAGTTTTCCTTCCTGTCCCCCTCTGCTTTTCTGCCCTCCCTAAAGGATTTGGTATGAGATTTAGAATTCCATCATAGAAAAGCATAAAAAGAAAGTCATAGGAAAGGATAAGCAGAAAGGATTAATAGCCCGAAAGTGCATCTTTAATCATGGAACAGAGAATTCCTGTCCACTTTTCAGCTCTCAAGTATTATTGTATATCCAGCTTCATTCTGATGTGATATCACCTTGCAGTCTCCACTTCTGTTTCCCAATGTAGACTTACCCTATATTTAACAGAAATCAGTGCAAATGGGATCTGGTCTTTGGCATGGATAGCCAGGACACTAGGACCTCAGACTGTACACATATAGATAACTTTAGACATATACTTTATTTATAACTTTTTTATTAATTTCATATTATTAACAGCAAAGGTACTATTTACATTGTTGAACTGCTTTTGGATCACATAAAATTAATTAAACATGAGATGTAGAATTTTCTTGACAGCTATGAGAAAAATAACTACATTCCAAGATACTTCATAGCTCTGCAGATATATTTTTTCCTGGAATTCTCTGCTGCTTCTAGATATGCTGCTAGTGGTGTAAATGTTCATTTTTCATCACCTATAAGTACAAATAGTAAGGACCTGTGCTCTTCATTTCTCCCCTTAATACTGTTCCCCTGACCCCTCCCCAGCGATCTAAGGTATGTACATTCTCATAAGAATAACAAATAGAACTCCAATCTTTAAAGTATTCCTTTTGAAAAAATGCCAGGAAGCGTGTGAGGATATGAACTGTATTTCAGGAACATCAAGAAACAGTGTGGGAGAAAAAAGAAAACCAAAGGAGTCTTTAAAGAAGAGGCCATCTTAAAGAAGGTTGTTCAGTGAATTTGAGACCATCTTTGGTTATTTTCTCTTTGTTATTATAATAAGAATCATGTACATTGAATGACATTTTAGGTGTTCTCACTACTAGTATTCAAATTGTATCTCTTTATTTCCTGTTTCTGGCTATTACAGATTTCTATCCTTTTTCAAGGGAATTGCATGTGGGAGAAAAGGTTTCTTGAATGATCTTCAGCTACTTTAAGATAAAGTGTGTTTAATTTGTACTTATTTCTGTTCACATTTATAAAAATTTCAGAATTACTCTCTAGTGAATAAATTAATGATTTGATTTGTAGTTGCTTTCAATGTTAAGATTCTTTACAATCTGTAAAATGGTAAACATTCCTTTCAGGCATGCTCTGCTGTGTAAGGTTGAAAACATAGTCTGAATTTGGCATTTACTTTATTACTTATTTAGTCTGAGTTCGAAAGAAACCTATTTCAGGTGCAATATAACATTCATATCAGAATGTTAAAAAAATATCTGAGGAATTTCTTCCAACACTGAACAAGGAATTCATTAAAATAAGAAAAATGATACTGGCCTTACAGTAGTTCTTCGTATGTAGAAGTGTGGAAGTCAGTTAGAAGCTTTTTCAAGCACGCTTCCTGCAACAGGGTTAGAGAAAATCTGAACAGACCATCTAAAGTAAGTCCTGTAGTAAGATACACTATGTTGTGAGACCAAGCCCTCTAAAAATTTAGTTGTTCTGTTTTTCAGGTGGACTTTTTAAACTGATAGGTGAAATGGACAATAATGTCCATTAACAACCCACAACATTAAATGAATTAAGAGATGCAGAACTGAAGAGTGTACTGGAAAAAATTACAGGAACCCCTTCAGCTGGCTTTTCCTGTGAAGAGCGTATTGTGGCACACACCTTAATATAAACATTTCCTCTATAGTCAAAAGGGACAATTAAATTCCTCCAGAGACTGGACTGATTCTGTCCACATACAATTAGGGTCCTGTGCTCCTTTTGGCTGGGCTAGAGTTAATTTTCTTTATAGTAGATAGTATGGGGCTACGTTTTGGATCTGTGCTGGAAACAGTGTTAATAATATAGGGATGTTTTAGTTATTGCAGAGGGGTGCTTACACAGTGTCAAGGCCCTTTATGCTCCTCAGACTGTCCCTCTAGTGAGGAGTCTTGGGGTGTATAAGAAGTTCTGCTGCAGGGGCAGTGAGTGAGTGGCTGCATGGATCTTAGTTGCTGTCTGGGGTTAAATCAAGACAGTTTATAACTTTCAGGCTTTTGAAGCCTGGCAGGAAGGATCCAAACCCAGGTCAATGAAATTTAGTTTCCTTTATCTTTAATCCAGACTAGCATTTTTAAGGACATAACACAAAAATACCAACAGCCTTTTCTGGGGTCCTTGCTTGAGTTTTCATTAAACTATCAGATTAAACCAGTTGTTCTCAGGAGTGCAAGTAACCCTAATGAGATGAAAACAGTGATAAAATACCCCTTGCTTTTATTGATTCTGACTAACTAACTAAGGACAGTAGTATTTTTTGTTTACATTGCTATCCATATTTTTTTACAGTTTACACTAAGCAGTTGTGTTGCCTAGCAATTTTATTAAAGCCTCTGAATAATGCATAACTCTTTGTATACAACTTACAATCTCGGTAGGTTGTATTATATTAACAGATGCATTGCAAATCTTTCCAGTTCAGGAAGTATTTGATTACCAAATCATGAGGCTGGTAGAATATGCATGTAATCAGATTGAGTCTTCTACACATAAAATAGTATTTTGCACGTTGGGAGTAATTACCATCTGTGGACCTCAAACATTTCAGATCCATGAACAATTAAACCCTCAATCCTCTCCACTGCAAGAAATTTATATCAATATTTTTTCTACCTGGAAGTTGCAACGCACAATGACACCTATGTATAAATAATGTAATTCATTAGCAATTCAATACTTCTTATATGTAGATCACAGCTGGACCCTGTTATCATAACTTAGATTTTTCAGTGGTTTGTCTCATCAGCAGATAATCTTTTTACAATGATCTTGTTTACCAAATAGTTTCAGTGCAAGACAGTCTCATTCATGACTAGTCCTAAGGATTTGTCACCTTGGGTCTAAATTTTGCAACTGAGAGCCAGTGTAATAGAGCTCATATATTCCTTCCATTATTAGAATGCTAATCATGGCTCCTGTAGAGCCTGGCATTAGAGCTTTGGAGAAAATAACATACTGTGGCCTTACATAGTAGAGCTCTTTTCCAAACAAGGCATCAGAAACTGACTTCTTAATCCGAATTTTCACAATATAATATTAAAATTATAAGAATCTTCATGATTAGAGTTGAAAGCAGGGTTGGGAGGGTTTTTTGCTGTAAATATGCTACAAAGCAGCATGACTCTGTATTTTTTTATTCTGATGAAGGTATTAATAGAAGAAAAAAATTTTAACTGATTTTCTAGATATCCAGGAAAATACTTTTTTTAAAAATGCATTGTAAGGTCACATCTGTGTAGCATGAAAAAAATCATATTTCCTTTTGCTAATGAGAATTACACACATTTAACATCCAATATTAGTCTATCTGATGTAGGTAATTGCACGACACAGGGGGCACAGGGGCATCAAAAGGACTTGAACTTTGTAAAAACTGCTTCGTTGACAGAAGTAATATAAACAAGATTAGGTGTGATGATGCACAACTGTATGCAGAGGGACAGATTTAAATAGATTGTAAATTGATCTTATAATGCACTAAGCAAACCAGGAGTAATTCAGGATGGTGGTAGAAAAGAAGTCTTCACAGTCGCATGGCTTGGCAAGAGGAAGAACTTTCAATGAATTACAGGAAAGAAATGTTTCTCTAGTTCTGAGATATTTTAGCTTGTTCCCATGTCTAGAAAAATATATGCAAGGGGAACCTTCACCTCAGCAAGAAAAACTGTAAAAAAAAATCCCATCATTCCATATTGTGCAAATAACAGAAGAGGACATAGAAAGAGCAGAACTTTGTGAATATTCATTTGGATTTTATAAAAATCATACATTTTTAAAGATTACACTATTTATGACCTATAAATAAAGGTTTTAGGTGAAAAAAATAAACCTAGGAAACTTTTTTTTTGTCCCAAAAAAGAAATATTTCTCTTGCTTATACTAGCTTTGTTGCTCGGAAATTTTTTATCTGTAAAAACCAATGAAACCAACCAACCATCCAGCCAACCAAAAAGGTCCATTAGAAATGAACATCATAAGAGAATTCATACATTACTGGGCAAGCTATCTACTAGTTATCTGAAATAAAAACCATGATTAAAACACTTACACAGTTATTGAAGAAAATAAAATGCACTGTTGAAGTCATACAAATTAATGTTTAATTCCACTTCATTAGTCATACATGGCTTCTGTATCTGCCATAGACTGGTGAAAGGAGTGCTGAGGGATGCCACAGACCTCTCAGTTTGTGGCCATGAATGTCTTAAATTCGTTTAATCTACTTCATTTATGTTGTGTAACAGAGACGCTGAATGAACCTTAAAGCATGAACATCCCACTTCATAAACATTTGTCTGTGATTGTCCCCTCCAATATACAGTTGAAATATATAAGGAAAAAGCTCAGCTTTGCCTTCCTCATTCCTCTGTTTCAAGTAACAATAATTCTAGACGAAATTTCACAGTTAATCACAGAGCAGAATTCTTAAAGAGCTCCTGAAGAGACAAGTTTGAAAATGAGACTAAATTTGTCCTTATTATGAGATGACAAAGCATTTAGTTGAAAACTGAAAGTTCGGCAAATGTGTTTGCCAGAGATTTCAACTGTGCTAAAAAGCTGTCAGCCTCTTACTCTCTGAAGCCTACACCATTTGCAAAATTCACCTGGGAGAGCAGTGAAGTTACAAAACTAACATACTCTACAAATTCTCTGCTTTGTTCTGTACCCATAGAATCAGATGACAGTTACGCATACTTCAGATGATTTTCAGATTAAATATTTTTGTGTTTTCTAGGTGAGAATGAGACGTGGAGTGATGCTTTGCAGAGAAGAAAAAAGGAGACAGAGAAGAATTGCTGTCTACCATTAAACTGTATAAATCAAACCCAGTATTTATATCAGTGAAAATGTCAGGGTTTTTAAGCTGGAGAAGAGAGGACGAAGGATGCTAGCTTTATAGTCCCAACCTCACTAGTGGCAAAATTAAAATTATTAATCAGTTTGTTAAATAAAGCCCTGATTTCACTCATAGGAGGACTTTTCTTCAGGATTTCTTTGACCAGACAGATATTTCCTTTTTTTCTAATAACTATCAATAAAATTCCTGCGATAAACTTGTCCAAGCACTTTGGGGTACTGAAGTGAGCTTTCTGAATGTATAAAAGATTTCTTTGGGAGTTTTGATGTAATTTGTGAATTTATAAAGTTAAGATTTATTGTATCATAATCTTCTTCAAGGCAAAGTCGCATCAGAGTTACCATGTCCATGTGAAGTCATAGGTTGCCAGGGGGAGATATAAGCATAAGGCATGAAGAAGAAAAATGTTTCAATAGAATCATATTTAAAAACAAAGATAAAACAAAATAAATAAAAACTAGAAATAAAATTAATAAATATAAACAGCTTAAATAGAATATTAACATAAATTTAAAAGTAACTAAAACTGTTAGTAATGCAAAGATTTTCTGTAAGAAAGATGATACAAAACGAAAAATGCTATTTGTGATACATATTCTATAATCCTGAGCATGCTCCTGTATTAATAAAACTGGGGACCATTTTGTGTAGACACAGAGACCTACAGAGTAATAGAATGGTTTGGGTTGGCAGGTACCTTCAAAGATCATTGAGTCCAACCTCCTTGCCATTGACAGAGACATTTTTCACTCGATCAGGTTCTTCAAAGCCCCATCCAATATAACCTTGAACACTTCCTATGATGAGGCATCCACGACTTCTCTGGGCAACATGTTCCAGTGTCTCATCACCTGCATCATAAAAAATTTCCTCCTTATGTCCAATCTAAATCTATTCTCTTTCAGTTCAAAACTATTGCCCCTTGTCCTGTCACTACAGGCCCTGGTGAAAAGTCTCTCTCTGTCTTTCTTATAAGCCCCTTTTAAGTATTGAAAAGCCACAATAATGTCTCCCTGGAGTCTTTTCTTCTCCAGGCTAGACAATCCCAAATCCCTCAGTCTTTGCTCACACAAGAGGTGTTCCAGTCCTCTGATCATTTTTGTGGTACTCCTCTGGACCCAGTCCAACAGGTCCATGTCTTGCATGTCCTGTAGATCCCAGATCTGGATGCAGTACTCCAGGCGGGTCTCATAAGAGCAGAGTAGAAGAGAAAAATTGCTTCCCTTGACCTGCTGGCCTTGTTCTTTTTTTTGGTGCAACCCAGGATACGATTGTCTTTCTGGGATTTAAGTGGGCACTGGTGACTCATATCTAAGTTTTCATCTACCAATACCCTTAAATCTTCTCTGTAGGTCTGCTCTCAATCTATTCATTACTTTGTATTGATACTGAAGATTGCCGCAACCCAGGTGCAGGACCTTCACTTGGCCTTGTTGAACTTCATAAGGTTCACAATGGCCTATTCTTCAAGCCTGTAAAAGTTACGCTGTATGGCATCTCCTTTCTCTAGCTGCACCACTCAACTTGGTGTCATCTGCAAACTTGCTAACGGTGCACTCAGTCCCACTGACTGTCTCGTTAATGAAGCACCGAGGTGAGCGTGACTGGCCGGTACTTCCTAAAGTCCTCTTTTTTACCCTTTTTAAAAATGGCCGTGATGTTTCCCTTCTTCCAGTCACTCGGGTCTTCACCTGACTGCCATTACTTTTCAAATACGATGGAGAGGAGAGTGGCTTACTGAGCCCATCTGACAGTTCCCTCAGGACCCTGGGAGACATCTCGTGCAGTCACATGGACTTATGTATATTCAGGTTCCTCCCTTGAAACTTGGGAGATATGGAAAGTTATGCACATGCACGTCTATATAAAACCCTACAGTTTCACATTAAAGAACATTTGTTCTGAGTTTTAAATTGGATGTCAACTGAATACTTTTGGTTTGGTGTTTTTTGTTGTTTTTTTTTTTTTTTTTTACAATGGGGTCTTACAGCTCCATAGCTGCTACTGTTTAGGGAAATGAATGATATTTATAGCTCTATTTGTGCTCTAAGTAAAATGAAAGTTAGATATATTGACATCTTTGATTAGAAAATTGATGTTTCTAGAAAAACAAACTATTTTGAGGGCATTCTATCAGATCTGAAACAGAATTGAAAACTTACTGGACAAATACAAGTTAAGAACAACGGTTCAAAATTTAATTCTGTTATGCCAATCAATTAAATATATCAGAAGATATGGAGCAGAATGAAGCATTAGCAAAGGTGCAGATGGTTACATAGTTTCCTCCTGTAGCATAAGTTTCTGCTGAAGATGGTTCTGAAAGAAAAAAAGTGTGCTTTAAAACTGTTCTGTCCTGCAAAACCCTAAGTTTTACTATCCAATTGAATTATTAATATATTTTCTGGGCCTGTTTTTTAGCCATTTTATGTGTTTTCAGTTAAAGAATAACACTGATAAGTTCTTGATGAAGTAATTGTTTTCCACTAGTAGAAGAATATTTGTGTCCTTACAAATTGCCTGTATGAATTCACTTTGGTATATATATAATGGTTTTATTAAAAAAAAAAATCCAGGAGAGCAATTTATAAATCACACAGCTAAGAAAATAATTTTACATATAAATGAATAAAATAACATATAATAATACTTGTAAATGTATTGTTTGAAAGTATTCAGGGAAATAAGTAAGAGAACCTTTTTTTTACGAAAAGTATTGGTTTGCTTTGCATCTCTGTCACAGCAGCCTAATTGAAAGGATCTCATGACATCCTCTCTTAACTTTTGATGAGTTCATTGCCCAAAGTCCTAATACAGTGTCCTGGTTTGAGGTAAAACAGAACTAATTTTCTGTTCAGTAATTTTAC
>JAOXJM010000001.1:151276920-151305167 GCA_026413425.1 Tringa solitaria
TTCCTTCTGAATACTGGAATATGGAGCTGCAGAATTGTTCTGTATAAATAACATAAATTACCTAGCCATGCACTTTTGGGAAAATAAAACATTTCTCAGCTGTTGAATAAAATGCCTTTTTCTCTTTCAAAGCTATGCAGAACTGCTGTATTTTATACATTAGAGAATGTTTATACAAGCATGTTTTAGGAAAAAATATCTGGATGAACAGACATTATCGGGTGTCAAAACGCATCTGTTGATAAATGGCTTTGTATGTGTTCGGAGTTAACATTAATCATAAAAGGAAAGTACGCCTTCTTAATCCAAACTTCTAATCATGCATTTAAACAGAAAATAAATTAACTAGAATACATTTATAAGGCAGATATTCCAAGATTTTATTACAGGAATAAGGCTGGAACAAGTAAGATTACAACTACAAAAATGACAAATCTTAAAAGTCTGCATATTGTTTAAATTTCAGCTACTCTATTTATTGGATTAATGTTAATTTTATGTTATAAATGGAAACCTTTTTCTCTGCCAAAGTGAAACAACTGTGTAATACATTAAGTATGATTATTCATAAATAATAANNNTATTCATAAATAATAATAGCAGGGTCCTGTGGAGCTCAGCTACGTACCTCTTAAAGGTGGCATTTGTTAAGAAATAGAAGCATTATTTGGTCATAAAACACAGACTGAAGAGGAAAAGAAACCCAACCTAGCTCTTAAAAGAATGCAACACGAATGACTGGATGACAGATCAACGCGTAATTCTCCGTTAATTAATTTGTACATTCATTAAGCATACACTTTTGAGATGTATAAACATTAGACAATGAGGCTGAAAAACTTCCCAGACACTTCAGGAATTCATCTGTGGAAATTCCCTCCTGAAGAGAGGGTCACCATGTCTAAACTATTCCTGACAGATGTTTATCTAACCTTCTCTTAAAAGCATCCGAAGATAGAGATTCCACAGCCTGCCAGAGCAATCAGTTAAGTTGCTTAAATATCCTCATGTCTGGAAATTTTTTCCTAATGTCCAAGTTAGATCTCCTTCAATGCAATTTAATGTATTTCTTTTTTCCTCTCCCCCTAGAGAACAGTTTATTTATTCTTCTCTGCCATAATCTTGCACAGATTTGAAGACTGTTATTTTGTCTCCCTTTAGTTTTCAGATCTTCAGATTAAACTAGCTGAATTCCTCAGACTTTCCTCAGAGGCAGTGGTTTTCTAGATTTCTGATCATTGCTGTGATTCTCTTCCAGATTGTGTCATACTGGTATAGATCTTTGTTCAAATGTGAAGTCCAAAACCAGGCAAATAACTCAGCTGAGATCTCACCCATGATGAGTAGACAGTAAGGATTTGCTGAGATGTCTAATTTATGCTAGTATTCACAGAATCATAGAATCATGGAATAGTTTGGGTTGTAAAGGACCTTTAGAGGTCATCTAGTCCAACCCTCCTTGTAGTGTACAGGATCTTCTTTAACTACATCAGGTTGCTCAGAGCCTCATCCAACCCAACCTTGAATGTTTCCAGGGACGGTGCATCTACCACCTCCCTGGGCAACCTGTTCCAGTGTTTAACCACCCTCACTGTAAAAAATTTCTTTCTGAATCTTCCAAAAAGAGGATTGCTAAAAGAATAACCCTCTTTTAGTTTAACACCAATATCCTTTGTTCTATTGCTACAGGCCCGACTAAAAAAGTTTGTCCCCATCTTTCTTATAAACCGCCTTCAGGTATTGAAAACCCCAACAAGGTCTCCCTGAAGCCATCTCTTTTCCAGTCTGAATATACGCAACTTTTTCAGCCTTTCTTCACAAGAGAGGTTCTATTCCTCTGATCATTTTTGTTGCCCTCCTTTGGAGCTGTTCCAACAGGTCCATGCCTTTCCTATGCTGAGGGCTCCAGAGCTAGATGCAGTAGTCCAGGTGTTGTCTCATGAGAGTGGAGTAGAGGGGTTGAATCACATCCCTCGACTTGGCCACGCTTATTTTGATGCAGCCCAGGATATGGTTGGCCTTCTGAGCTGCAAGAACAGACTGTTGGCTCATGCCCAGCTTTCAATCCCTTCATCCCCCAGCCTGTATTGATACCTATACTGATACCTTGCAGCCCAGCAAGGTTTCATTTGGCATTGTTAAACCTCATGAGGTTCACATGGGCCAATTCTCAAGCTTGTCCAGGTCCTCCTGGATGGTATCCCATCCCTCAGGTGTGTCAAACGCAGCACTCAGCTTAGTGTCATCTGCAAACTTGCTCAGGGTTCACTCAATTCCACTGTCTGTGTCATTGATAAAGACATGAAACTGTACTAGTCCCAGTAAGGACCCCTGAGGGACATCAGTTCTAAACTGATCTCCATCTGGATATTGAGCCATTAACCACTACCCTCTGGATATTGAACCATTGACCAGTACAGCCATTCTAAAGGTAACACTTCATCTGCAGGTTATGTCAGCAGTAGTCCATGCAAGAGGGCTGAATTCTTTCCCATTGAAGCCTAAAGAAGAACTGCTTTTGGTCCGAGAACTTAACCCTGGCTCATTACATTCCCACTTGACCCTGGGAAATCTCCCTCTTTCCTTTAGGCTGGTGTATAAGCCGGGTGTAAGGAAGGGAGCACCTCTGCCTCACCTTTCTTTGGCCACATGCCAGGACTCACCTCTGCCTTTTGCTGCTTCTGTGTCCGTGGATTTAGCACAGCTACTTCATGTGCACACTTAGAAGCTATGCCTCAGTTTTTAACTCAATACGCAGGTAGTAGTGCTGTGACAGTTTACTCATTTATCTTCTTGGCCTTTTAAACAATTAACAGATAATTAACCTGATTTGTATACACAAAAACATTTTTCATTCTGAAATATACGCTATTCATAGTCCATAAGAAGTGCAGGTACCCTGTTTGCCTTTACTAAAATAGTAAAATCCAAAGTCTGTTTATAAAGCAAGGTTAAATGAATTTTCTAATTCATATTAACACAGAGACTTTGTGATCCAAATCTCTTGCTGGTATACTCCAATGCGGTATATCACTTGCTCTATTGACTTAAGAGTTTTTGATTTTTTTTGGTCTTGAATTGAGATTCTTTGCGATGGTGCTGGTTTTATTATATTTTACTCTAATGCAGAGTCCTTACTGAATTATCTGTTTCTTTTCCCTCACAGGACCTCAGCTGATCTTTAATCTCCCTCAGAAGTAGCTCATGCTGGCTCAAAACAAACAGATCTGACATTTTGCAAATACATTGTTCTAATCCACTAGTTCCCTAACTAATATCAGTTGTTGAACAGAGTTGATTAGCAGCTCTGTATGGAGCCTCTGCCTGTTTGCAGAGCTGTCTGTTCCTGCCTACACTAGTGTATAGCAGAAATGGACTTAAAGTCAACAGTGTTGTCACACTGAAGATAGGGAAACATACCTAGATCAATTTAACTTTCAGCAATTTTTTAAAGGATTTTGTAATGTCAAACAGTATATTTTCAGTGATAAGTTACAACCAAAAGTAGGAAAAAAAAAAAAACCAGTTAAAAACTTAATCTCAGTCTAGTGGTACATAAAAGGAAACCTTAGAAAACTGGACAATTCTGATGCCCCTGGAAACATGCTTAATTCTTATATAATGATTTTGTAACAGAGAAAGTAATATCAGCTCGACTTAATGATGTAGCACGAGATCATTATTCAAACTACTCATAGGTTCTTCTTCATTAGTTTAAGCTGTGGCCTGTATTTGTAGACCAATTTAAATAAAGAATTATAGATGATATTTTATTTACTTCTACTAGTACAAAACCCCTTTTCATTCAATTCAGAAATGATAGCTCACATAAATATTCACATGTGTATGTGTGTGTGTATGCTCATGTATACCTGCTGGCTTTTCATAACAGGATAATTTAAGGCCAAGTATGTGAATTAGAAAAAATGACTTCTGACACCCTGAGCTCAAGAAATACAACATCTGTTGGGGAACTAGGAAATACAGATGATTTGCAGTTCCAACATCACATTGTGATATGTTGCTTCATTTTACAGTAATTTACAGCATTTAAAGTTGTACATAGATTATTTTATGGTGATGTATTATACCATAAAATACATTAAAAAGAAATGCAGACAACATTTGATTTATACGGAAGTTTGAATTCTGAGATTCATGTAGAGGAGGAAGGCAAGAATCAAAATAGTTCTTTGGGTTTGTGGAAAAAAAATTGTTTACAGGAATAATACTTTACACACACTGCACTGGCTTACAGTAGTATAAAACTGCATAACACATGATACCACAAAACTTTCCTTTTCTTTACAGAATTTCTTCTTTGGAAGTTTCACAAACTGAATCCAATGAATTACAGCATAAATCTAATAACCTCTTGTTCTTGTAGTAGTTTCTGGGATGTGACACTTCTCCACTACTAAATGCTTGTTTCGATTTCCTGACATTTTCCAGGAAGACAGCAAACTGTCAGGCATTTTCAAGTTTGTCTAGAAAGTTCACTACACCATTTACCAGGCAGAAATATCAAAGTTGTTGCATATCTGCTGGACAAATTGCAATTTGCAAACCCTCATAAAAGACTATGTTTCCCTGTCAAAAAGGTCATGAATACTATCTATCTGCAGTCTAGAAAGCAATAATCATGTGCAATTTACAGATAAAAAGTGATCTTAATTCCTGCAATATAATTTGTACTGCCACTTGGATTTTATTCTAAAGGAACTAAATTGAGTTATATCATGGGATATTTTATAGTGTCTTTCTGGTTTTGTTAATATTGTATTCTCAGTGATTTTTAATACTCACCCATGCCTGCATAATTTACCTGTCTTTATATACCTAAAGATATAGATCACACACAAATCTTTATATTTCTACACATATTTCTTTTTATTATGTTTTGAATTCAAAAATACTCATAATAATTGTACAAAACTTGCTCCTCTCATTCTATAGAAGCAATAGTTCAATGTCAGTATTTGCAGCAGGATATCTAATAACTTCCATCAAAGTGGTAGCATCTGACCCAGAAAAGAAAGGAGTTTATTCATCTTCTCCAGTGAACATATCTCACTCCGTGAACTTAATTGGAGAATTTGATCAGGTGGGTACTGCTGGAGGTAAGTAAGGTCCTCGCGAGTAAGCCCAAAATAATTGAAAGTAATACTTACTGCACAGTTATATGCATACATCACTTCATATATTGACTAAGCTATACTACAATGTTTCTAATTTATTTTTTCCAGACCTCCACCAATTTTATCTTTTTTTTAAAGTCTTTTTTTTTTTTTTCCTACCAGTGGTTTTCTGTTAGATATTCACTCCTTATGACTTTTTGTGATTTAATAATCACAATATTAAGCTCTGTATGCTGTAGAGATGTCTCAGAACCACGGTACAGATAAGTGTGTAATGGAAACTCTAGATTTCATTGTCATCTGTAGTTAATCTGTAGAGTTTAGAAAACGACTTTTCAGTGGAAAAATACTACATGCATTAAAATGGAAGATGAACATTGCATCTCAAAAAAATACCTGATCTGCTTATTATGCTCTCTCTAGCATGCTATAGTTAGGGCCAGATCAAGGATTCTCAACCATGTAGCAAAATAATTTTGTCACTCTAGACATGGGTCAGAGGGAAAGATTTGGGGAAAATGGAATGGAAATATGATGGCTTACTTGATCTGTTCTCTTCAGGGAAAAGGAAAAGATATGGAAAATGTGGGTAACCGTGGTCTATGTCTATTATCTTCCCTTGCCACACCAAAAAGCAGAATGAAAATCCCACTGCTTCACTGACTAAAGTGAAGGCAATGTTGCACGTAATAAGTTTAACATACATTATTTTCAGCATCTTTACTATTTTTATTTGGACTACAAATTCCTGGCTTTCTAGGTTTTTTTTGAAATCAGTTGTCTAGGTTCATTTGCTTTTTCTACATATTGTAGATGGGCCTCAAAATTAAAAGGTTTGAAATAATGTGCTTTCATGATTAAATATAATCATAAAACTGAACTCCCTGATGATTATCTTCAGCAATATTATTAGGTCTGTTGGCTACTATAAAATGCAGTAAGAATGAGAAAATTCAAATTAATCTCTTACTAATTAGCAGCTTTCTATAAAATCACACCAAGTTGTGAGACCATGAATATGGAATACTGGTTATGGAAAATATACTCTGTGTTAAAAATGGCAACATTATAATAGATACTAAAACTAATTATGTTGGGATCTTTGAGGTCGTTTAGTTACCTTTCCATCCATTTATGATAAGTAATCTGACATAAATTCTGTCAGTTGTGGAAGCTATTATTTAAATAACAGGTCATAAAGAGAGTTAGTGCCTAGAAGTGGATGATATAAATAATTGCAGGATACTTCTGGACTTAATGTAGATATTAAGAGGACCACAAGTTCCTTATTAATGGCACTAAAGTCCTCTTCTAAATTTAATCCTGCCTGGAAAAAAAAATTACACTTGGAAGAAAAGATTCAGCAGTTTTCTCTTCATGTTACATAGGTGTTTCTGTCACAACCTAGAAAACATAATGCTACCAGATTAGAAGATATTCTATTATTTGGATTTTTAAATATAATCTGTTAAATCTGTTCCATTTTCTGTTATAACAGTAATAGTACCACTACTGACATGTTGAGTACATTTACCACCCAGAATTATATATTTTTAGAAAGCTTTTCTGTCACTGAAAACAAATTTAAAATCTCCCACTGATAATTGTAACTATATCTTCACTAGAGTTTAAAATAACTCCTATTTTAAATATAACACCATGCTAGGAAACAGTTAAAAAGCTTATCTCATAAATATCCAGAAATATTACACGTTAGTGTAAATTTACAATATCTGATAGAGCATCTTGGCTTCTTGGGCATGTGTATTTACAAGGAGAAGATGTATACACTGTCAAATGAAAGTTAAAAGACATTAATACAAGCTTCCTTTATTAACTCTGGGGAGTTGTCCTTTTTCACTTTCTGGTTGGCCACCAGCTTTGACTTCTCCCATCAGACTCTCAAAAGACAATTGAGCAATTAGCCTTTTCGTTGAGGCTAATTACCAACAAAACCCAACTGACCATTAAAGAACTACATAATCAGTATTTGGGTACACAGGAGACAAAAAAAATAAAACGAGAAAAGGCTAGACAAGGAAAACTTTCACACCTTAGGTTCATTATGTTCATTCATCTAACCACAGCATATGTAATATTCCATTAGTAATATTCCATTAGTTACTCATCCAGGTACAGTTATCCTTACTTATCAGGGGCATGGTGAAGGCACTACTAATAATTCATTTTTGATACTGTCCCTTGAGTAAAAAGGTGTTCAACATTGACAGACTTAATTTTTCACTGAAAAGAAATTATCCCCACCTCCAAACCGTGACATCAAAGAGTACTTGAAAATGAAAATGAAATTTTCATATCAAGCACTTCCAAAGGAACAAAAGAAAACAACAAGATTGAAATAAAAGTGACTGTCATTTTTATTGTCTTAAAATATTTATACACGACACACATTATTAAAAAGGTTTAAATTCTATGTGACTAAGCAGCAAACCAAAAGCTTGCTTTTGCACTTTGTACAAATAGTAAGGTGTCCACAGCAGAAGGGGCTTGAACCATTTGGTCTGCCACCTCTTGCCCAACACTGCAACTTCATGATCAGTCAGATCAAGGCACACACACAGTCAGTTTTAACTCAAATCAGTTTCCAAACCAGTTCACCCCACAACCAGGTGAATCCTCAAAAATAAGGAAGGGATTGAGGGCTGAACAGATAGCCTAGGCAGGAGGAAGGCTTAAGCCCCAGCACAATTGTCCTGGCCACAGTGGGAGGTGTTTATTAAATGGGACTGGTTGACAAAGATGTCTGCAAGGTACTTAAGGGCATTTCAGAATCTAAGTTCCCCAGATATATATTGAATCCATATCAGAGTAAGACATGGACATTTATTGCCCCCTTCTTACTGCAACCCTTGCCTTGCTTTCCCTGTAAAGGAAATTCCGGATGTGCTTTAGAAGAGAGATGAAACAGATGGTTTTCAGAAGAAAGTTACAGTGCATTTCTGCCCAATGCCTGATCCAGATGCTTGGAACACTAAGATGTAGGGCACAGCATGGATTATTTTTGCATTTCTGTATTAATGAAGCTGAAGCCTATCACAGAATATGCTGTATACTAGTATATAGGACACTCTGGGACAGATGGGAAACTTCAGAAGAGATGATACTCTTCTGTTTGTCATTCTGGAGAGGAATTAAAACCATTGAGTTCCTGAATAAGACGTGGTTCTTATCCTGTTTCATTTTGGTTTGGATTTTGTTTGGATTAATCCTTATCATTTACCAACCCCAAAATCCTTTCTCTGCCAAATTGACCCAAATTCAAAACTAATATCATAATTTTGTGAGGTCCTATTATAAAATGTTGACTCGTGTCAGTTCTTTAGATTAATCCTTTGCTTACAAAAATGGATGTATGCAATCTGAAATCATTGTTCATTTGATTTAGTATCTATTTAATTTGCCAGATGATGTAGATGTCTAATTTTCTCCTAGGACCTGTGTGACTGTTAATTCACTAATAGTTTCTCTCTGGAATGAACAAACTAAATCCTGCAAACTAAAGCCTAGATATGACTCTCTAGAATATTCTTTCTAAGGAGTTGTCCTGAAAGGCCATGTGAAAAAAAAAAAATTGCATGAGATTTGTATATCTGCTATCCTGTGCACTTTTCCAACATTTTCCCAGAAGAATCTGCATCCCCAAGCACTCCAAAATGCTTCCCAAGCATAAAATATATATAATCATTTCATTCAATAAGATCTTTACTCTGATATTTACACAGCCATCTGGTCTGCACAGACTTTGCCTACTATACTTTGAACTGAGAAAAGCCACTTATGTAGAATGTGGGGGTCATAGATACACAACGTAGCGCTGAAGAAATCTCAGTGCTACATGCTATTTGTTGTAGAAAAAAATCAGTCCTCTCTGAAGAGGTGGATTGTTCTGCACCATTTAGTTTGTGTGCTTGGTGTGCAGCTGTAGAGTGCCAAAGAGTAAATTCTCAGCATGGCCTAGTATCAGTTCATTAGGTAGTTTCATCCCGTTTTTTATACATGTTGGACCTTTGTTCTTGTTCCTGAGTAGAAAGAGTTTTTGTTCTTTTTGATGGAGAATGATGCAGAGAATACTACTTCTATTTTGATTTTCTTAACCAGTTGTTTCAGTCTCCGATATCCAAGTAAATAATGAATCTAACAATTATGTCCCAGACATTTTGGTACTGACAGAACTTAAAATTTTATTTTTGTTTCTGTTGCTGTTTTAAAATTACTGTTCTTCCTATTCCCAGTTCCTTCTTTTTTCTGTTTTTATTTCTACATTTCACTTGCTATAATTGGTGTATCTTTCTGTTGATTTTTATTGTGTCAAGAATATAAATTTTGTTGCATTTTAGTACTTTGTTATACTGGCTTTCAGTACTTTTTTTTTTGCTTGCTCCTTCTTTTTTTGGTATTATACTATTTTTTCCAGATATACTGTTTTGGCACGTAGATACTTCATAAAAAGGTATGTGAACAAATATGTCCCTGATTAAGAAACCTCAAAGACTACAATCACTGTCTTCCAGTTTCTGTTTATTTAAAGCAGTGATTTTTATACAAAGAAATAGGAGGACACTTACAAAATGATGTGTGAATAAATGGATTAATATGAATAAGTGGCTTTATACACTGTCATGGGAAGAAATATATTATTATGGTAGGATAAGAATCTTATTTTAATTACTATTATAGTCTCTGAAGAACTTCTTATTTTGCAATAAGTGAGAGAAATAACACGTAACAAATACAGCGAATAATAAAGAAAAAAGTTTTATAATGTTGTGTGATGCCTCTTATTCTGGATTTTCTAGAATTTTAATGTAACTTGGATGCAATTAAATTTGCTGATAAAGTCCATTTTTTTTTTTAAAGTGAGCATTGAATGGACATGCCATTAGTTTACCACAGGCTTTCAGAATTGTCTTGTGTTTCAGAATTACTTAGCTGACTAGGTGGATGATGGACCTGTGTTTTATTTTCCTCCTTTGTCTTTTGTTTACATACCTTTCAATTTCCCTTCAAAAACTCTGGACAAAATGTCTTGATGCAGGACGAAGTATGGCCTAGTTTATAAAGACAAATCAGAAGTCAGGTAACAAAGAGGAAATAATGTTCTGCAAAGACACACATACATGGAAAAACTATTTTTGTCTTGTTAATCTTTATCCCAATTGGATTTTGCATAACCAGAGGCAGAAACAGATGTGATATCTAAGTGAAGAAGAATAGGAGTGCTAAAAAGACGTGGCCAAAAGCAAGCAATAGTGACAGACAGTAGGCTATATACTGCTTCAGGACTGAACAGCATTGGCTGATACAGGATGTAAATAATCAACCTGTCCATTTCGTTGACATTTCTGGGAAAGGGGGGGGTTCTTTGGCACTCTTTTTGCAGCAGCATGGATGACAGCTAGAAATAAACAGTGTTTTCATGGTCGAAATATCTGCCAGGCATGGTCATATGCAGGCTCTGCTTGAGGTAGCACCAATACTGAACAAAAGGTTGGGGTAGTAAAACAACTTGATGAGAGGTAGCTGGAGCCCCATATTCTCTTTACACATTCAGCCTGTGTTGCCAATAGATGTGGTTGATTAGCAGTGTTACAAGTAGAGCTCATATTGAATTCAACCTTAAATCATGATCCAGCCCTTTCTAAGACCTTATCCACTTATCCTTTTGTCAATTATTATAATGTTTATGTAGAATCAGTAAAAACTGTGCTTTTCTTTTTTAAAAAGTTCCCACAAGTCCTGACCTTACTACAGAGCTGAGAATTCAACATTCAGCTGAGGATGATAGCGCCCACTGTGCAGAGCAACTGGCCAGCTGGTGAGAAATTCCGGCTGTCATCGCAGTACAGGGAGTTAACATATTTATCAGATGCTTGAGATGAAAAAGTGGTAGTTCATGGGGACTTTTTTTTCCCTAAGCCATCTGGTCCTGAGGTGCCTATTACATCTATTATTGAATCATTAAAGTCAATGAGGTGAATAACATGATTAAACTTGTTTACTTGTCATGTAACAGTCGGTTAACAGCGAAATGTAACTTCTACTTTCTGGTTTACCCTGCAATAAAAATATATCTCAACTTCCCTAAGTGATACCTAAAATTAATGCCAGATAAATATCTTTTAATTTGTAGTCTAATTTAAAAGTACATTAATTCTTTTAACTTTGTTCTACATATGGATATTGTATTGCACTAACTGCAAAGACTGCTTCTTATAATTAAAACAATAAAACATAAATAATTGGAGATAAGTACAGATATGTATAGTCATCATTTCACTCTACTAATCAAGTGGGTGCACATTTATGGAGATCCTACAGAAAACTCAGTTTGCTAATGCAGAATTGTAAGAAAGGCAAAAAGATATATCAATATATAAAAGTCCTATTTGCATAAAAAGGTTTACAGTATTTCATTAGATGTTGTCGCAAAAGTAGGAATAAGCAGTTATTGTATTACCATAAATGAATTATACTTCTTTGTACTGAACTGAAATTTATATAATATGGATTATACTGTTTGAATTAATTATTAAATCCAGAAAATCTCACAGTGGTGACAGTGGAATTTAGTGTAAAAATTTCAACAGCAATAATTAATGTTACCCTAGAAATTAGGAACTAGTGATGCCCTTTTATATTTATGTTAAGGCCTCCTTTTGGGATCTGCAAATTTTAAAATGTGCAAATATTCTTAGGCTTAGCACAAAGTATTTCAAGTCAAAGGAATCCTAGATTTCAGTAGGCTTTATATCAGAGAATTAGTGAATAACATAATAAAGTAACGTGGATAATTATTCATACCAAGAAACATCAAATTAAATAAAGAATTAGAAAAACATCAGAAACTGTATTTATAGACATTGAATTTGTTCGGTTATCTCTACATAGTCAGCTTCGAGAGGCCTCAATGCCACTTAGCAACCTCACACTCCATGCATCCAAACATCACACATTACAATATGTTTTAAGACCAAAGTATAGTTTCAAATATTACACTGAAGGGAATAGATATCCTGAGATCTTGCCCCGGTACATCCCCTCCTGGACAAATCAGACCGGGACTTAACACTGATCTCCAACTACTAGTTTATCTAGCAGGTAAAGAAGTGATCCTTGGAATGACTGCAGCACATTTTCAAAAAATTGAAATAAACAATAATATTTTTGAGGGTTGTTTAAACTAACTGATTTGACTTTACCTAGAAATGCACAAGGCTGACTATAGTTTAAAGAGATGTCTCATAATCTCTGAGAAGTCGGCATTGAAATACAGTTTTCATTTCTTTGAAAGGATTTTAAACCTACATTTACGTGGTCAGAAGGAATATCTTCAACTGTTTCAGTGTTCTGATGAGTGATGGTATTGTGGATCATGATGAACTCACTTATCCACAATATCTGTGTCATTAACTGTAAGGTTTAATTCCAATGTTAGTCTGTGGCAATGCATTCCTCATGTAAGGATGTAATGAACCTTTGAATCTTTTTATCTAATCAGGATTTGCTTTTATTGTTAATGTTCTTGTTGCTTTATAATTCAAGCTTTTTTTATTACAAGCTTTTTTGGGGTTTTATTGGTGATGGTTTGATTTGGTTTCATTTTGGGGTGGTGGTGGTGTTTTTTTGTTTTTTTTTATTAATCTTTGCTTCTCAATATGTTGTAAAGAAGAATTACAGGAGAAGAATTACAGTTTGGTTTTGTTTGATTTTTCTTTTATTATTATTATTATTATTAATTTTTGTTTCTCAAATAAGAATTAGAGACGAGAAGCTGTGTACCTCAGGACACATAACAAGATTTAATAAAGATGCTATTGGACTCAGATGAAAGCACACTGCACAGGCTTTCATGACTATACTTAGGGGACTAAATGTATAATAATCTCAGCTATTCTTTTTACTGTCAGTTTCAACTCTCTGTCTGGGGACCAGAGAATGGATTTTATTTTATTACATTGCATCATTTAATCTTGTTTTGTTTTTTATTTTGTTTATTTTCTTGATATTATTTGAACAAATGCATGATATTTTTTCTTATATAATATCACTGTAAAATATTAGATTAAAGGGATGATTAACACATTACCATTTATCTGTCTGCTATACATCTTCCACTTTGTTAATTACTCAGTAAAAATTGCACAGCAGTTAAAATTTTTTTTTAATGGATATGAAACTACAAAATTAGTAGAATCAATCTGGACATTTAGCACAGCTGTACGTAAGTGATCTAGGGAGTTAATTGGAACTGCAAAGAGCCTGATAACTTTTATGCATATCACCCTGAAACATCCGCCACTCTTTGCTCAGAATTTAGAATAATTGTAATGTTGCACAAATAAAGTGAGCACAGAAGTACCATTATGACAATCTTTTCCAGTTTTCCATTTTGAAGACAAGATAGAAAAGTAAAACACAGGAAAATAATACAGGTGAGTTAGAACTGATATCGTTGTGATGACTGAGAACTAAATGGAGGTAGGAGACACACCAGGATTTTGCCATTCAGCATTTAAAAACATTTTTAAAAACCCCAAATTCAAATAGTTTAGGCACCATGAACCATTATATCTGTTCCCCATTGCCCAATAGGAAGTTTTCTAGATTTCAGTTTTTTCAATACACTTTTTGAGAGAAAAAAAAAATGGCGTTCAGCATCTATTTATTTATTTTCAAATCAAGAAAGTTCCATTTCAATTTTAGAGTTCCCCCAGTTAAAAAAATACAGTAAGAAACAGTTGACATGATTTGTCTTGTAGTCTTCCAACATGCACATTTCTCCATCTCTTCCACCTGGCAGTTTGGGAAAGTTGCCCAGGTTAAACCAGAATGCTTTGGAACAAAACCAGTCCTTTAGCATACTAGGTGTTGACAGGCCAACCTGGTTAACACATGGTTCTGCCAGGAAAAAAAAAAAAAATGCTGCTCTCTGGGTAAGCTGAATCATATTAGCTTCGAACATGTTAGATGATCACTTGAAGAATGTATCTACATTTGTAACATGATTCTATCTGTACTCTGGACAGAATCTCAGTGACTGAAAAAAATTAGGAGTTATCACTTTATCATAAGGTCCTTATGGCTTTTTGGGAAGAACTAAGGAAGCTAGCTCAGAGAAATAGGTATTTTATGTAGTATCTCTACTCTTAGCTCCATGTTTACCCAGATAGGCAGATGCATAATGCCCTGGAACCATTTATTTATTTCTATTGTTTATAAAGAATGGAAAGTTTTGGGGTAGCAGGCTGCATTGTTGATGTCTATAGCTGGTCACACGAGGCTTATCCTTGCAGACTCATATTCATGACAAATTATAGAATAATATTTTCTTCCATCTACATAACATCAAAAGTGGGCTAACTGAGTTCCAATTACAAGGGAAAATATAATGCCATAATATTGGTCTAATGTCTGTATAAATAATTCTGTGAGCAACAGAAATTATTCAAATTGATTTTGGGGATTAGGTTGTTGTTGTTTTTTTGTTTGTTTGTTTGTTTTCATTATTATCTTTATATTCTTAAACTAATACCTTGTGATTGGATTCTCAGCTGTCTAGAAAGATGCAAACTAGATAATTTCTTTCAGCCTGACGTTTAGAGATTTAGTGAGGTTTTCAGTTTTTCAGTAAGAAAGTTTATTCTACTAATAAGACTAAGAAGATCTATCTCCTTATTTGTTTATTTCTGTGACACTTGCAGGTAAACAAAATCTTTAAGTGCAGAACCCTTTTTCATGTGCATGGGACACAATGACTTTTTAGTGGGAAGGACAATGTGATGTGACTGTGTTGTCTCTGCTCAGATGTTCTGCATGATCAGAATGTCCTTAGGTAACAGAACGGGACTATTTCATGTGGTGTTTATAGAAAGTGATGAAATTGCTGCTGTTCTTAGAGAACAACTTCACCTTCTGACTTCTCTGAAGTAGAACTAGTTCATATTTCACTTACTTCTGTTAAAAAAATGACTGTGGTGTAGAGTTGTACCAAGCTGCCCAAGGTAGACCAGAGATAAAAATTTCCCAATTTGTTCTGTTTTTCTTTGATATTGGTATAAAGATGTTTTCTAAAAAGGAAGAAAAAACATGTAGAATGTGTCTTTGGATGCTTTTTAAAGTATATTTAAAAATGTAATAATTTATGCACACAAGGAGATATAAGGATGCTGTCCTGTATCAGACCAGTATTTTGCATCTCTGCGTTTTATAGTTCTTCAACTAAAACACTAAACTTTTAAACACAATAAACATCAACATCAGCAGAATGCATTATTGTGGTCATAGATATCTTTATTTATCTGAATTTTTCTGTGTATGTATTTGTTTTATACTACAGGAAAACATAGCTGCAATAAACCAAAATCAATGCAATTTAAAACCTTAATTTTACCTACTTCTAAAGTGACAATACCACAATGGAAAAACAACAAGAAAAATATGATTGTGCAGGGAAATAAATGTATAATTATGCATGTTTTATTACATTATTGTATAGCCACAACTCATTTACTAACTGACTATAAAGTGAATTTTTAAGGTGAGAAGATTTGACCTAATATTATATGAATATGATCAGCTACAAACAATAAGATTAATTTATCTTCAACTGGAAAATAATGTATTTCTATATAAGTATTTTAAGAATGTATATCCATAAATATTGCCTTTTAATCAGTCATATTTTGGAAATGTCTGGTCCATTTTATAAAAACTCTTTACATTCTCCCATATTTCTGAAATAATAACATATACAATGTATAGACTATACTGAGACAGACTTAGTCTCATACCACGAGCCTGACAATTCTTTCTGCACTTCCAGGTCATTATATTATTTAACAGGAGTTTTGAATTGTTTTCAGATAGTGTTATGCTAAGAAAAATTTGGCCCAAAAGTACTAAGATTATATTTTCTACTAATATGTATCTATTTTTTCTCATGTTTTTATTACCCGATTCTCACAATAATAATTTTATAATAATTTTAATTCTCTTTTTGCAGTGGATGTTTCACCTTTTAAGAAATCATGCAAATAGTTTTCGTAAATCGTCCCTTTAATAAATGAATGAAGCACCTAAACTGGAAAGAAATATGAATGGTCAAGCCATTAAATTATATATTTATTTATTTTTCCAAAAAGACTTAAAGAAAAAATGACAGAGGCAAGGACCACACTGTTCTTTGCTGTGTTAACTAGGCAATCATCACTATTTGGCTGGAAGAAAGTACTGAGGTTGCTAATTATAATATCATAACCATAGTTCATTTATCCCTGTAAGAAGATATGTTGCTATTTTCTTGGGAAGAAAAGCTTTCAAGAACTCACAATGTCTGATACCACAGAAATCCCTCAGGCAATTTGTTTATTCTCCCTAAATCACAGATCTTTTTAAGAGCTGAAATTTGAAAGTTTAGACTAACAGTTACCATCAAAAGCTGATCATCTTTTAGAATTTTTAGTGTATTATTTTGGGGATTGCTCTTCACTGTGAAGCAAGGTGGGGATACCAGTGAGGGTCTTTTTTATGCTTTGTAGTGTAACTGGGATAGAGGTGACACATTCTCTGAGAAGATAATGTTTCTGTTTAACGTCCTAACTGTTTGTTAAGACAAGGCAGAGAAAGCTAGAAAACTGTAAAAGCTTACTAGAAGAGAATTTCTTCAGACAGTAGACAATGTTTTCTCTCAATTGCCTTTGCTGAAAGCTGCTATGGCTGACCACTGAATTTTGTAGGTATCACTTCGTGGTTTGTTTAGTCAAGTATTCCCTTATCTCTAATTCCTTCCCTCTGCCTAGGTAAAACTACTGTAAATAATTTGACAATTTCCACCTAACCAAGCTTCTTGATGACCCTGAAAGGTGAGTTTCAGGACACCAGAAGACATAGATGTCCCAATCAGAGCACAGTGGCAGAATGAGAAGACTTCTTTCCTCTTCCCCAGTATTTCTTCTTCCAGTTCGTTCTACTTTCCTAATTTCCATATTTATGCATCACATAGGCTAATTCTTATATCACAGTAGGGCAATTATTAATTTGAGTGAAACCTAGGTAAATCTTCTCCCATTTCTCTTGCTTAGTACACAGAAGAAGGGAAGTCAGCTCCTCCCTTCAAGTGCTTACAAGACAAACACATTTTGAAAAAAATGTTGTAATTAAAACTGCAGCCACTGTTTATAGCCTGAAAGGTCAGGGAAGAATCAAAGCGTATATGACAAGTTTCTTAGAAGAATATAGTTCAGGTTAGATTCCTAGATGAGGAAGTGACCAAGCTAAAGCAGAAAGTAGAAAACATGAGAATGCAGCAGCTTGCACTAGCACCATGCCACTTGTTTAACTGCCTGACTATATGTCCTTGAACCCATTTTTAGTGCCATCTTTAGGAAATTAGGGATTTTGTCAGAGTTTTTTTGGTTTTCCTTTGGGTTTTTTTTGTTTGTTTGTTTGTTGGTGGTTTTTTTTACTATGTTAATATCATATATAGTTTATATAAACCCTGGCTGGATTTCCTAAGCAACTTCTCCCAAAAAAAGTGCAGAGAAATGGCTGCTATAAAACATGTTTCAGAAAGTGTAGTTTCTGAGAAAATAATGCAGAAATCCTCTGAGAGCACAAAGAAAATAGTTAGCACCATGTACTTGGGATACTTACTTAAAGAAAGAGTGAGCTTCACTTGTGAAGTGAAATGAAAATTACTTGGTCCCTTGGGATTTACAAGAATTCTGTGAAACTGTGATCCACTTCACCTTTCTTTTATGAGGATATATGTTCTTGAGCAGCAGACCACATAATGGTCTGGGTAGGAAACACCACCTGCTGTAAACTCCTTCCAGCAAGGCCACCCTCAGCACAGAAAGCAAGCCTCTCTGGGGCACATATCAGAATAGTCATGCAGCACAGCAGCCTGTCCTCTGCTCTCTGTTCTTAAAGGAAACTGCAAATCAACCATCAGAAAACCATCCTACCAGCTGGATCCAGTAAAAAGTAGCATAAAATTTGTGCTGCTGTGCTGTGACTTCTTTCTTGTTGCCTACAAAAATATGTGTCCCTAGGACAATGGGACCCCAGACTTGAACTTGAGTTAGAAGCCCAACTGATCTAAGCTTCTCCGGTAGAAAAGTTATGTTTCCACCTTTCAGAGGCTGGGCTATGTCAAACCCTGTGGATGATCCTTGCCTATGAGGAGATTATAATGGCTCCACTCCTCAGACAGATGCTTCAGTTAAGAGCCTACAGCAAGGTGACAGAAATGAAGGCCATAGAAAGTGACACAAAAAGCAGCCACATCTATCAAAGAAAGCTTTAACTATGCCCTCTTCAAGGATAGAAGTAAATTTCTCAGTTGAGAAACAAAACTCTTGTCGACAAATCTGACCAAAAATAAGACATTCCACTGGTAAGCAAAGGGGATAATTGTCTGCAAAATAAGAAATGCCTTCAAAGCTAAGCAGGAGTCCTCACCACATACTTCAATTACTATGGGGAACAAGGTAAACTAAAGTGTGTGCCTTGTCTACACAAGAAAAACTCTTTCATTTGACAAAATCAGTTTAAAATTGGATCTAGTGATACTAGAAAAAATTAAAAGTGTTGATTGAAGATGGCCCCTTGTGGTTTTCACTTCTTGCTTCTTCTTTTAGAGGAAAAACCCACAACCTAGAGGTGCTCGGATGCTGTTTTTTCCTGATACTGATCAACATTTTTTCATAACTAATTTTCTCAACACATATTTCCTCTATTTCTTTAATAATTTGCCACCTTCCTTGATATAGGGTGGAGATGTCTAGATTTCTGCCACAAAGTATAGATATAAATAGCTAGGTTTTTCAGTTCCAGACCACCCAAACCAGATTTGCAAGACTAAATAAAATGGAAACTTTTTAATATTTTAGAAAGCATAATTCTTAGGGAGAAAATGGGGATGAAGGCGATGTTAGTAAGTTTGTGAGAGCTTTCCTACACTTTCTTCGTGATATTAGTAGTTTAAAATAGTTTGGTGCAATACGATGCTTTTCAATGTGAAAATAAATAATTATTCTTAGTTATAAACACACAGTTCTGAAGACATTTCTGTCAGAGTTGGTTAGCAGTTTTCCAGATGTAGCATAATAACAGAAGGGAGCTCTCCTCTTCTGATGCTCTTCTTGTAATTTATGTTTTAAATTAACAGTGTTAGTTAACCTACACTTATATAATTTGTTTCATGTTTATTGTTGTTTGAAGAAAAACTCTTACATTTTTCTGGCATGCTTAATAACACCTATTGCATTGAAATTGTATTCCAAAATTTTTGCTATACTTGTATTTCTGTATTATTTAGATAAACCAATTAATTTGACTGCAGTAAAGTGATGCATGCATTGTTCTATATGTATGAAAAGTCGATTTCTCTCCTACTTCTCTCACTCTAGCAATCTTTCCTTACTTCCTTCTACTTTTTCATTTTCTTCCTGTTTTTCCAGTGTTATCATCAGCATTCATCCCTTTACTACCTCTCATCCATGTGATACTCTTCCAACACTCTTTTTCTTCCTCTATAATTATCTTCATTCCTCATGTATCTCGTCAGTTTCCCACTCCCCATAGTTTCCAAATTACAAAGTACTGTACCAATTTTTCACATAGCTATTGTTTCTCCTGCTCCTGTCCATGTTTGAGGCACACCAGTTTTCCATTACCTTATTCCCTAAATCAGTATTCCAATGCTGCTGTTCTCAATCATTCATTTGAACCCATCAGTCATGAACTCGCAGCTTCTCACAAGCAGTCACCTCCCAATAGCTTTCACTAATGACTACTAGACATCTAGCTTGATCACCACATCCTCCTTCTTTATCTGCACTTTAGGTGAGTAATTCTTACAGCAACATCAAGACAGAAAGATGTGCCTCTATACTACTTTGCAGAGTCCCATATCTAATATACCTTACACTGTTATTGCACATTTTTTTCCTCTATAGACCTCTTGCCTTCACAGATTGTATACAAACCTACATTTTCGGAATAAAAATAAAACACATCTAACTGCACATGGTGTTACACTATAGACTCTTCATTTAAGGCAAAATCTGCAGTTTGATTTCCTATATGATTTTTTCCTCTCTAAAATTTTTTTCAGTCAACAGCCATTCTCTCACAGCTATCTCAAAGGCATTCAATCAAATACTTCTTTTGAGTTCCAGTAGGAAATGACTCCTACTTTCTGATGCCAGATGAATCATTAATGGGAACAGTGTCAGATTTTCTTGTGTCTTGTAATAACAAGAAGCAGATAAAAACATAAGTCCAATGCATTTGCAATGTCCCTGTTCACCTGTAACTGGAAAACAGGGTAAACCTTTTCTTTCAGGAATGCATGGTTAATTGCAATTCAGAGAAATGCTAAACATTTGTGTTGATTAAACACTATTCAAACTGATAGGAAAGGAATAATTTAATCCATTTTAAAATCTATAATATAGCATTTCAATACATTAATGAAGGAGAATGGTCCAACACACTTTATTTGCAGTAAGTGGTTTTGAGAACTGACTCAATTTTTCCTCAAATGAAATCTAAAAATATTACATGTCATTTGGCATGAAGTGCAAGTCCTCAATCTGAAAGAAAACAGTTGTCCAGAGATTGTAGATGTTTTTTTAGGGGAAAAAAAAAAAAAAAGCTTCACGTCAAGCTTTAAGGGAAAGAAAAAAGAACATATATAGAAAATATTTAGTATTATTTTTATATAACCTTAGCAATGTTTCAGCATCAAATGACTTCTCAAGAGTAACACTGTTCTTCAGATCGGCCATTTGATGATGAAATGGCAATAAGGTCACCCGTTTTTATCTTATAAATTAATACACCCTACAAGCCTAGTCTTAGACCCATATTGTCATAGTTCTGAATCAGAGAAGATCACATTGGCTCCTGACAAAATTGTTGAATAACTTGTATGAAACTTTTTTTTTTTTTCTGGTCACCATGCACAAATGCATGATAATTGGGAGCCTTAATCTGATATAAACTGCTCACAACCAAAGCTGTCTAAAAAGCAAGGATACCAGTTCAAGGCTTTTGGAGTTTGGTTTTGTTTTTTTTTTCCCCAGATCTAATTTATAACTATGCTGAACAACATGAATTAAGTTACCTATTTTCTTAGAGTGCCTTATTGCAAGATAACACAAATGTTTATACTTGTATTTCTTTTCTGTCTTGCATATGTCTTTTGTCAACTGACCAGCGTCTGAAGACCTTTTTTAAGGCATCTGATTGTCCCTGAATAGTTAGGAAGTCTGGAAGGCAAACTTTAATGTTTAGTACTTCTTTAAGGAAGTATATATATATATATATATATAAAAATATAAATAAATATATATTTAATATATAAATAAATTAGCTGTTTCTATGTAGTAACAAGAATCTTACATACCCCATACACAGTGCTAGAGCTTAAATAGGAACTTTTTGCATAGTTCTTAAAGTTTTGTGGTCTTCATCCCTTTAAAAAAGGAAATTGTGTAGAGGAAAATTCTTTAATTTTCATTGAAAAGCATATACTACCGGCTTACTGATTTCCTTAGCAGCATGTGAATACAAGATAATTTTTAATTCTGTTTTGGGTCATTTTTGGGTTTGTTTTTTGGTGGTTTTTTTTAAAGTTATATCAGTGCACATTCCTATGATTCAAGTACGAAAAGGAAGTACAGCTAGCTGACTCTGTAATATGTCCTGTTTCACGAGGCTCAGAGAAGGTGAACTACGCAGAGGAAAAATGCTGCAACATATCTTGCCAGCAGGATTAGGGAAATGTATGTTAAGTTCTAAATAAATTCAATGGCTTTGTGGATATGGAGCATTTACTGGCCTGGATGTGCACAGTCTGCCTACCATATTTTTATGCACTGATTTTCACTGGAGAGCAACGAAGGCATACAGAGAGCAATGAGCTCCTGTAGATCTCCTGGGCCAGATGACTGCGGGGCTCCAGACTCCACTTAGAAGCCGGCTTATCCCTCATTTAGACACAGGCAGGCGGTCTCCAGATAGATGTTTGGCTGCCTCTGTGGAGTGGAATTAGGTGACTGTGGCCATGAAATACATTGGTAAGAAATATTAACACTTTAAAGGTGATTCTTTCCTCTTCTTTCTTGTTGGCAGTATTCTGCAAATGCTAGTTTTTACAAAATAATGACTTCAGATCAATTGGTTTTTACTGTCTGGAACTAGTAGAAAATCTTAAAATTATGGATCATAACTGAGTGCTGTTTGAGTAGTGAAAGCATGGTGCTTTATCTTCTAATCATCTTCAAAATATTGACTTAGTGCCTGTGAATGTTCATCATCACTACAGGATAAACCAGAAAGGCTGTCTTAATGAAGTTTGATCAGCAGCTGTGGATGCATGTGTTCAAAGAGCCTACCCTAATATAAGAGTCAATATGTTCAAACTTACTGCCAGCATGTTTTTTTAGACAAAAGGAATCAACTGTTCTGTCACATGCCTTCATTATGTATTTTTGGGAGTTCACTCCCTGACAATTGCATAATACATTTGCAATTATGTGTTAGAAAGGATGACTACATGTTAGGGAATTTATTCTAGTTTGAGTAAACTTGTTCAGAAAGAAAGTGAGGTGCATTAGATTTCTGCAGCTGCTGTGAAAGATGAGTACATGCCATCAAATTGTTGTCTTAATTAAAAGTTTTGTAAATCTCACATATAAATAGTCTAAAACCATGGGGATATCAAAATAAATACATAAAATCACCTTTTTTTCTCTGTTTCTCAGTAGTAAAATATTACCTATGTTACACATGTGTTTGTCCCAGTTTTTTTTCAGAAAATACAAGTTCTTTCATGTAGGTCACCTCAATAGCTGATCCTTTTATAATATCTGTCTTGTGCACTATTAACAATAACTTCTAAATTCAGAGTTGCTTATGTTTCTCCCAGTTTCTTCTTTCAAGGGAAAGAATTGCAACTGTTTCATCAAGTTAGTCAGCAAGTAATTTTAAGCTTCATCTTAATTAGTTCAATAAAGGTTAAATCATATGACAGCATAGATAAGGTTTGATAATTACACACCTAACTTAGGGAAAAGAAGTGCTCACAGTGGATGAAATTACGAGGACTTTTCGATTCTTCTTCCTTGGCGTTATCCTTATTTCACTCAGAGTATATTACCAGCTGGAGAAATGTGGAAAAATAGCTTCCATAGGTGAATATAGCTAGCTGTGTAGGGCCATGCAGAGTGTTCATAGCAATAATAAAATCAAAAGAAAAACTTCAAACCACAAGAACAAAAAAAGGGGAAAGGCCATGTGACAATCTCTGCTGTATTCATGCATAAAAATGGGCCAAACTTAACCAAACCAAACATTCCTTCTTGACAGATTTCACTGAATTTCACTGAATTCAGATTCTATGTCAGTTGCATAAATCTGGTACAAATTAACTGATTTCCATAGAAATAATGTGGATTTAAGAAGGTATAAATGAATTAAGACCCAAGAAGTACCATTTTACAATGCTCAGTTGCAAAGTGTCTTAAAACCATCCCATTCTTAGGGTTCTGGAGAAGCAGTAAAATAAAACAGAATAAGCAGCACAAGCAATTTGAGTTCAGTTTCCATTTTACGCTATTTCAGTCAAGACCAAATTCCAATTCTCTGTAATAATTAAGTAGCTTCAGCACTAAGAAGTTCTAACCTTCAACAAGGCAATTGTTCTACAACTTCCAGCAAAGGGTGACTTTCTATTGACCAGCTATTGATTAGGCTTTCTGTGTTCTTGCAATATGAGATTGTTAATAATGCAATGATTTATGAGATTCTTGAATATCTTTTTGTTCTTCAGGAATTAAAAACAGCAATGGAAATACATTTTTATGTCACTATTAGAAGAGTTTTAGATAGGAATTCAGATATCATTAAAGGAAGTCCTAATGCATATTTTATCAGTTCAAAATCCATTCCTGAACACTTTTCTCCTTTTAAACTCAGCTAAAAGAATAGCATTCAAATATGTTCAAAATTCTTGATAATCCTGAATTTCCACAGTTAATTGTGGGAATTGACCAAAATTAGGTTATTCCCCCAAATTCAGTAGAACCGAAATGCACAGAAGCTCTCAATCAATGTTAAAGAAATGGGAAAATCTGTGGTAAGGGCCAAATAGTTTTTATCCAAAATTACAAAAAGATAAATATTCTTAATATATTTTTGCTAATATTGGAAGCTGTTTTCATTTTTGCAATGCAGTAATACTAAAATGCAACTAGCTATACCATTTTATGCAACTTCTTTCCTCTTTGTTTTCAAAATTTGTGAAAAGAACACCCTTTTAAAGATCCTTAATGCTCCTGGGCTGTCTCTAAGACTTCTTTGACCTTATGGAGACACAATACTTTAAACTGCATAAAACACTCTGATTTTTTACCTTCTAATTCTCTGTCTGTCAAAAGGTAAATGAAGGTAGAAAATAATTCTTTCTGTTCAAATAAGTATCTGACACAACAAAATAATCACTGTAATATATGATCAGTATTAGTTTATAATAAGCGCTGCTATAAAATTACTCCCATTATAGACATTAATTTCTACAATCAGCAGGTGATAATCATTCAGTTTTGAACCTGACATAGTACAACTGTCATCATAAGACACTTTTAATCATTATGTGAATGAACATTTAATCAGGTAGCTGCATATAATTACTCTTTGAATACACACACAATTAAATTCAAAATCTCAGAGAGAAACTTTACAAAGTGCTAACTAATTTTGGAGAACTAGGTACCAAATAAACAGCATTAAATGAGTTCAGAAACCTAACCTCTCAGCTCGATTAATTTTAATCTAGCATAAGTATACGTTCTATTTCCTTTACATGTGATAAATAGCATCTGTCCTCTGTGAAAAACACATTTTTGTAAGAAAAGCATTAAATGGTATACGAATAGCAAAATTTAATCCACAGTTAATAATTGAAAACCATTTATTGGGTTCTCTCATGTCTCAAAAAACAAAGGCAATTAATTACACAGATTTAATATTAATCTGCAAAACACGCAATTTGACAGAACAATAACATAGTGTTTGTCTTTGCTGACTAAGAGTGGAGGCTGACAGCTAATTATTTCAAGCAAAACCTGCTGCTTGAAAGATTTGTCCCCGATATAATCTCTATTTCCTCTGGAAATCACAGCATACTTGACCAGAGTGCTACTATTCCTTTTAGGGAAGAGAAACTGGCTTTGAGTCAGTCAACAAGTTTTGTAAGTGTTTGTCTACCACAATTGCCACTTCATGTAGATAGTTGTAAATTATTTCTGCTGTGTAGAAGATCACTCAGTAGTTTCAAATTATATGTTCAGGTGTTATTCATTAAAAACTGATTAAGGGAAAATGGTAGACTTGTTGCAAAATACCTGGAAGGACGACCCAAGGGATGCTTTTGCATGAAGTATAGTATGTCTCAAAAATTCTCCATAATATGAGAAGTCTTAAATTCAAGAGTCAAGAAGACTAGAAGAAAAGTGTTCTCATGCAGAAGACTAAGCCTGTCTCTTAACTCTGACATGTACCTATTTCTGTTCTTATTTTCTTCCGTTCCTTAATCGGGCTGATATGCTCTTCCCACTTTGCATCAGTAGATCCTTGCCATCTTTGAAAGTACTCCTAGGGGAATAATCACAGGCAAAATATTGGTGGAAATAAGTAATAAGTAGGGCAGTCCAGAGGTCTCCTTTTTTTTTCTTTTTTCTTTTTTTTTCTGAGATAGCAAAAATCTGTCTGTATTCATAAACTACCTATCTTCCACAAAATTCTTTTCTCCTGATCCCGTGATCATCTGACAGGTTTTAGCACACTTCCTGTGTCTTCTGGACTAATACAACTCCTTTAAAATTCCTACTAGGTGAAGTTCTGGGAAAAGTGTTTTTTAGAGATCCCTCTCAATAAGCAGCATGTATTAGACTGTGCTGGATTTACCTCCTTTCTTGCTTGACATTACTCTAAAGTTATGCCACTTATTTTATTCTGTTATGCATTCTCACAGACCACTTATGTTGTAAAAGATCAAATTCAGTAGGCAGCAACACAGATCTTTCATTACTACAGGTACTTTGAATGGTCTTTGGTGAGCTGATTATACCTGAAATTATGACATAGCATTGTCTTAAAACATTTACTAGTCTAAATTAATGTCTCTATGTCAGCTAAGTTGGATGTGCTTAGCTCTCTTTTTGGGAACTGCCAGATGCATTTTAACCAAAATGTTAGCCAATTATTTTTATTATTAAGGCTTTGGTTTTATATTTTCATAAGAAGTAGGTATCTGTATATATACATGTATCTCCCCATACATTTATATGTGTGCCTGTGCATGTGTATATACAGCAAGGTTTCCAAACGTTTGCTATAGTAAAACTTCTGCTCTAAATTACTGCTTTTAAATGAATGTCCTGCGGTTCTACATAAAACTGAATCAAAGGTGTTACTGATTTGCTGTTTGGATCACTACAGATGTTTGCTCTCATTGGCTATTTATTAGTTGTGTGGAACACCCCTTTGAGAAAATCAGGAGAGGAAAGGGATTTATTGTCAGTGACAATTTCATGAGAATTTTACACATTTAAAACTGAATGTGTTAGTAAGGAAAATTTCAGAAGTGTTAGCATTGCATTACAATTCTTGAAAATCTGGCTTGTCATGGGGTTTGTCCGTTCTTACAAGAAGGGTCCCCTCAAGATTTAGATTTGAAAAAAGGGAAGAAAACCATAACTGTGGCTGCCTGTCATGAACTTTGAGGGAGCTTCAAAGAATACTTTTCATAGTATACAGCTAAAACTGTATGTTTATGAAGAACATAAATAACCACAGTATACCCATTGTGGGAAGCTCTCATTATTCAGTCCTATTAAATGTCAAAGTGTCTTAGAAAATTAAATAAAAAGGTCTACTGATATGAACAGATAAACTGTGAGCCTTGTAAAATATATGAAATGGAACTGAGGGAAGAGCTAAGTGAAGAATTCTAATATAAAGCACATTGCCATAAATTTTTTCAAGTTACTTACATCATAAAGAATTTACTTGCTTCTGACTGCTTGTTGCTCATTTCTGAATATTTCTCCATCTTTCCAATCCCTAGAAGTAGTATTGAGAATCAACAGAAAATGAACCATGAAGGCTTTGGGACCCAGGGGGAAAGATGCGAGTAAAAAGAGCAGCAAAAGAAATAACAGCAGTGATATAATAACAACAGAACTCCATGCCTTCTGCCTTAGATTTATATATCCTGTGCTGTTTTATTCACTAACAACAGAGCATATTTGCATTGTTGGTCTTGTTTTAATAAACTCATCAATTACTTATTTTCTCTTCCTATTGATGCACCAAATATACCCAGCAATGTTATAAATTTTAGGTGTAATCAATTGCAGCCATTTCAGAACACAGAACAGAGAAAATGAGAAAACCATTCCAGTTTCTGTTCCAAACCACTGTTTAATAATAAATGGAAGCTGTATGATATGTATATAAATTGACTGGGTATTTTTTTCAATTTTTGATAAAATAAGTGTCATACTCATATTGCTTACAAACTGGAATGAACTTTCATGGCTTTGAATTATCAGTGGTTGGGTTTCTTAATAGTCCCTGTTATCATCTATTTCTTTAGCTCTGGGAACATTTCTGCTAACTGAGAAAACTAGCATTCTAACTTCTGTCTTTGTGTCTTAAATTTAAAACATATAGTGTGACAATTTATCAACATTATCACATCTGATGATCTTAAAACAACAGAAGTGCCATCTATTCAAAGCAATAATTGACATGTCCAGTCTTTCAAGAATAGTATGTAGTACAGGATATATGCAAGTTTTCTGGGTTTGTTTCTCTGATGCACAGTTAGATGGACTTTACATTCAGTGATACATTTGGTTTTGATAAGCACCACACTGGCAATTTGATAAGCAAAAAAAATGAGGTTTCTTAGGAAGTGTAAAGGATGTAAACAATGACATGCCTATTATATATAAATATACATTTTTTTCTGACAAATATTAAAATCTATAATCTGAATTCTAGATATTCCCA
>JAOXJM010000001.1:151322003-151337920 GCA_026413425.1 Tringa solitaria
TCTACCACTCTCACAGTAAAGAAGTTCCTCCTCATATTTAGGTGGAACTTCTTATGTTCGAGTTTGTGCCCGTAAGAACTGTAAATAGATTTTTGAAAATACTAGGCAAATTCAGAGAAGTCACTGTTATCTATTTAAAAATGGTGTTAGCTACAATCTCAATTTGAAGAAGTATTTAAACATTGATTGTTGTAGCTGGAAGACTGTATCAGCCAAAAGGCGACTTGAAAGCTACTGACTATGCGTGCACTACTCTGTTGGCTTTTTTCAGAGCCAACTACATGAGACAAGGAAAAGAATGTGAAAATCACCTTTCATCCTGACATAGTTCTGAAAGACCCTCTTAGTATTATAAATTAGCAATTGCCCATCTAATGAATAATATTCAGGTTTGTGATATTGTCTACCAGGTAATTATTTTAGATTAATATTTGGTTGTTTAATATAAAGCTAGATAAAACAGGGCATTAGGTTTAAAGTCTAGACTCAAATCAAGACGAGGGAGAAAAGGAATGACACAGTACTCTCTCAGCAAGAGAAAGGGACGAGTATAAGTGGTACATCAGCACAAGTGTAAGAAGGAAATTATTTTATGTAAGATGTTTGATCTTTCGTTAATAAAAATCCATTGTTAGTAAAAATTAAAAGTTGATACTGATGAGTTTTTGTGTAGCAGTATGAAAGCGTAAAGGCTTTTTTCAGTCTAACAACTTTTTCTGTTTTCTTTCCTTGATTACTTTTTCAAGAACTTGGGTAACTTGTTACTCTATATATGACCTAAGTATGAATCAAAATAAATACATAAATTTACCAGTCTTTCAGAATGTTTTGGTATGCTGTAGAAGGTCAAAACTTGACAATGAAGGTGCTACCAGACATGTTGTCATTGCTTTAGGTGGGTGGTTCAACTACACCCAACAGAGACGTATCACTGTGTTGCCTGAAGAGAAAACCAGAGGATAAATCATGTCTCAAAAACTTCTAGGTCCAAGATAAAATTAAACTGGACTTTGGTTTATACTGGGCAAAACGTAAATCACCCAGAATGCCAGCACAACACTGAGTTGAGAATGGCATGAGGAAACTAGAAGCAGCTTATTTTACTTTTAGCTTTTGTGTTGGCATGTGGGAAAATCCATGTCTGACCCTTACATATGGCCTTGCATTTGGATCACCAAATCAATTATTCCTTTCAGTCTCATTCGGCATTACCTTTGAAATTCAACTGAGCTGAATTTTTAACACTACGTGTTCTTTATGTGAATGTAACGCAGATAATTGATGGTATGGGTGCTGGCAGTGAGGAACTATTCATATTCAGGGACAGTGCTTGACTAATAATAGTTGTTATGATAATCCCAAGGAAACATCTATGAAGATAATTGCATTTTGTTGAAACAGTGCCGTTGAAATACGACAGAGGTTACTAACTATATTTTTAGCTTAAAGTCTAGATATTCTAAGTATTTGTAGCCTGGGTTTAAATTTCTTCTAATAAAGTCTTAATGCTTTTTAAAGGAGTGACTGCATCAGTGGACAAGGGAAGAACCAAAGATGCCATCTACTTGGATTTCTGTTAGGCCTTGACACATTTCCCCACAACATCCTTCCCCCTAAATTGATGAAATAAGGATTTGATGGGTGGACTGTTCAATAGATGAGGAATTGGTTGGATGGTTACATCCAGTGGGTAGTGGTCAATGGCTCAATATCCAGATAGAGACTGATGACAAGTAGTGTCTCTCAGGGGTCCATAATAGGAACACTACTGTTTAGTTCTTGGACTAGATAATATATAATAGTCAGGAAACTGGCACGGAGAGACTTAGTAAAGGAAAATTCCTTCCCCATTTTGTCAGAGGAAATCATTCAGGCTTTGGGCAGTGACAAAGTCTCACAAGAACCTTTTCTACACACTGAAGCAATGATTAGAATCTCATTTAAAGACAAGTGTCATGAGCAGCTTCTGGAGAAAGAATTCATTATTTTGAAACTATAAAAGAACGTTCCAGTCCAAGGTTTAGGCAGACTTTTTTTTTTTAAAGTAGCTTAGATGAGTTCTTTGAAACTTAAAGGCCCCTGTTGTGAATTCTACTAGCTGGGGTGATTACCTCGGCTCAAGAATGCTTATTTTAAGCCCATATTGCCCATCTTTTGAAAAACAAAGATTATCATGAGCTCATGTTACACAGGAAAGGAAAATCATTTCAACACTCATAGTTAACACTTCTACGTTCAAATTGTCAATTGTTACCCAAAGAATTTATTATCTGTAAATACATTTTTTAACTATATAAATAGGACATTTTAAGTCACAAAGATATTTGTATTCCTGTTGCAGACTCTTCCTACAGATCATAGAGTCATAGAATCATAGAATTGTCTAGGTTTGAAGGGACCTGTAAGGTCATCTAGTTCAACCAACAATCTAACTCTGATAAAAAAAATCACTAAACCATGTCTCTAAGCACTATGTCAACCTGTCTTTTGAATACCTCCAGGGATGGTGCCCCAACCACCTCTCTGGGTAGCTCATTCCAATGCTTAATAACACTTTCAGTGTAAAAATTTTTCCTTACATCCAATCTGATCCAATTCCTCTTGTCCTATTGCCTGTGACATGGGAGAAGAAGCCAACACCCACCTCTGTACAACTTCCTTTCAGGTAGTTGTAGAGGGAAATAAGGTCCCCCCTCAGCCTCTTCTTCTCTAGGCTGAACAACCCCAGCTCCCTCAATGTCTCTTAATAATATTTATTCTCCAGATTCCTCACCAGATTTGTTGCCCTTCTCTGGACCCGCTCCAGTACCTCAATGTCTTTTTTGTAGTAAGGGGCCCAAAACTGCACACAGTACTCAAGGTGGGGCCTCAACTGTGTACAGGGGGGCGATCACCTTCTGAGTTCTACTGATACAGGCCAAGATACTGTTGGCCTTCTTGGCCACCTGGGCACACTGCTGACTCATGTTCAGCCGACAGTTGATGAACAATCCCAGATCCTTTTCTGCCAGGCAGCTCTCCAACCATTCTTCCCCAAGCCTGTAGCGCTGCCTGGGGTTGTTGTGATCCCAGTGCAGGACCCAGCACTTGGCCTTATTGAACCTCATCCCATTCATCTCTGCCTACATGAAGAATCAGTAATGGGTAGCAGTCTGTGGGCAAAAAAAAGCTTTAACCCTGTCCCTAGGGAGCAGCATACTTTCTGAAGAAATGGGTTGAGTCTGCATATCGGGCCTTCTGTTTCCGTCAGGAGGGAGTCTCGTATGACAACGACCCGTCGTTTTTTCTTTATGGAAGAAGTTTTGATATGAGGCATAGGTCAACTTAACCTTTGTGACACCTCCAAGTTAGATGAACCATCTTCCTCATTATTGTTCAGTTCCACTTGCACAGCCTCATACCTAGTATGCAAGGACACCTGGGAAGGTGGGGTAATTGCAAAGGACACACACCCACTGTGCCAGGCAGAAACTTGTTGCAATCGTCCCCTATCCCTTGAGTTACTGTGTTCAGCCAGGTGGATAGATGATAGATAATATGATGCATCTTGTCTGCCTGTTGGGCCTGTCTCATGGAAGGTAAGGTGCGAAGGTATTAGGTGTTTCTTGGTATTCTTGTAGGGCAGGAGATAATACAAGCACAGAGCAACAGATTGGAATGTTTCTTTAAAGGCCATCTAGTCCAAAACCCTGCTGAAAGCAGGGTCAACCTAAAACAGACTTCTTAGAACCTTGTTAAGTTGGGTTTGGAGAGTATCCAGTGATATAGATTGTGGGAGGAACTTCGCAGTGACTGGAAGAAGGCAATCCCATGTCCGCCTTCGAGAACAGCAGGAAAAACTACTTGGAGAGCTACAAACTCATCAGCCTAAATGAGGTCTCTGGAAAAGTTATGGATAAAATCCACCGGGAAGTCATGTCCAGGTATATGAAGAACAAGATTGTAGTTGGGAACAGAGATCAAGAAATTACCAAGAATAAATCATGTCAGACTGATTTGTTTGTCTTTTATGATGAGATTCTTCAGATTCCCTCTGAAGGGGAAAAAAGTGTATGTTGTATACGTTGACTTTAATAGAGTCCTTGACATGTTGCCTTTTTGCAGTCATTGGGAAGGTCCTCTGATTGCCATGACCTGCCAAAGATGCAAGGAGTAGACACCCAAATCCTTCCTCAACCCCATGGGCTTGCACATATTCAATTTGCTTAAACTGTGTAGATATATATGACTACAAAGGTATAAAAGTATACCTTTAATTATTTATTGATACGCATATTTTAATATTGTTCACACACTGTCTTTTTCATCATTATGATAATTAGTAAATGTGAATTATTTGGAAAGAACATAAGTTTGGCTTAGAAAAGCCAGTTCTACTAGACAGTGCTGAACTGGAAAGAGAGATAAAGAAATACTTTGTGCGTAAGAATAGCTTTATGATCAATTCTAGATTCTCCTAAAGGAAACATTGAAAGCAAACCCATGCCTATTCCTCTACTTGTTCACATGTCTACAGAAGTGAGTTACGAGAGGTCAAAGTCAATTTATTTATGTCTCAGGAAGCAACAATTTTCCTGTTGCTACCTCCGTACGGTGTTGAGAATGGACTCAGCAGTTATTACTCATCTGAAACCTCTTTGAATTTTATTAGATATTGTTCTGGCAGATATCAGCAGTAAACCACCCTACTTTCAGGAACAGCAGCTTCTTAGAAACATATCAATTTAATATTTTCTCAAAACAAAGTTCTAAGAGGTTAGATTAAATAAAAAATACATTATAATAACATGTAAAACCATAAAACTAAAATAAAAAATAATATTTTAATACATTTAAAATATGCTATTTGTAACATGCAAAATATTCTACATGCAGGAATTGCATGATTTTATTTTGTTTTTAAATCTATGACTAATTACTGGAAAGTTGAAGACAGGAGAGAACTACGCAAAAAGTCTGTGCTTATATCTCTACTTTATTGTTATTTGGATTAACTTAGTAATGACGTTTAAACGACCAGACTAATAGGAATTTTGGAGAGAGAATTTTGGAATTAAGATGTTGCTAAGGTATTGAATGTTTGCAATATGGCTTCAACTGTCAGTAGAGATGTAGATGTAGTCAAACAAAGACAAGTTACTGTCCTCTTCTGTGTACATGTACCAAGAATAAGACACGTCAGGCAACGCCCCCTATGTCAAATTGCCAGCTTGCTGAACAGAGTAGAACAAAGACATCAGGATTCAAAACAAGCTGCTTTCAAAGCAGCTATTTTTTGGTAAATTTCTTGCCTTTTGCTCTCGTTATATGTCAACATCACTTTGATATAAACATCAGAGCATAGCCTCAAGGACAAGTTCTTCCCCCTTGGACTAAACCTTAGGGGGTTGCCAGCCTATAGTTTAACTCATACAGTAACCCCCCTCCTATATAGAAAACTACTAATATGGAAAATGCAGACATCTGAAGCTTGAAATGCACTACAGCACAAGAGTGACAGGTACCCCACGGAGCCTACTGTGCCCAATGAGACTTTCAGTGTTCCTGAAAGAAAAATGACATTGTTAGTGGGAATTCAGAAGTTTTCTTGCAACAGCATCAAGCACTTGTGGTATATCCCCACATCTCTCTCTCTAAACTACCAAACACTATAAATTAGATGATAGCATAGAAAATGTTTTCTTTTCCACATCTTGAACTTAAGTTTGGGAAATTTAGAGTCTTACACATTTTCTTCTGGAGAAACTATAGTCTTGTATTCCTTGTGGATAGAAATGTTCATAGCAAAGGCAAGGAAGCTGCAGATAGATGAATATTTATATGTGAAACTTAATTTTTTATTTGTTGAAGTTATTATTCAGACATTAAGATACCATTAAATCTTCTGAATTGTTTCCTTCCAAATTTTTTTTTCCCTAACTGGCAGGCTGACCTTTGGTTGATGGAGTTTTTCCTAGAAATTTTAGATTACTAGAGACCTGAATGTAGATTTTAGAGAACTGGGTTAAATTGTACAGCTTTTCCCCTACTTCTTGAATTTTAATCAATGATAAAATCATTTGTCATTTTTTTTTTTGTTGTTAAGGAATTTATGAGCCTGACATTTCACAATTCAAGGTTCGTTCACAAAATAGAAAATGCTTTGTCTTCTACTTAAAAACACAAGCAGATTGCTAATATTGACCATATATTCAGGGACTTGCGACTGCTTCCTTAATTGACTCATGTTGATACTTAGTATTTAACAAGAATTGTGTAGGTTAGATGTTTGGAGAGCTACACGCACAGAAACACCCTACAAAAATAGAAATTGATATTTTATTTTCTTTTTTTCAAGCTATAATTTGGCTTATTAATGCAGTGGGTGAGAGAATTAAAGGGAAATGCCCGGGTTTTCTTTGTCACTGACCAATAATTGTCTATGAGGTAGGACCTGAGCTCTCAGAAACTAGAATTAATAGAGTAATTTTAAGAATCAGGAAGATTAAAGGCTACATGAGAAATACAAGGTATAACATAGAGTAGCACTTCAGAGCATCATCGGCCTAAACAGGCAGAGTTGTATTCATTGTGCCAAGACCCCAGTAAGTGCTTAAATTCTGTGATGACTTGAAATCTCAGTAAGTTACTGCAAATGGTACATCAGAGGTGAAATAAAATGAGAAAATGAAATAAAAACCAGTACCAGTTATTACGTTAAGAAAAACAGCATGTATTTATTTGTTGTTAGTAGCTTCCTTGGCACTGTATAGAATAAATGTGTTGTGTATATACGATTCTACATTGCAGATTTTCAAGGGCACTTCTGAATTCAGTCACGTCACCATGGCTTGGAAAGCAAACTGGAAACATTTCCTATTCAACAAATTAATTCCCAAAGCAAATTGTTTCCCCACCATTACAAGGAGTCCCAAGGATCTTGTTATAAATGTTTCATAAGCAACAATGGCAAGTAAATAAAAGCATCATATATTTAACTCATTCTGTTTTGCCTACTGTATATGCCAAAAATTAGACTGAGATAGAAACAAACCTCTGATTTATCAACACCTTAACAACACAGATTCTTTTTATTTTTTTGTATCTGAAAACACAGAATCAACAGTTGTAACTGTATGGGGCTTGACTTTGTTAATTGGAAAGATTGTTATTTATACCATTAAATAATTAGTAATGCTTTTACAAGAAGAAAGTAAAATTTCAACTATTTGCAAAAATAAGGAAAAAAATATCTTTTAGATAATCAAATCACAGAGGCATACCGCCATTCTCAACCGAATGTGATTCTGTTACTCTGGGCTAACTTTTATAAAAGGTTTTACTCAAAAAAGGCTGATAGCAAATTAATTAAAACAATATAAAGGAAACATATCAAACCATAGCACTTCTTTAAGATGAATGATCAGCTCTGGTGATGGATGTAGAGCTACAAATGACAATTTACACATAAAGAACTGAAAGTTTCTTGTGGACCTTGATTACGCTAAGTCATGCTAAATTTTACCTTGTAGCTATACACTGTTGCCCAGAGAAGTTGTGGATGCCGCAGCCCTGGAAGTGTCCAAGACCAGGCTGGATGGGTCTTTGAGCAACATGGTCTAGTTGGAGATGTCCCTGCCCATGGCAGGCGGGTTGGAACTCAATGATCTTTCAGGTCGCTTCCAACTCTAACCATTCTATGATTCTATGGCAGTGTTTCCCTTAATCAAGACCATAAGCAGGTGTATACAATCTGCATGTATACAATGTATAAACTTTTCAAGGGGACAGATGTGTAGTACTAAATTTTCCTCCCATAAGAACATGTGAAATAGTAGTTGTGCAACTAAACTAGTAGTTTTGTGAAAACACTAGTAGAAAGTAATCTGTCCAGAGATTATTTGATTTATATGATAATGGAGTATATGGAAAGCAATTCTAAAAATCTGCATAGAGCATTAAGAATGCACGCCCATGTCTATTTCATCTAGTCTCCAGCTGCATTTCTAAAGAACCATTGGAATCCCATATATTGTCCCGTGGCTTACCTGGCAACTTCTTACAGATGTTTCTTAGAGCATTTAAAATAGTTCTCAAAATCAATATCTGGGTGTCTGAAACACTTTTTTTAAAATGTCATGCATCAGTGTAAGGACAGGCATTGTGTGGGTCTTGAAAGAAGATGAGAAATCTAGGGTTCTAGAACTCAACAGACTGGGTGTGAGTTCTGGAGGCAGAAAATGGCCATATGGATGAAAAGCATGGGAGGAAATGTAGAGTGCTGAAGGTGGGTATCAAGGTGGACCTCTTACCCTGTCTGGTTGTTAATAGATGTTCTGTGGCTCTGAACATTGTTGGCCACTAAGAGATGAACTGTAGAAGTACAAGGGTAAGTATGGAAATATTATTCTATTACCCCTTACCAGGCTAATAAAATATACTTGTGTCCTTGTTCGAGGTAAAAAAAGAATCAATTTTCTTTTCAGTAGTTTTACTTTTCAGCTGAGCCTCTTTAACTAGCTTAACTCCCTGAAATTTATGGTGTATTTTTAGACAGTAGTCCGCTTTCAGAGTGATAAGACCTGATGTTTATAATTTATACCAATGCGTGCAGAGAGGCTTTTTCTTATTTTTATTGCTCTAACAACCAAGGTCAGCTAACTGAAAACTAGCAGAAAAGTGTAGAGGGGTTGCACCTGCAGGGAAGACCAAACAGGTGATCCAAAACTGACCAACAGGGCATTCCATCCCATCTCTGTCATGTTCAGCATAAAAGCTGAGGAGTCAAAGGAGTCAACCCTCTTTTTCAGTGGTTGGTGTCTAAGAAGGACTCTGTTTGCCTTTGATCCTGATCCATGCATTCCTGAATCCAGATCTGGAATCCAGTTCCCATCAGTCACTGAGTCCAGTCTGGGACTTACCCAATGCCTGCTGGTGATATGATCATCATCCTGGGAGCTTGATATGGTTTTGTATATATTGTATATATTTCATTATTTTCTTCTTATTATTTTATTAATATTTTAATTAAAGTAATCTTGTTTCATTTTAAACTCATAAGTTTCTTTTCTCTCTCATCCTTCTCTCCCTGCAGGGAGATGCTCTCCCTTCTCTGAAGGGGAGAGAAGTAAAAGAGAGCTTCTGCCTTTCATTTTAGTGGCTGGTCCAGTGCAAATCACAACAATCTAACCTTCCAAAAAAGTTTTATTTAACAAATATTTTGGTTTTTTAGTGTATGTATAGGTCTGCCATTTGATTTTAACATTGCTGCTTGGAATACTTAGCTGTATAATGGTGCTGCCAGGTGACTTCTCAGAACCCAAGTTAGTGCCTTGTATTCCCATGCAATACATATGAGGATGCTCACATCTGAAAAGTTGTTTTACGAAAACAGGGTTAATATGAGGGTTTTTTCACTGATGCAGGCAGATGAGAGATTATTCTCGTTCTTGCAGTACCAGGTCAGTAAAACAGCAGAATTTAAGGAGCCTACTGGAATGAATGGAGACTTGTAAATGACTGTTAAAGCCCAGAAAAATGAGTGAACTACTACATAACGTAGATAAAGAGGAAAGAAATATTGAAGAGTGTTAAACACCTTCCTTTGAGTGGCATGAGTGTTCTCACTTGGATTCATAGTTCTACGCATGGTGTTGGTAACTTATTTAACAACTTCATTTAGAAAGTGTGTATGTGTAATTAAGCAGTACTGATATTTCCTTTGAAAAATGAACTACAGTATAGGCTGTTGTTGCTTCTTTTAATATCTTTTAGTTCAGTTTTTTTCTGCTTGAAGAAATTTAACAATTTGTGAGCCCATAATGTCTTCTGCTACAATGAGTGGTCTTGAAGGTGTTTCATCATGGAGCACATAGTTAAATATATGTTGACTAATAGCAGGATTGACTCTACAGAAGTGCAAATGTCTGCATGAGAGAAGACCTGGACTACAAAGTTCTGTCATATGCTCTTGCCATTTTGGACATATATTAGTTGAAATGGAACTTTCTGGAAGATTTCTGAGGGGGGCTTTTGCATGAGACATGAGGGCGCAAAAGCAAGCCCTGAGAAGAGCTCCTAAGTTCCTGTAGGAATTTAAAGACAACAAATGAAGCACCTCTGTTTATTAACCTCTTCAAGACTATATTGCAGTAGAGGAAGATGAGTTTTAAGTGCCTACAAGCTGGAAGTGGGTGCCAAGAGCAAGATCTGAATTAGTAATCCCCTTTCAAGAACCTTCAGGAATGTTTCATACTCAAGACGTGTTCCTAACCTTTACTATATTTAAACAAAACTAATCTGACATGTTTACATAGTATGCTCTAAATTAACAACATTTTCAAATATTTTTCCAACTTGGAGCAAAAATCTCTCTCTGTCTCAGTTCCATGCCTACAAGTAAGAATTGTAATATGGGTGCGTTTAGTTCCTGCTAGACTTCAAACTCATGTTATATGTCCTTTTAACTGATTATTCATTCAAGCTTATCTTTTATTTTGTAAGTATATTTGTCCTTTTCTATTACATATTTGTATCCTGTCTTATCAGAGCTCTGTCTTCCACTTCGTAACTTTAAAAAGTTAAACTTAAATACCTGAAATATGTGATTTTATTGTTATTGCACTCAATTTTTACAATTGCAAACTTTCTTTTTTAAGCTTTACTTGACCTTAATTCTCTGTGAAGAGACATTTTGTTCTGTTTGAGTGCCAGAAATCAGATGGATAATACTTAGATTGACTCCAAACCAAGAGGTACAGTAGCTTTCAACTCTGTCTTGCAGTTTTCATCACCATTATGTAATTCAGACATAAGAGTTTGGGAAAGCGAATGTAGTTTTAATGTAGTGCAATTGACAAAAAAGCTGTGGGGGAAAAGAAATTTTACTTCCATACTGCAAATGTCAAATGAAAAAAAGTCATCTTCCCAGACTTGTTATGGGTATAAAGCACTTACGAGTTTGGCAGAGTTTGTAAGATTTTATGAACTTCTGGCCTTCCTTTTTGGGACTGAGCAATTTAAGACAGACTCTTGAAAGCTTAGCAAGTGATTAGCGAGAGTTTGTAATGGATTGTCTTCAGTTAAGATGGTTCACCCCTGATGGAACTCATAAGTATGTAATCGTGAAAGAGAGAATAGAGATCAGGTCAGTCCTCTTGCACTTGAGAGAAACTCCCAGTTAGGTTTTCCTGGGAAGCAAGCAAACAAAAAAAAAACCCCAAACAAAACAAAAACCAAAGAAGGAAAACAGCAAAAGAAAGGACAAAACAACACAGGTGTGGTTACTTTGGGAGCCAAAGAAAGCAAGCTGTAGACTATATACATATATTGCATAATTTAAACAAACATGTTACATGACACAAAACAGGAAATAAGAGGATCTTTTATTTTTCAAACTATACAAAAATAAACCAAAACCTATGATTAAAGTATGTATAATATTTATTTATTATTCTTTCCATCTCAGATATGACCCTTTTCCCTTGTGAAATTAAAGTATAATAAAAAAGAAACTAATATATAATTTTACATATTTTACTACTGCATTCTAAGTTACCGTTATGTGTAGGGATTTTGTGTGTCTCACACTGGAATTAGAGAGACTGATTCGGTTCTCACAATCATAAATGAGGATAGCATTTGGCCTCCCACCTCATCTGTCATACTGACACTTAAATAGTAGCTCTGTATGCCAAGCAGACGTGGAGTGAATTTTCCTACAACCATAGGTTGTAAAGTAAGCAGCAAAACAGATCTGTAAAAAGAACTGAGGAACCTCATGATCAGAAAGGATGAATAACAGTCACTTGAACAGATGTGATTTTACAGACAATAAATGTCAGTGCTATTAGATACCAGCAAGACAGAAGAAGCCAAGGCGAGGTGAGGTGAGACAAGGTGAGGCAAGCGAGGCAAGGAGAGGCAAGGCAAAACAGAACTGCAGAAGAGACAGTCCTAAAATAACTTTAAGAGATTTGAGTACCGCGATATAAAATATTTTATGGTATCAATATCTTATAATTACAGGGCTAAAAATTGTGGGTCTCTCATCTGTCTTTATATCTAGCATTCTTATTTGAAATTCTCCCTTCTGTAATGTATTGAAACTTGCATTTTTACCAAGGCATTATCAGCCATGAGAGTTACTTAAGCAAAATTCTAGTTGTAGTCAATCTTGTACAAAGACACAAGGCTTGTTCAATAATAAAATCAGTTATTCTTGCCTTTCAACGTATGTATTGATTGATTGACAGCTTGATTGATTCAATTTCCTCCAGAAGTGAAAGAAAAATTGTATGAAAAGTTATTCAAAATAAAACTCTTCCTTTCACTCTGCCATTTCAATTGTCTCTCTCTGATAAACATCACCATTATATATAAGATAAAACAAGCCATGTTGCTCTTTTTTAGTTTCGCATTTGTCTTCCTCATACCTATCCTTTGTTTTGCTTATTATTTCTACTGATCTTCAGCAGATCACATGTTTTTGTTTGGTACAAACCAGTACTATGGGAAATACGATGCTGCAAATCAAAGTCCTGTGAAGTGGTAGTGTTCTTGATTCCCTGCTGCGTTCAAGGTCAGCAGAAGATGTGGCCTGAAGCTCTGCTCCTTGAATCTTGACCTTCACTGAGTAATTCTCTAATGACTTGGGAGGGACATCATAATTAGATAAAATTCTTGCCTATCTTTATGAAAGGGCACCAGATTAAACTCTCTGCATGTTTGATGAGAAGTGAAGTGATTGTTTTCCCCACTTCAAATGCTTCAGCATGCCTTTTCATTAATGTTTTATCACTTCCATACTGAATTCTGAAGCTTTCAAGAGGTTTTGAGGAAAAATGAAAAAAAAAAAAAAGCAAAACACCCTCCTTACAAAACTGTAAATCTTCTTTTGATGCAAATTCTTTCTTTCCTTATATACTCTTCATACACCCATTTGGAAAAGGTTACAGTTTACCTGAACAAAGTAAATAAAAATCAGCCTGAATTCATAAAATATTTTAAGTAAAATCCAGTCACAAATTACTTCAAGTTTTCAATACAATAGGCCATGTAATATAATCAAAGTGAATTAAATGCTTTTATTCTTTAAATCGTTCTGTAAACCCATTGAGTTACAGATGAGCTTTAAAGAAGAGATGATAAAATATTTATTCTGTTGCAGCTGAAATGACAAACATCCTGCTGCTCATTTTATTTTAGTAAAAAGATTTACAAAAGCAATTTAAATCCAGAACACATTGCTGCAGGCATTCATCAGGCAGATCTCTTGCACAGCACATTATCAGTAGAGCAAGAGGTGAGATGTTAAGTAAGAAGCAGAAAAATGCCAGTGGCCTTATCAAATCGGAGAAGAGAGTGCAATTGTTTTGAGAGTGAAATTTAGTAGCATCTCCTAATCATGGTGGACTCCTGATAGTGAAAATCAGTCACTTTTAGTCACTTTCAATTTGTGTGCCTCCTCTTTTGTATTCCCTGTATTCTTTTCAACTTGTTTTTTAGTATCTGATTAATGCATCTCTGGGGCAAATCTGACGAAATTCTTTTTGGAATCTCTTCATGATCAATCTGGTATCATATACAGCTTAATGTGTCCTTTTTCCTTTGTATCTTGAAAATGCTGGGATGTGTTACAAATGCACAAACCCTTAGAAGCAAAGATATTTCAGGCTTATCCTTCTGTCCTTTGGGTTATTAAAAGCAAAAATAAGCTTTAAAAATTAATAGGAAGTGGCTTCAGGATGGTTATCTGTAAAACACACTAGGCAAAAGAAATGCTCCAACACTCACATTTCATTGTTATTACAACTTTTTTTTTCCTGTAAACTCTGTAGGAGACCAAATTCCAAGAGACTGCCTTGGCCTGTTGCTTTACTGCTCTGTCCCACAGGGAGCCTAGATTGCTGTGTGTCACAAATTCTAGCTCTTATGTACCAACTGCTGCCTGAGTACATCATAAAGGAAAGCAAGCCACCTGAAGCATAGTGCAAACTCAGTTTTCAGCTCTCCAAAGGACAATGTTTGAATGGTATGCACTCACTGCTTCTTGTGCTTTCTGGTCATAGCTGGAATTGGCACACTTTAATGGCTTGAATTTCTTCTGCTTCTTGTGCCAGGTTTTATCACTGTTTGAACAAAAGCCTGTCAATGTACTCTACCTTCCAGTCTTCACAGTTCTTTTAACTCATTTGCTTCATTATGGTGTATTGACATTAACGGAGATGTTATATTTGCCTGCCAGTTAACTTTCATTACTACTTTTGGCAAAATTTGGTTTTCTTATTAACCACTGATCTATATTACTTCTCCCAGTCAACCTTGATCTACATGTTATCTCACCATATTTCTGGTTGTCTTGTTTAGCCATAGTCTTTTCCTTTGCTTTCAATACCAAAGTACATAATTTAGGAATATGACTTCTGAGACTGTCCAAAGCCATGTTTTGTAAATGAAATCGTTCATCACATTAGGGTTCATAAAGGCTTTGAGCTAACTTCACTCTTCTGAAACTGCTAACAAAATGTCCCAGGCTGAGCCCAGTATCTCTAAGTCTTTTAATAGGCATGTTCTGCAAAAACACGATGCAGTAAAGCCAAAAAATATGTGGAATTTTTGAGCTCTGGGAAAGATTGTTCCTACTTTAAAACCTCTGTTTCTAACATCTTGATTCCTACACTATAGCCATGAAGACTTTATGAAGGCTGGGGAGAGTTACCTCACTCGCAAATGAGCAAAAGACCACTTTCCAATTCAAAAAAGAGACTTCAAAAGTATATACATTAAAGATTGCTAGATGTGAGTAATAGAGTAGTAGGAACCAAATACAGTCCAAAAGAGAAACAGATAATAAGACCCAATATATATTTGCTGTTCAAACTTCTATTATTTCTGGTTTTTTTTCTGTCTCCACTAATAATTAAAGAAATAAAAATAAGTTGTCCAAAGTTTCCTACAATAATCTAATAATTTTGTATTAACTTGTGCATTTCTTTCTCAAGGTATACCATGCTACAAATACTCCTTTGTATTTAAAAACACTTTACATAACAAAAGAGGGTGAGAGAAAAGGTAAAATGAGTTGCAGAAAACTCAGTTTTACTTGGTATCACAGACATCCACTTTTATAGTCTACCACAGTAGACAAATCTGTTCAAGTTCAAATTTGCATTAATTTGCTATGTGTGTCATACACAGATATATTGATGTCACTGATCAATGAGAAACCAGCTAAAGGTTGTGAAACATAATGCCTTTACTCTGCAGTATTGAACCAAGGCTGCCTGGAGAAAAGAGATGAATGATTTTTACATCAAGCTTAAATAAAGAAATGTGAAGCTCCTTTAGGTTGTCTATGGCTGCAGCTTTATCACCTTCACAAAGTCATCATAAACACTCGCTCTCACTCTCTGACCTTTAGTGGCTAAAATAAGAATGAAAGTACAGCAAGTATTCTTGACCTGGGATTTTACCTAGCTTGAAAAATACTGTGTGCTAATTGTAGTCTTGTGTCATATAATAGGATACAGCTATTTTGTAATTGGCAATTTGTAAGGAATTACATTGGTGAGATGGCAATAATTCTAAAATCCCTGTTTTCCAGGAACACTAATGTAAATTTACTACAACGCTTTCTCTTTACAACTGTATTGATGTGGTAAACTTAACTTCAAATCCTGCAGTCAGATTATGCTTTATGATGCTGGAAATTATTTGATTAATCTTCCAAACTTATAACAGACTACATTTTTCATTATTTGCTTTTTGAACTTAGATGGTACCATTTCCTACCAGTAAATACAAAATACTGAGAAGGTATTTTTACGTATGTGCTAGCAAGAACGTTAGTAAAAGACACAAGAGAAATCAGGTAGTTAATTAATGTCTGTACTTTATTTATAAAATGTAGAACATTAAAAAAAAACAAAACAAAGAAA
>JAOXJM010000001.1:151339413-151373406 GCA_026413425.1 Tringa solitaria
CACATTGAGGTATTTAATGAATTGTGTTGAGAATAAATTCCAAAATTAGCAAATTTTTAGCAATTTTTTTTCTACATCATTCACGTAGAAGTCTTCATAAATGTACATTTCTTTATCCCTTTAATGTATTGAGAGGATTTTTGACTTCCAGTAAGTGGATAATATTGGTTAGCATTACTACAGGCATCCACTTGCTTTGCATAAGAAATAAGAATATGATTTAAATACTAACTTAAGGGAAATCAAGTTCATAACCCTTCAAAAATTAAACTGCACAAGGCTGAAATTCAGCAAGCTATTTTGGAATGCTTACGAGCTACTCATAAATGTCACAAAACCACTGAAAGATCCTCAGAAGTTTTCTGCTTTGATTCAGATCCTGAATTTTATATGATAGTAATCCAGAGAAGTTTAACAGTAGGCAGACACTTTTCTCTGTCTTTTTAGAAAATCAAAAATGTATAGTTGTGATTCACAATCCAGCCTACAAATGCACAAATTGGAGCTGAATCCACATACCAATCTTCCCAGCATGCTGACAGAGACAGACCCCCAACACCACATAGCGCTCTGTGACGTGCTTAATTCTGATGAGTAGCTATTATAAGTAGTATGAAAAACTTGAAACTCAGAAGTCATCCACTAAGTTTCTCCTAACTGCAATATTAGTACTGAGAAATAAAAAGCCATTTCATTGCCTAGGCTCTAATGCTTGCTTCCAGTTTAGGTGGAATGTAAGTAATCTAGACAGGATCTTGCTTTGTATTCCTAGGGAATTTTGAAGACGTGGAAATTACCACTCTAACAAGATGATGCACTTACACAAATACCACCTCCAATTTGTTTTTCTGCCCACATATCTCCAGGATTTTTTTGTTTTTACCATTGATTTTGGAATGTTACGATTCCCCTGAAGAGAATTTATCATTTGTTTCCTCACAAGGGAACCTTTTTGAGAGTTCATCCCCAGTGTTAATAGGTTATCCAAAACTATGTGTATCTTTTTAAAACATAATTTCTACTTTGCCCCTTTCTGCTGAGAAATACATGTTACTACCTTGTGGGCAAACAATTTAATTTGGCTTGTTAAAGATCTTTTCAGCATATGCAGTCTTTAAGGTAAAATCATTCATTTTTCAGTATCTTTTTGATTGTCCTACAGCTGTACTTTGATATAGAATGCTTTATATGACATAAACTCATCACCAAATGTGTGCTTGAATTCACAGTGTCAGTTAGAATTGCACACAGTTTACGAAAAGCAAGATTTCATGTACTATGCATAGAATTTTTCCAAATTATTCGAGCCAAATAACCAGGAAGGAACACAGAAAACAACTTACAGTAACAGTTTTATTGTTATTGCTCTGTGGGCTTTGCTGCTGCTGTTGTTGTTTATTTGTTAGTTTGTTAACATTGGTAGAGCAGCAGAAGTGATACACTTGACTTATAACTGAGTAGCAACACTGTAGAAATACCACAAGTGAGGTTGATTAAATATATTCTTTTTGTTAGATTGATTTCCCAAAAGAGTGTATGCAAACTTGAGTGCAATACCCCCTGCCCATGTATATATAGTGTTTTGAGAGAAATTTTCACCTTACCCTGTTATCATTAGATATTGAACACAGAAAAATATGTGATATGTTGATCAATAGGGTATGGCAAAAGTTCTCATATAAAATGTTGTAGATGTAGTACACTGTCTGCCAAAGCATCATGTGTATAACAGATTCATCAGCTTTTTCTTTTTTCTTTTTTTTTTTTCTCTTCCAAGCAAAGCCAAGCCTGCAGACAAGCAAAAGACAGATGTTTGAGCTGACTTTCACTTTATGAAATCTAATGGTCCAGGTTAACAGCTTGGTCTATGTTTGCGAAAGAAAATTGAAGCCACTCTTTCACTTGGTTTCCATACAGACTGCAAAAAGGAAGGTATTATAAACAGTGAACAATCCAGTCCCCCAATGCATTGCAATTCCAACTCAGAATTTCAACGTGACCTTAAATAAAGCCCACTATTCACTGGTTGTAGAAAACTGTAATGATGCTGGTAAGAAGACATCAAAGACAGTTAAGCCTGCTTTGGCAATAATGAAAGGGTAGTATTGATACAATTTTTCAAAAGCCACATTCTTCAACAGACCTGGCTAAGAACTGACAGCTGCTGGAATTTAATCTGTTTCTCCTTTAGTGAAACAATACTTACAGGATGGGAAGTGTCAAGTGGAAGGGGAGAGCTCTCATTTTCTGAGAACTGCAAAGCTGGCTTTGGCAAATCTTGCAATTCCTGTTCCCCCTTTGTGCAGCATCAATCATTTTATCTTATTGGAGGTGACGCTGTTTTGTAGACAGTAGAAGTTTGAACTCTTCTGCCTCTTAGAAATAGATCTGCCCTTACAATTTGTCATTCTTTTAATTTACTCTTTACTAAGTGAATCTGTCTAGTTGAATATAGAGCCCAAAATGCATTTGAAGTAAAACATGGGCATGTGTGTCCATACACATGCATATATAGGTTCATCTGACCTAGCAGGTAAAAAGGCAAGCAAGCAAAAAACCACTACTAACAAACCTCTGCAAAGCACATTGTATAAGAACCGCTGTAGCTCTGACTTGGAATGATAAGCTTTGCTTATGTTCAGGGTATTTTGCCTTTGAAACGGCAAGCTGAGCTCAAACTTATGCAGCATGGTTTAACCCCACTTTTCACTTTAACCTAAATAAAACTGTGGCCATGGAAAACATTTACTTCCCTCTTTATTTGAATCTAGATGCATCTCCCTTAGTGTTTGACATGGATGTTTATTACGCACTGGTTTGAAATATGTTAAGAGAGAGTTGGCACACAGCTCTTTATGTTTCCATTAGTGTTAATGAGAGCACTTTGTGTAAATCTCCATACACCCACATGTACGTGCCTTCTGCAGAAAAGGAAAGAGACCCAAAATATTTTACAGATTTTATCCTACCTAAAGGGAACTGTAGTTTTCACAAAAGCCTTTCTATATTAAAGGAAAAACTCAAGAAACTCAGATGAATAGTGTTATAAAAATTTTGTTACATTGTTTTCTTTAGATTTATAACTGCAAAGGGAAGTGTTCTACCCTTGAGCTCTAGACACCCTTTCATGTAGCTTAAAAAGCAAATTTTTGTTTGTTCTTTGTTTATTGATTTTATAAGACAGCAACCCTAAAGCAAAAGAAAGAAAATGATTGTACACGTGTATTTGCCAGCATGTTGCCTTAACAACAGTCACTCATCTCTCTTTAGCATGAGCTGTTATTCTATAACTATGGATTATTTGGGACTGTTTTTCCGTTTAATTTTTCAATTAAACCATATTGTTTCTTTTCTACATCTACCTAGATGTGTGGCATTTATGTTTTTATTTTGAAATAGAGATTGCCTGCCCGTCTATCTATTAACATATTGTGTCTTATAGGACAATTTTTTAGCCTGATTATCTTAATGGTTACGAGTGTTCCTTCACTCTTCCCTCCTTCCCCTTTGTTATAACATTTTGTAATAACTTTAAAAAAATCCACTACTTGCACTAAGGAGAGTTCTGTTGCCCACAGAATCAAAGAAATAAAAAAGGGTTGGGGTGGGAGAAAAAGGGAATGACAAATCCTTTGTTCGGGTATAAATGGCAGGGTTTTAGGGAGCAGGACACTTCAGGACTGACCTGTGTGGAGGAGGCCAGCAAATTTCCTGTCCTGGTCCCAGGTGGTCCCAGCCCAGTCTGACACAGGTGTGAGCAAACCATTGACTGCCAAAACTTCAACCTGATGTGAACCCCTCTGGTGCACCAGCTCAGACATGTTTAAGACAGAGCAGCAGCCATTTCTTGAAAAAGCAAGCAAGAAAGAAAAAAGTCATAATTTCTGATAACCTACTGAATGACTTATGGTTGTGTAGATAAGTATTTCCAGCTTGTTATGTCAAACTCCTACAATTTTTTTTTTCTATTTAGTAGATAACCACAGCAGGCATATTTTAATATGATACCTTGGTATAGCATATGCTGGGAAGATTTTCTTAATCTGGACAGAATTAGAGCTCTCATTCATAGTAAATCACTAATAAAGTGACCTCGTCATGGAGACCACTGAACAGATAAGTTAACTTCTCTGTTACTTCAACTCTCTGTCCATAACGTACTGTTACTTCCTTCTCAAAATTTTCTTTCAACATTTTTCATTTCTGCCCGCTATTCTCATGAGGTTCTTTGTTGTCAGTTACTATTTCTCTCCCTCATGAATTCTCTTTGATTGTCCTCATAGTAGCTACTATGTATCTTTGCCTTTCTGATTTAAGTGTAAAATACCTTGAGCAATAGCATGGGGAGAAAAAAATGTGGGTAATCTGATTTATGAAGGTTACGTTATAGAAAGGTTTTCTGTGTAAATGATGTGTTTCATTCTCAGAAGAATCATTGTACTGCATTTTGCAGCATTGCACAACAAGGATAATCCGCTCTCTGAAAAAATAGAACAACTTATTTGTTTTAGGCACCTTTCATTACTGGTTAATTAATTTCATTAAGAAGCAGTGAAAATCATAAAAAGGCAACTTTGCACAGTTGTTAGACTTCTAGAATGAGGAAAATATCACCTGAGCATTACACCATGCACATCTGGTTATTTTATGTGCATTGTTATAAAGATGGCTGTGTAAGGACTAAATCAATAGAATGACACTGTACTGAAAAACACCATGGACTGGAAAACTGAATGTTTTCTGTGCCTGTGGATAGTTACATATAACCTGTGGAAGTTTTGCTATCTGCAAGTCAAAATCATTCATTATGTCACATTAGTGCCTTTTTTTCTTATCTCTATGTTTTCAGCATTAGCACTGCCAAAAGGTACATATACAAGAGGAGAGAAGAAAAAAATACTGAATTTCAAACACTCAAAAGATTATTTAAATTATGTTCATGAAAACATTTTAATTCACTTCCTATGACTCTGCAGGATATAACTAGTAAAACAGTTATAGTTAGAAATTTCAGTTCTTTACAAATGGGAATTCAGATCAGAGGATTTCATATCAATTATGAGAGTATCTGATAGCCATAATAACTGTAGGATGTTTGTATAACAACCTGGCCAATATTTCACAGTGTAGATAATTCCTAGTATAATAGGATAAAAATGACTAATTGTATTGATTTAGAAATTTTTTCTTTATGACAGAAACTAATAAAAATGACTGAAAAGAAAACAAATTAGTTCTAATAAACTGTTACCAATACTTTTATTTCAACAGCACATCACCATTCCTAGAAATAAATATCCTACATATTTATTTTTTGTTTTTACATGAAAAAGTACAAACCTAGCATTCACAGAGAGTAATATAATTATTTTAGTATGATGAAGAAAAGACTTGATTTGAATGGGGGGATGCCTTTTGTCTGTCTTTTATATACAATAAATTTTTTCTTTCCTTCTTGTCTTTCACACCTTTATCTTTTCCACAAAAGATCAATGTTAAGATAAATTTGTCTGTAACAGAATATTCCATTTATCATAGAATCATAGACCGGTTACACTTGGAAGGGACCTTAAAGATCACCTAGTTCCAGCTCCCCTGCCATGGGCAGGGACACCTCCCACTAGAACAGATTGCTCAAAACCCCATCCAGCCTGATCTTGAACATTCCAGGGATGGGGCATCTACTGCTTCTCTGAGCAATCTGTTCCAGTGCCTCACCACCCTCACTGTAAAGAATTTCTTTCTAGTATCCAATCTAAATCTCCCCTCTTACAGTTTAAAACCGTTACCCCTACCTATCCTACTGTTACACTCCCTGATAAAGAGTCTCTCCCCATCTCTCCTGCAGGTCCCCTTCAGATATTGGAAGGCCGTTATAAGGACTCCCCAAAGTCTTCTCTTCTCCAGGCTGAACAATCCCAACTCCCGACTCCCAACAATCCCAACTCAGCCTGTCTTCACAAGAGAGGTTTTGTGGTCCTCTGCTGGACCCGTTCCAACAGGTCCATGTCCTTCTTGTGCTGAGTAATCCAGAGCTGGACACAGTACTCCAGGTGGGGTCTCACAAGAGTAGAATAGAAGGGCAATTATAAATTAATTTCAATTGCCAAGTTCAAATTGAGAAAGATATTCTATTTAAACTCATGACTATTTAATATTAATTTCAATAGTAAAACATTTTTATATGAGTAAAAATACCTGAGTGATCTATAAACTGTATGTGATATATTTGCTTTCCATTGAACTACTAAGACATTTTTTGTACATGAGTGGTTAAAAGAGATTTTTAAAATTTAATGCATCTTGAACCCGCATAGCATTCATATAACTAAAGCACTAGCTGATATTTTATTCATTACACAACTTAGCAGGAAGTATTGAAAATGTTGGTGGCTATTGAGTGGTTTACAGCAGGCAAGCTGGTATTACCTGCAGTCTTTCTGATCTATTCTGCTTCTTAGTAGACTCACAGAATCATAGAATTGCCCAGGTTGGAAGGGACCTTTCAGAGAATCAGGTCCAATCATCAACCTAACACTGACAAAAACCCTCACTAAATCGTGTCACTAAGCATCACATCTACCCGTCTTTTAAATACCTCTTCCTGATCAAATGTTCAGGTTTACTGGGATAAAATCGAAGCACTGTTTGTTCAATCAGACTTCAGCAGACAAGTTCACATTTTGCTTTTACAGTTAGCCTTATGTAAAGATGCAAAAAACTTGTTCGTCCTGCTCTCAAACCCGGTCCTGACATTCCTGTTTGCTGATATTCTGGATAACCTTGTTAAGTTACCGGAAAATATAGTTCTCTATCACATTACTTTAGAAGGTTTAAGAGGCTTAGAGTATTTCCTTTCCTTGTCTTTCTCTAAAAGTTTCTCATGATATACGAGTTTAAATTTTTGTTCAGTTTTTACATATTACAGAAAAAAACCAACTCTAAAAGTAGCTAGACAAGTGGACTATCCTCCATACCCCAAGTTTCTCAATAAGTCCATGTCTCACTTAATGAGTAATCACAATGAAATCAAATTACTTTATTACATTTCTAAGAAAATTATATCCTTCTGAATGCATATGGAATAGGATGAAACTTTTTAGTAACAAATGTCTTTTGCAGATAATTTTCACTAATATTTAATGATTGCAGAATATGTGCCAGCTGGGCCATGTTATGGTAAGTAGGTAGGGGCAGAATAGGACGGAATCCATTTAAGTCCATTTAAATTAACGTACTCTATGATCATTCTAAAGTCAACAATGTGGCATGGGACATAAGCAAGAAGAAAGCATTATTATAGATATTTGTCACATATCAAACTCCACTATAGCTGCAGGAACAGCAAAAAAAGATGCTTGATTTTTTGATGAATTCTTCCCTAGTACTGAACTAGGAGGTACAGGCTAACCTAAAGTCAAGCCCATCGTAATCCCTGTTTGAAGATCTTTAAATGATACACATAGTTGCACCAAACTCACTTTCCCCAGGCCTGAGCTTTACCTTAATCCTAATGTTCTCTATCCTGTGCCTTAGCCTCCACATGTTCATTCAGGAGGCAAGGAGAGAGATGAGACACTAAAGGGAGGTTCTGAATGTGATATGCTACTGGAGCAGAAGAGGTACAAGAGAGGTGTAAGAAATGTTTCTTTGTAAAAATACACCTGTATGCATGTATACACATTAGCTGAAATTTAGAACTTTAGAATGGAAAGGCACCTTGACCATAGATACCAGTGATATAAAGAGCATATCTGTTCTTTCAAACTTACAAGTATACCTGAACTCATTTTCACTTTTGCTGTGAAACAGACGTACACTGAAGGTATGCTAAAAGATACTCGTCCCTACCTTCTAGCTTAATCTCTCATGTCTTTAATTTTCTCCTTATCAAATAAAACTACAGTCTTTTCAGCTTTTATTTTTAAAACAGGATAAAATACAGATTGATATCACAAGCATGTCACCCATAGTTGTATGACATTCAGTCAAAATAAATTGTTTGCATACCTAGATATTTTCTACATGAAGTTATTATTGAAAGGACAGAAACAAAGAAGTCTTTCAGAGGTGGCATAAAGCAAATAATCACACTTAACCAAAGCTTTTATCCAATATCATTAAGCTCCAATTACTTCTGTTTTGAATCAGTAGATAGGCCAAAAATTCCCAGATGTTGAAAGATGGAGAAGTGCTATTCAGGGTATGTATAATATATGTGTCTGTCTCCTGATATGTATAAACATATTACATGTTTTTCCAAATTCCTTTGTACTGTTATAAATAATTTTGTTATTTCTAGCTAAAGGAGAAAAGTAAAGGCCAATAATAATAAAGTGCTGAGCTTGTGAAATTAAAAACTAGTAAGTAGTTCAGCTCCTCAGCCTGTTACAGTATTTGTTCTTAACATTTTGTTAAACATCCTAAACCACTTTTATTAGATTTCTCAATTGATAGTGTCCTTAATTTCTCTTAGGAGAGACACCCTGTTTGGGTGTTGTTTTTGGCCTGTTACATTTTTGTCCCTTTTAGTCAAGTAGGAACTGGCAAAAGAAATTTCCATGAGGAGACTTGAAAAGTTAGTAAAAGGATTCAATCTCTATATGTTTTGATGCTCATATATCTATGCACTACAGCAGAGATATATGCTTTTGATGCAATACATATCAAGTTGAAGAGTAATGTTTATTTTTTTAATACACATTTTTGCAAGTGTTTTGATTTTAAGAATGAGAGTTAGAAATAAATAATTAGTCACATACTCTACACATACAAATACCATGCAGGTTCTATAAATAGTAAAAGTTTTTTGCAGTTCAGTTCAGCACAGGGAAGGTACTTGTATTTTATACAAAACCAAAAATTTGAAATGCACATATCCATTTTTTAAAGGCATGACTAGCTATGAGGTTCTAGGATGCAGAAATGCTTGTGTTCATGTTGTTTGAGACTGAATACTTCTACAACTGACAGCCAATATCTGCCCTTCAGAAATTACTTTGAGTTTCCTTTTCTTTTAAAAAAAAGAAATCCATTGCCCATGACTTTGAGAGCTTTTTGGGGTGATTTCTTTCCCATCAAAAATCATAAAAACCATGCAGAACAGATTTTTAACTGCTTAGTTAAGCCAGCTGGAACATTAACAGTGAACTCCTTAATGTGCACTATCTTGGTTAGCTTACATTTAATGACACCATCTTTAGCCAGAAAATTCGGCACATTTTCAAAATGTCTAGATGAATAACCATATTTTCTTAGCAGTAAGGTATTTTATAAGTTTCTCCTAAAAAGCTTTCATGTTCTTATTGAGAAACGTAAACAGATTTTTGTTACACTGCAGTGACACGCTGCCTGCCATCTAATATCAAGGAAGTTACTTAAAGCTTCTGCCAAAGACTGAGCATGGATTTACAGCATTATTTAGTGCATCTTCTCCAGACATATAAATTTGTGCATGAATTTTGGCTTTGAAAGTATTTTATGTGTAATATGTATGCTTACACCTTATCCTCAAACTTGGGTTTCACTGGAGCGAAACGTATCAGTGCATGTCTCTCATCATTTGATTAATGTCAAATAGTCAGTTCAGAGCTGAATATTCTACTGCTGCCATTATTTCTACTACCTAAATCTTGAAAGCAACACAGTAATTTGCGTTATTTTTTCCACTGGATCAGATGCCAGATTGCTTCAGATAATCTCAGTAGATAACTTTTCTATCTCTAGCACTGCAAAATAGCTGAGAAAAGGCTCAAACAAAATCTTTTAGTTTTTCTAAGGGATTTCTTGAACTTCCACCTACCAGACAGGTATGGGTTAGACACATGCAGTAAATGGAGTAAAATCCTGACAGAACAGATGCATCAGCTTTTGCATAATGATAGCATCACTCGTGTGGCACATGACAACATTGAAACGAAACACATACCTATAAATAGACCAAAAAAGTGTTGCTTGGCACAACCAGCTCTGGTTAGATATGACTTCTACTTCAGTATTTCTTCTTTATTTCAGCTAAAGAATAGTAAATTTCTATCTTCTTTTCATAAAGTTGTTGAGATGAGATGATCCAATGAAGTGTTTTTCTAACAGTAGTGTTAGAAACGCAGGTATTCCTCTTCATGTAAACAGGCATATCCAGCAGACATGACACTTCAGTTCATTATTTCCGTAAGACTCTGAGTATGACTGAATGGTCAGTCTTTGGTAGCAAGGTGTTTTCAAGTGTACCCAATCCATTAGAATTAGATAGAATATCACAGATCACTAGAAGTCAAAAGTTCTTTTTGCACTTTTGAACATCTAGAAACCCAAGCTAGTTTTGCTAGATGCCTTGAATGGCATTTTAGCAAAGAATCTTAAGAACGAATGTAAGTTTTTACAATGAATTGCCAATATTTTATTAAGTATATATATCTATATATTATAAAAATACTCTGTAGTTGTGGATGTTTTAAAAAATTGTGAGGAATGGGGAAAGCCCAATATTACAGTAGAGTCAAAAACTTTCTGTAAGTATGCATAGAGAAGACTGTCTATGCTCCTGGGAAGAATGATTCAAAGTGAGCTTGCAGCTGTAGTTCTGAGTCATAGTTGTGAAGTCCATAACATCCTTATGAATAATCCTGGAAGATTCAGTCACAAGATAACAGAACACGGGCAACCAAAAGGAAAAAAAAAAAGAAACCCACACATTAATACAGAAAAGTAGATTCAAAGGAAAAATTTTAACCTATACTCATCATGTTCTATATTTTTTTCTCTTTGTCTTTTTCTTTAACCTTTTTTTGCTTTTTTTTTCCTCCAAACTCATCTTGTCCCTTCTGTCAGCAAGTGTTTACTCTCATTTCTTCATTTAAAAATCACCCCCATCCTTTCTGAGGGCTCCCTTATTTTTTCTGCCTTTATTTGACTTCCCTTTTCTGTTTTCTTTTCTTTCTTTCTCTGTTAAATCTTTAGCCAACCACCTTACAAGCTACCCAACTGTGCGTATTCCTCACTTTGAATTCATTGTAGCTGGAATACTTCCCAGAACCAGTGGGTGTATAGATGTGTTTATAGAACGAAAAGGAGTGAATGAGCTCATTATGCTTTAGAAGAGATGCCAGTTCTTTTTCAATATTTCAGTGTCCTGTATTGCAGACAATAAGAATCAGCTTTCTTTAACAAATGGGAAGCCATAGGGTTACTGAGATTTCCAACATGAAAATAAAGTATGTTACTGATCTTTCTTTCACTTTTAGCCAATAATTGCTTTGCACACCACAGAAACTTGTGATCAACTTACTGTGTGTATGAGATTGCTCATAACTTCTTCCTTGGCTTTTTGTTGCCCGAAACATTCTCATTCACATCCATCATTTTATGTTTTAAAATAGTGAACTCACCAACAAAAATCAAAATCTCCTCGTGGGTGGTTAAAAAGCAAAAAATCTGTGGATTTTGCCTTTCGCTCAATTGTGTAATATCAAACTATTTCCTTAAGAGTTTGTTGTGCTCAAATCTGAACTTCTGTTCTCCCACACAGTTGCTCTGCCCATTCAAGTAACAATTACACTGGGGAAGGGAGACTGACTGCTTTCTGTAACATTACCTAGGGAATAAGGCCAGCCATCAAATACACTCATTTATCCAAATAATGGAGACATTTGCAATTCTCCCTGTAAATGATGATAAAATAGATGCTGACAGAGCAGCATGGGAAGGGGTCTCTTATTACTTATGGGATATTTTAAAGTTAGTATCAAGTTTGATCAACAATTCAAATTCCTGCTAGTGAATTCCATTTTTAAGTAATAATTTTTCTTAAATAATAAATAAATATTTCTTAAAATAGACTCTTTCTTTTATGCTATTTGCTCGTAAGCAATTAATACTAAGATAAAAAACAGTTAATGAGGTTTTTGTATTTACTGGGAAAATTGCAAACAGAAAACACTGCCTGCAATCTAGCCATTAAGTTGTGTGTGTTTCTGCATGCATATCTGATTTTTCTTTGCTACTCTTTCTGTGTTAATGTGTGTAATTAGTTTTGTATACATTTTTAATGTGAAAATTATTGCAATATAACATCACTAAGAGATACCTACAGATTTCCAACATTTGTAGCAAGCTTCTTTTCTGTAAGCACCACATTATTACAAATAGATAGTAGGTATAAGATGAATTATGTAAGATACGCAGTCTAAACTCATGAACATAATCACAGAAATAACGTTTGCTTTAAATAAATTAAGTTATTGTTAAACAATCTTGGCTGTTAGCACAGTAATACCTTCCATTTATTACTCTTGAAAAACTAGTCTTGGGGCAATGCTGTTGAAAATTCTGCATATTCACCCCCATAAAATTACCATCTAAGTAAACAGACAGTAAAAACCCATTCATTAGACAAATATTAACCCAACACTGAAATACATCCACTTTTTAATTTCCCAGTGTTTAAATACATGCAATTTACACACTCAGTCATTAATGCATGGTGTTCAGTTGTCATACTTTCTTAATTATTATTACTTATACATGTATGGAGAGGAAAAGGTTATGAACTTCTATAACAGGAGTTTAAAAAAAGATTTGGGTTTTTTTTTTTGCTTATTTGTTTGTTTTTTAAATGAGTTCAAGTTCAGCTGTATCAAGCCTTTCTGGATTAGATTGAGAAACATTCAGTAACTGGTTAAATTCATGCCCACCATTTTAACTGGTTCACACTGACAGAGAGAAATACCTTTGGGACACTGGTAACAGCTGATGTTGTGTCAAGAACATTTTGTAACTAATACTTCTATGACAAATTCATATTAATTCATTTGTACCATTTAATATGAGAAAGTGGTGATAACTGAGAGCAAGTATATTTTGAACCTGCTCTATTACCATAATGCTGAAGCTGAAATAAAGGCCTGGGCATTTGAGGTACTGGAACGTATCTTAAGTGTATGTTACAAAAATATTGCAACAATAATATTTTTACTAGATAAGGGCCTCGAAATCACATACTGAACAAGAAATAAGTGGAAAAGGAAAACACACAACTGATAAAAACAGAAAACAAGGAAACTGAACGTTCATGGCCTGTGTTAACACAAGAATTAACGTCATGTTTGTTCCATGCTTATAATTCTTTGATAAAAAGATAACTAATAAGAATGATCAATATTAACACTAACATGAATGTATTTTATGCAGTAGGTCTAGAAAGGAATTCTTATGGCAATGGTTATATATTATGTTTTACTGACAGTATTACAATTTTCTAAAATTCTTCAGTTTCACTAACATTGCATAATTCAAGATTACCTCCTTCGTATTGAATCTTTGCAGCGAGAAAAACTTAAAATGCCAATCCAACACTCCTTAGAGTTGCTGGCATGGACAAGGCAGCTGGAGCCAATTGGTATAGCTCATACCTTGGTATTTTTTTATCTTTCAGTGATTCAGTATGGTTTTTCTCTCTCTTCAACAGCAACCCTTTCAGATGAATATATAAATAGTCCATTTTTCTTTGGCTGGGTGTCAGAAACTGATGAGTACTATTTTGAACAAGTTTTTTTGAGCTGAGAAGATTTAAAATCAGTCAGTTTTCTATATCAGTAAGAATCGGAATAATTTTGTTCTGTATTATGTCACCATTGACTGTTTTCCATTTGACATTCCACACTGACATTCTCTCTTTGGTTTGTTAATTTCTAAGAATAGCAGCTAAAGTTAGTATTTCATGGGTTTACTTTCTAAATTATTTTCCATGATTTTCCACACTTTCCACTCAAATTCTGTCAACCCTGATGTGAATTTTGAGTTTTCCAGATGACACTTCAGCCTGCTAGAAGATCTCTGTAAAAGATCTCTAATACTAAAACATTTTGAAATTGCCAATTTGTCAGGCTTCAGAGCAGCTGTTAGTTCCTGTCAGCTGTCAGAACCTATATCAATTTATATTCGCTCACCTGAAAATCTTGCCATGGTTTTGGCAAGCATTGTACAGTTCTAAAATCTGTTCCAGTAGACTGCAAATTTATGTAATCTACTAGATCAATCTATTATAGTTTCTTACTATTTATTTCTGTGTACTTCTTGCATGTGTCTAATGTTTTTACCATAAAGCAACACATTGTTTGCTGCTGGCTCCAAAGTAATCAAGAAGAACTGAAATGAATTCAAAAGGAACATCTGTTGACTCTTTCAATTTTTTCCTTATGCCATTTTCTTTTCTACTTTGTAGGTCTTTCTGGATTTTTGCTTTCTCTATATAGTAAATCAGATAGTCCTTAGACTTTAGCCTTAATAGCAAATCCCACTATTTTCATGATGACTCTTCCATTGCTTGTTTTACAGAGTAGAGCTGAATGTGATGAATATAATATTTTAAAACTCAACAGATGTTTCAAACACTTAGATATGTGTTATTCCCTTGACATAGTCTTCAGAATAATTTACCATAAGCAATAATCTAGGTATTTATTTTGAGTATCAATGTATCATGCTGGTATATCAGTCTTGATTACAGGCCATATTTTCTGAAATTTTGTCTCTACTGTTAAGGTGGGTGTCACGGAATCATGGAATCACGGAACTGGCAGTCGAAAAGGACCTCTAGAGATCATCTAGTCCAACTCCCCATTACATGTTACAAAATCTTACTTGAGAATCTGGAACTCTGATTACCTATAGTTTGGTCGAACTCTCTCAATAAAAGCTAAAAAGGGGAAAAAAAATTTCCGTCCTAAACATTAATTATTACTTCAGCATCAGGTTGGCTTTTTTTAAAAAAAAATGCTGTATTTAAGGTAGTTGTCTTTTTGATGTGAATCCCTTGGGTCATATTTTCAAGCATTCTGCCAACAATATGGAGTAGAAATGTACTTATTTTTAATGAAAGTCTGGTATAGTCGCGTGACTCTAGGCACTAGTTAATAGTCTAGTAACTATTAACAAACCATCACATATCATGTAACTAGAAAAAAGATTGTGAGAGTTGGCATAGTACTTTTGTTTACTTTATTTCCAAAAACATTAACAAAAATGACTGTTAATCAAAATAAATGAAAAGTCTGTCTGCATGGTCTGATTGGTCCCACAGGACATCCAGGCACAGCCATCTGAACTTCAGTTAAAGAAATCCTCTAGGAAAATACTGATTTAGAGGCTTTAAATTCAGAATAATGGATCTTGCTTTGTACCTCAGTACAACTTACATGAAGTTTCTTCTAGCTTCTTAATCTCTTCTTATAATTTCCAATATTGTGAAATATAGTCAATTTCCACTGTGAGAGTTATTCATGAAATTCACATTTCATGTTCAGTTCTACAGCTCTTACTAAATTCATATTCTGAAGCTTCCAGGATCAGAAAAGTAAAAAGAAACTAGGAAAACTAAGTTTACTCGATGATATACCTGATTCAGGTTTGCTGTTTAACACTTGCAGTTGTGAACATTTTACCTTTATCAAAAACTGTATATTTTGTCTTAGTTAAAAAAGAAGATATAGATCAGCTGTAACAGAACAACAGCAAACCTTTTGCTGCTTAACTCACGGCTAGCAAAAATTCCTTTTCCATTACTGGGAAAAAAAGAATAAAAAACCTCAGAACTTACTACCAGTATATTTTACAGAAAAAAAAAAGAAATAGTAAGATTTATAAAGACTGTATAATTGAGCAATTACATTCTATCCCAGTGCCAGACTATTTAGAAGTGTTATTCTTTTTAGTTTTATTAGAGTCCTTAGTATGTGGTTTTAATGCTGTAGTGGAAGCAGATAGTAGCAACTCTCATAATTAGATTGGACTGGACAGACCCAAATTTGCCTCCTCTCATTCATGCTTCAGACAGAATTAGGGAACATGAACAGATTTCTGAAGGTGCCCCGTTGCTGTTCCTAAAAAATGAATGCTCAGCCTCATGTGGAATGACCAGCCAATGAAAAAGGGGCTTAATGGCAAGTTAAACTGTGGTAGTATATCTGGTCCGAGAAGTCACAGTCCATCAATCCAGCCTGTCCAGATCCCTCTGTAGAGACTTCCTACCCTCCAGCAGATCAACACTCCCACCCAACTTGGTTTCGTTTGCAAATTTACTGAGGGTGCACTCAATCCCCTTGTCCAGATTGTTGACAAAGATATGAAACAGAACTGGTCACAATACTGAGCCCTGGGGAACACTGCTTGTGACTGTCTGCCAACTGGATTTAACTCCATTCACTATAGCTCTTTGGGCCTGACCCTCCAGCCAGTTTTTCACCCAGCGAAGAGTATGCCCATCCAAGCCATGGGCAGCCAGTTTCTCCAGGAGAATGCTGTGGGAAACTGTGGCAAAGGTTTTACTTAAGTCCAGGTAGACAACGCCCACAGCCGTTCCCTCATCCACTAAGTGGGACAACTTGTCATAGAAGAAGAACAAGTTAGTCAAGCAGTACCTGCTTTTCACAAACACATGCTGACTGGGCCTGATTGCCCGGTTGTCCTGTACATGCTGCCTGACAGTGCTCAAGGTGCTCCATACCTTCCCCAGCACTGGGGTCAGACTGACAGGCCTGTAGTTCTCCAAATCCTCCTTCTGGCTCTTCTTGTGGATGGACGTCACCTTTGCTAACCTCCAGTCAACTAGGACCTCCACAGTTAGTCAGGACTGCTGAAACATGATGGAAAGTGGTTTGGTGAGCACTTCTGCCAGCCCCCTCAGTACCCTTGAGTGGATGTCATCTGGCCCCATAGACTTGTGTATGTCTAAGTGCCATAGTAGGTCACTAAACATTTCCCCTTGGATTATGGGGGCTTCATTTTACTCCCTGTCTTCCACATCAGAGGGCTGGGTACCCTGAGAACTGGTCATACTACTAAAGACTGAGGCAAAGAAGGCATGAAGTATCTCAGTCTTTTCATTATCCTTTGTTACTATTTTCCTCTGCATCCAACAGAAGATGGAGATTCTTCTTGGCTCTCCTTTTGTTGCTAATGTATTGGTAGAAATTTTTTTTTTATTGTCTTTTACAGCAGTGGCCAGATTAAGTTCCAGTTGGGCTTTGGCCCTTCTAATTTTCTCTCTGCATAACCTCACAACATCCTTGTAGTCCTCTTGAGTTGCATGCCTCTTCTTCCAAAGGCATAAACTCTCCTTTTTCCCCTGAGTTCCAGCCAAAGCTCTCTGTTCAGCAGGTCTGGTCTTCTTCCCTGCCAGCTCATCTTTTGGCACATGGAGACAGACTGCTCCTGCACCTTTAGGATTTCCTTCAGCTTAAGAGTGGTGCTCCTCACTGATTTCTAAACCCTTAGTTTTCTGCTTATCCCCTAACCCTCTACTGCACACTTCTAGAAAGCAAGCTTTTAAAACTATGCACACATAGTCATTATTTCCTGTGCCCTATAGACTATATAAGGTACTGTCAGCACCAACATACTAGTTCTCAGGTTTTCTCAGGCTCCCTTCGTACAGGCAACAGGAAAGAGAAATTGTACAGCAACTAAACATGACATGTTTTAAAGAGCAAAATAGCATTCTGAATGATGCACTGTAATTTCTGGAGCACAGATGTCAGATGGTTTCCTTGTGAAGTTCCTTCCTGTGCAGACAGCCAGTATCAGCTTTATAAAACATATAAAACCTCTCCAAGTCCTCAGAATATAGTTAAATAAATTTAGACGCTGCCTAATCTCTGTGCCAAACCTTTGTGTGGGAAAGAGTTCCACCATGGAGATGAAAGCACTGGCTGATGCTTACTTACAGCCGCATGCTACACCAGGATACCAAAATAACATGGTAATAATCTGGATATGAACTGAAAAAACACTAAGTGACTGACTGCAAAAGTTTTCTTCTTGGTAAAATGATGTGAAGGGGAAAAAAAGGAAAGAAAAGTATCTATATCTCTGTTGCAACATAGGCATCCAGTAAAAGTAACACAACAAACAGTGAACACAAAACCTCCATTTCTTTAAAAAAATAAAGGACACGATTAAAACAAATGTCAGGCAAAACCACACCAACAGGAAGAATTCTCTTATTTAACTTATTTATAATTATGATTTATTATTCTTTATGATGTTTCTTCAGACCCTTTTGCTGTTACCTACTCCTGCTACTCCTTCAAGTAAAATTTGTAGCATGCATCTTAACAGATGTCTTAACATTGTTACCACATCCACCTGCAGTCTTCCAGGAACCTCAAACCGTACACCAAATATAATTAATTTTTTTTTTTTTCAAATAGACAGTTTATCCTTCTTCATTCTATTCTTCGTCCACCACAAATAATTGCAAGACTCATTAGATATAAATCTCAGCCTTTATTGAATTTAACTAATTAAATTATTGAAAGCTTATTACATTTCTTGATACCTATTCCACTGCAACTTGCTTGTTATATTTCCTGTTTTGTACTGTTTGACAATTATCTGGTGTCACATTCACAGATATATGCAAATCAAACACCAGATCTAGCCATTTAACTTTGCAAGGTTTATATTCCCAATAAAGACTTGAAATTTCAAGGAAAAAAAATTAAAGAATTACATGGTCAAGCTCTCCTATTTAACTCTCATATCTTTTTCATGTCATTAGTGTGAGTATTAATGAGGTGGAGGTGTGAAATGGAATCTATGCTGTTGCATTTTATTTATGACATACAACTTTGTCTTTTTGTCCCTCTTTTAGTTTTCATTGGAAGAATAACAACTAAATGTTAATTACAGTTTTAATTCCCTTGGAATTTTCTGAAAGAAAAAGATACCAGACATATATAGTACCGACACTCATGGCTTAAACATGCATGAATCAGGATTTTTCAATATAAATGGATGACTTACAAGTGTTTTTCAGAAGCTGTTAAGATTTTTGGAGAACTTGGTTATGCATGCTTGTTTTGTATTCTAAGAAATGTTCTTAGTCCTTCAGATTTTTTTTTCCCCATTTGTTTTCCATACATAGTATGTAACATTTTTCTAGATTTCAGATCCCCACACTTAAATTAAGCTTTCTTCTTGTGCTTGATCCAGTAGGGAAATAAATTCCATAGCAACAGAGACTGATGTTTTAAATACATGGTTAACACATAAAATATAGTGTTCTGGGAGAAATCAAAGCTACTTATTCAAGGACAGATATCTTCCCCAAGGAGAATTAATAATACTGGTCAATAGAAGTATTTGATTTGCTTTCAGATTTTATGCAGAGTTAAACCAGTTACAGATCCCTTTAAAGCAAGCACAAGTCAGTATTTAAAATATTTCTTATCCATTTTAAAATGAAATGTGTTTAGAGTAGGGTATCAAGAATCCACAATGATTCAAGCATATCTTTTCTAAAGTAACAGTTAAAACTGTGACGAGCGAGCAGAGTTCAGAAAACAATGCTAAAGAGCACTGAATCATATGTTTCAACTACATGGTAGACTTGAACAATCTAGTTGTCTCAGGTGGTGAACACCATCTACTAACCAATGTGAATTAAAATTCTATTGAGTTCTAAGTCTTATTCTTTTCTTTATAAACATCATCAAAACATCACCACTGGACTTGAATAAATCCTGTTCTCTGTACAGGACATCTGTGTTTTGACTGTTGTGGATTTGAGTGCCACCTCTGAGCCAAAATTCATGAAGTATCATTATTTTAGAAACAAGAACACAGAGTTATGATTTGCCTGAAACAGGTTATTTATAAACAGAACTCAGCATAGTGAAAATGCTGTCCATTGGTGGCCCACTTGTTTCTTGCTTCAAAGATGGACAAAGTGTATAATGAAATGAAATCTTTATAATGAAATCTACCTCCAGCTTTAGCTGGAATCAGCAGAAACATAATAAGGCAAATGGCAGTCAGAACCTCCTTCTTTGACCCAGTAGTCCTCTGTTTCTGTACCTAGATATGAAATCATTAAACATGTATTTTAAATTCCGGTGTATCAGAATACTGATTCTAGCACAAGAAACCCTGAGAAGCAAACTCATGTTTGTCTGAGTAGTTGAATTTATGTTGGAAGTGTTCTGAATGCAAGTCAACAGCTTTAACAAAGTCAAGGTTCTTGGAAATACTTAAATTTAAACAAAAATGTATTTGTGTCAATGGGGGAAAAAATCATTACTGTGATTGTTTACACCAAAATCTGATTTGAAAGTAGACTTCAAAAAAGCAATACAAATATTATGAAACAGTTTAAACAGTACATTTTTAAATCTCATCAACAAAAGATCAGATCAAAATGGCTTGCAAATGGATTTATGTTCAGGTTACTATAGATTTATGGAACCAGAATAAGTTACAAGATTGGAATCTAATTTTACTTTCCCTATCTATAGTGCTATCTATATATACTGATACATATTTCTGTAAAAAAAAAGAAAAGATATGCTTATGGAAAGTATAATTGTGTACTATAGTTCAGTTGATGAGTTTTACAAATGCTTTAGTCGTGAAAACATAATACTGAAATGAGTCATTACACAGAAAAAAATAAATATCTCAGGCCAACTATAGACAAATCTGAAGTATGGTCTGGTAGCATAGCCTGTTGAGCAGAAGGCACTTAAAATCTGAAGCTTTATATGGTCCAGTTACAGAGGAAAAGATGAACCTGTCATCTGTTTACGTGCAAACTTAAGAGCACGTATTAGAAGTTATTGTTGAAAATTTACATAAGTGCAAGGAAAAGCCCGGACAATATAGATCAGAATGTGTGAGCATTTTACTTTCTACTTAGCATCTATCAATCTGTAGATGAATTGCCATAACACTCAGAGGTTATGACCGATAAAGTAGACCACGTTGTACATTATTTCTTTAAACTTATTGTGAAGTAATAGTTTGATCAGTAGCACTGTATCTGCACATTGAATCCTAGCATAAAAATTACTATTTAGTGACTTAACTCTAGTTGGGACGGATAATTTCATTATGCATTTGGAAGACACACAAGGATAATTTCTATATTTAATATTTAATATTTAATTGGTTAAGTCTGGCTATCAGGGAAAAAATGAGGGAAGGTGGAGTGTGAAAAATTGCCATCTTTCACAGCTTTAAATTGTTGGCTCTGTAGTCTGGCATAATTAAGTCAACAGTCTGCTGGTCAGCTTCCAGGCACTTTGACAACTGTTCTCTCACTACCACCAGTAAATTAATAGGACTGTTCTTTTCCCAAGAGGGACTGTACGCAGAATGAGAATTTTCTTGTCCCTTGGTCTGCTGCTGGTGAAGTGGTGATGGGCGGTAATGCTCAGTGGGTAGGGGCTGTCAGGTCATTTGCTCTATTCTGGACTATTCACACTATTATAGTTAGATGTGATAACACTTACCCTCTTTTATCATCAGGGGTTTACTGTATCCCAACCGTTAGCATTGTCTCTAAGGTAATAGACAACAGCTGTGAAGTGAATTTTTGCCACAAAACAAGAAGACAGTCTTTTCAGGCTTTTTCAAGTTGTTGGGAGTGTAAGAGCTGCTTGATATTCATCAGGTTTTTATACAGGCTCATAAGATTGAAAAAAAATCTTTACTTTAGTTTTAGCTTATACCTTTTCACCCCTGGAGCTTTTGTTTTGTTTTGTTTTGTTTTTTCCCGTTCATCTTTGGGTTTAAAGTAATCCGAATACTAGTAGCTTTCACCTGCCTTTTTGAGTCATAAAAACACTGAGGTTTGTGATCAGTTCCCTGGAAAACTATAGAAGAGCTGAAATTTAGTTTTCTTAGAAATGCAACAGCAGCCACAGGAGTTAAGAAAATAATATAAAAACTGCTGTTTATATTCTGATAGTAAATGGGAATTAATTCTAACTAATTAATCTGTTTATGTTGGTTTTCCTAAACAGCATACATTAACAACTCGTTGTTACAGTTCTTGGTGTTTACCAATTTGTAGAAGAATTTTGAATACATTTTGTTAAGTTTTTTAGTTTCATTTTTTTTTTTCTGCATTAATGTGAAATAGAAAAATGAACATAGAGATAGGTAACCTCCTACGAACATTCACACATACCTCCATTCGTTGTTATCATCTGTTTCTCTGGGCATTGTCCACTAACTTTAGTCTATCTTAAAATATTGCTTTAAAATCTAGAAAATACTGTCATACCAGTAAATAATGTGGGAAAAATTTACAATTCTAGCTGAAAATGTTCTCTAGATTTAGGTAACACTTCATACCTTCTTCTGAGTACAAGTATGCTGGCATGCCATTCTTCTATGTATGCCTCTCTTGAATTTCACCAAAACACTTGTTTCTCATGAGCTTTCTCCAAAGGTTCATTAATGCTGACAAAAAGCCACCTTTTTTTTTTGTTTGTTTTTTCCCCTTAGAGACACTCTGTAAAATCAAAGACCAGTATTAATGACAATGCTGCCTATGAAACTGCAAGTTTAGAATTATTCAAATCATTGTCTTGAATTTGGTTTATGAGAAGACAGAGATGAATTCCAGTGAGATTCAGAAAGCCAAAGGCACATACCTACTAAACACCAAGCAGATTCCCTTTGATCAATTTGAGGGTTTTTCTTCCAGTTTTAGGTGCTTAAAGAACAAAAAAGAAAGGTCTTTCTGCTTCCTAGAATAGTCTCAGAAATCTCAGCTGATCCCTGCTAGTCCTCTGAGGTACCAGCTCTGAAACCTCCCCCTCCTCCTTTTCCTGTCTAATCAGAAGCAGAACTTTTGAAGTACTGGAGATGTTCTGAAGTAGATGCAGGGAAAAACACAGTGAAGATTCAATGCTTGTGCTGTAAATAGTTGTGACTTTGGACCAAGACCGGATTAAAAGAGGCCAAAAGGTCTAACTATGACCAAATAAAAAAAAACCCAGAAGTCCAGCTAGATCCATGTAGATGGTACAAATTATTGAAAGGAATTATTATAAACAACCAGAGTGGATCTATAGAGTAAAACAATTGATACTGAAGACCCAACATCAATGTTGTACTCACTACTTCAGGTTTTTTTCTTGAGAATAACACTAGTCCAACCGGTTCCACAGAATGCATGCTGATTTGTGCCTGCAGTAGATCATGTGCATTTCTGGAATGCCTTTTTCAGTTGGGTTTTATTCTAAAATAATCTAGTTTATGAGCTCCAAGATCTCTCTGTGATATAAAGAAAACACAGTAAGCAGAGATGTTCAGGTGTTTTGCTACCTAAGCATATACTTGATCTAAACTAAACCACTAGTGAACACATACTGTTATGTAGAACTCCACTGACTCACACGCATGCTGGCTGAACCAGAAGGTCAGATCCAAAGCTGCAAGGGTGAAACAGTAAAGTTTGCTCAGTAGTGCCTAAGGATGAGTCCAGAAGGAGCTGTGCACTGTAAAGAGCCATAGATAGGCTTGATTAGCAGTCAAATGTGTTCCAAAGCAGAGGAACAGTTCACTCCTTTTAAATACTCCGATACCGTGGAAGTACTTAACCATGTAAAAGACCCATGGTTAGTTTAAATTCAAGGACCAAAATGTCCTGGTGATCCTAGAAATCTGAAGTTACTTGACAAGTGGGAGAGAAGGTGAAGAAAACATCCATTCTTCCTTGAAGCTCTCTCATTCCTCATCTCCCAGAATCGCTCTGAAAGGCCACAGTCACACATTTCCAGAAGGATGTATATCTCAACTTTTTGATAATACCTGAGATGTCTTCAGATTCAACCCCCAAGCCTCCTTCCAAAGATACACATAAGACTGTGTCTATATAAAAGATGGAGGATCAACATCCTTCACATTCCCATATCACTCACATCCCCTTCACATTCCCATAAAATTTTGCTGGTATGATATGTTCTGTCCATTTGGAAAGATACAGACAAATAGGGAAGTTCTCAAGTCCTGTAATCACCAACAGTGCTACATATCCAATAAAAATTAACTAGCACATCTTGGGTTCTATCAGCTAATTGTAATGAGCTACTTACAAGTGATTTATGGCTAGAAATTATTTGCTGGCATCGCTCAGTAGATAATTAGGAAAAAAATTTCAAATATGCCAAGTTGCTCATGAACAGTTTGTGAAGCAACAAAAAGTCAATGTTCCTTAACTATTTTGGTTTTTGATAAAATTTATTGCTCTAGTTTGATTTCTAGGCTTCTATATTCTGATCTACAAAATCCATGGCAGTTTGTAGACTGGACTACTGGAAATCTGTATTTATGCAGATCCCTGCTCCTTCCCAGCCCCCACTAATATAGGATATTTTTTCCATTTCAAGCCCATTTAGCATGGTTGTAGATAATATAGCAACAATTTCTCAATATAGATAACCATTTTAATTACAGATAACCACGTTTCTAATTGCCTCTCCTCTAACCACCAACACCACTTTTTTTGAAAAAGTTATCACTACCTTTAATGGCTTGTTTTTAGCCAGTTATTTTTCTAAAGAGTATGCCTGTGTTCTCATTACCAGGGAGAATGTTAGAATCCAAAGCCAACTTTAAACTCCAGTAAAGTCAGCTACTGACTTCTTTGCCTGAAAGGTTGTGTTCAATTCTAAAAAGCCTGGAAAACTTTAAAATATATTCAAGGGCTGGTTCAAAATAAAATAAAAAAATCTGCAACACAAAAGAGTAAGATAAAGATAGCAGTTACTATTTTCTAATGACAAAATTTTATTATTCTCAGACATACCTGTACTTAAACATAGGTTGAGTCATTTAGTTAGATGGGTCTATCAGCATTTTTGTTACAGAACAGGTATTAGTGGGTTTTTCATGAGATTGTTTATAACTGGCTATCATTCCAGCCCATATGGAATATGTTTAGATATTATGGAACAATTAATGTATTTTACAAAATCCTAAGTAGGAGGGACTATTGTGGAATTTCTACTAAAGTGAACTTATTTGATTTGGGAAGTTTGAAACTGAGTTTCATGGTTCTACCTAGCTACACCTAGGACTGAAATTCTAGGACTAGGGAAGGAGTGGAGACAGACACTATTTGCAAATTGTCAAATTAGGGGACACCAAAAAAATCTTTTAGATTTTTGAGTGCAACATATTGATGTTCGAAGAGTGGTCTTCAAATATCATATGGAAGATTCGGAAACAATTATATAAAAATTTAAAAATAATAGCTGTTTTTCCAAAGAACTAATAACCTATATATGTTAGTGCACTTGACTTGATTGCCATTAGGTGGGAAATAACTTTAAGGAAGAGATTGCACCAGCCAGATTAGGGTTGAGGGGTTTAACAGTAACAGCCTACTATAAGGACAGTAAAAAAATATTCTTTTTTTCAAAAAACCAAACCCACAGTAAATTAACATGCTTGAGATAAAGGAGGTAGATGAAATGTGAGTGATAAATCCATCCACTTCATGTAGTACAACAACATATAATCTGGAGTAAGAGAGGGATAAATTCATGCCATGTTCTTTTTTCCCCTGCAGCTTATTTTAATTTTTTTTGTTATAACATGCTTAAATGGAATAAACTAGTATTGGTTTAAATTCATAGTGGATTTCATAAGGTGGTTATCACATTATTATCCTGTTTCTGAAATACTCATTGCAATTTCTGTTTCTGTGCAAAAAATATTAGCTGTGTGTCAGTCTTCTATTGGTATCCCTATCAATTTCAAAGGTAATACATCTGCAAAAAATCTAGGCCAAAACCAGTCTATGTAAACATTTTAATGGATCTAAAGCAGATCCATTTTAATGGATCTAAAGCAAGCTAATTGAAATAAGAGAGCTTCTTGTAAAGAAGTGAGAACTTACCTTTGGGAATTTCTTTTATCCAGTCAGCATCCATTCTGGTTTTAATCTCTGTTTTAACCTCTTGAATTATTAATATTATGCTTCCTTCCTTGTTTGTTTTCTTTTTGTATGAACATCTTTTTAATATAAATCTGTTATTGCTGCTGATTTTCATGAAACCTCTCTTTCAGATATTCAGTATGCTGTATGAAAACAATATGACTAACAATTCAGACAAATATCTGAATCTTTTGGAGATTCATGTTAATAATAGGAAAATAAAATTCAAGATATTAGTTCAGAACAGTATTTCCTAATGGAGGATTAAATGCTATGTTGGCATTGCCTTCTTTCCATTCTCAGAAAAGTTCTGAACCAAGAATGCATTGGCTTTCAGTGAGATGTTACGAGTGAATCTAGTCTTTCATCTCTTCAGGACTGAGCGGGACTTTGTTTTCACTCTGTCACTTCTGGAGCAAGATTTGCAAGGGGGAACTAGACCATGATCACATTTCAATAGTTTATCTTAAGATCAGGAGTCCTAGACCAAGAGTGAACACAGCAGATAATTGCTGGTTTATTGTTTTCTTTTGCTCAAAGTTCTATGGCAAGCTGACTGGTGTGCAGGTGAATCAAGTGTACAGGGTGTCACAGGACTCAAGATACAGCTAAAACTGAATACTGAGCACAGCAGTTCTATAACATCCTTCTCAGGAAATGCAGATATTGTAGCTGCAGGGAATAACACCTGATCTGCTCAAAGAAAAAGTTTAGTATTTTCCTCTCTTTTGACCTTAGTCTAGATTTCAGAGCTGAGGTGATTCTCAGTGTTGGCAAGAAGATTGAGATGGTGGTATAAGTGAAATTTATCTCCTGACTTAACTCTCCAAAGAGGTCAAGGATTTGAATAACAGTCTCTGTCAGGGACCAGTGGCATTCTGTGAGAAAAAATCGTATTTAAGTCCGCAAAGCAGAATCTTGTCAGAGGTTCTTAATTCCCCTTCAGGCACTGTGACATTAACAAACAGCACACAACAACTTGGGTTATAGCTGGTTCATGGTGATGTGCCACTCAATTTATGAGCTGTTCATTTTGGCAAACATAGAGAAACATTTGCAGAATGGAGAAGTATTTTCTACCAGAGACAATTATTTTAGCAGAACGTTAATAATGAAAAATCACCAGAGCTTGGAGCCACACTCCTTAAACATGCTGACATTATGTAATGCTAATAACATTATTTTCCAGGCTAATTTTATTATGCCAGAGCATATCTAATATGTGCAATTGGAAACCTGCTATTTATTTATCATTTGCATCAAACCCTAAAGAAAAACTAAAAATCATCTGCAAAATTAATTCAGGTTCACCACAGAAGAAGCAAATTACAAAAGTGTGTTCTTTATCAAATCAAAGGAAGAAATTTTCTGAGCTGTTCAAACTCACATATGAAGAAGTTATGAAAACTTGTAATGGACAATGTCACACCCATTCAGAAAAGACTTTTACATTATTTCCAAAAAATACTAACTATCTGAAAACTTCATAATAGAAAATAACCATGTCTGTCATGTGCTGTCTCTTAGCTGTTAGGATAAGCTCCCTATTTAGCCATGGACTCGTTTCATTTTTCTTCTCTATGTGTCTTCCAGGGGCAGCTGCCCATAAAAGAAGTATGCTTTGTGGTATCATTAACATCCCCCGTCACTACATGGATACAGAAATAGCTGTGCCTCAGCAGAGGACACTGGCAGAAGCTGGACGACTACATAGCTCTTATGGGCTCAGACCACAGCAAGATTTTCCTCTCAGTGTCAGCAACCATCAGGCTTGATCTTGTATGCACCTTTTGAGAAGAACCACCCAAAACTTAATTTGACCATGCATGAAGAAATTATATCAGAATTTTCATCAAGTTGTTAAAGCATGTCGAAAAAAACTTTCCAGTCTGGCAAACTCAGATTTGAAATGGAAGCACTGGACTAAGAGAAGAGGTTTTTTTTCTCACTGGATTGTCAGTAAAATACACAGCACTAGATTTCCTATAAAATCATAAAGTGACATGAAAATTCTGCTTCCACTGTTCTGGCAGTATAGCATTTTAGGCCACAAAGGCTACAGTAGTTTCTGTATTTGAATATAAGTTCCAGTGAACAAAGTAAAATAAATAAATCTTTTATAATCAAAAAGGACATGGATAATGGAGGAAACCAATTTCCTTCATTTTCTATTTACCATATAACACTTTTCTGAAATTAGACTTTGGCAACCATATCCTTACATAGTGATAGTTTACGTGGCACAAATAGCATCAATACTCTATCTACAACAGACTGATTCCTGTTCTAATGCCTTTGTGCTATTCCTTAAGTTTACATTTGAGTGGGCATTGAGAATATAGAACAGCTGGTTGTGTTTAATAATCTTAAAGATGCACACATACTTATTTATTGTATGCCCTTTTGGTAATTTATGAGGACACTTGCTACAAAGAATAGTCTGAAAACAAGGTATTTGGAAAATAATTCAGAAAATAGCATTGTCTAAAACTTGCATCTGGTTGCAAAGCTTTCTATCAGACAGACAGACAGTTTAACTATTACTTTTGAAAGCAAATAGCTTTCATCTGACTTTAAATGCTCAGAGTTGATTAATTACATGTACATGATATAATTGAAGTGTTACACAGTCTCTTGTTATTCATTATTGTAATAAGCAAAAGTGTTTTAACTATGCAAATTAAATGTAGTTCAATATAATAAATAACAATAATAATAAATAACAATATAATAAACAACTGTCCTTTCTTATCTTTGGAAAATAGAAATTATACAAACCACCCATTTTTACAATGCTTCATGAAATTGCTTAGTAACATTCTGAAACTTGTAAGCAAATAAAAAAGGAAGAAGATGGGAAAACCATATTTTTTTTATGTTAATATTTTAATCTAACAAAGACTGCATATTTGGTACTAATTCTGTTAACTCATCTTTAAGCGAAAAAGACTCTTTTATTCAGAAAAAAGTAACCTAAGCTATTAGTGATAAACTGTAGGTGTATGCTGGTTCCTAAATTTATAAGAAAAATGATCATTTTTCTAAATTACACCATTTATAAATTATAAGTATATAAAATATAAAGTACACACAATGTTAACTTAGTGATAGCTGTATAATTTAAATATAAATAGTCCCAACCTAAACCATTTTATGATTCTATGATAAATATTGTTACTGTTATCCCACATTTTTTCAGAGTTGTTACTTGTAGCAAATTAAATCTGCTGCCCCCTCCAAACAAACAAACAAACAAACAAACAAGCAAACAAAATCCTCAACCCAGAAGCAATGAGTACTTGCACCAAAGTCATAAGCCAGATTCTACAAATGTGGATCTAGACATTTATACACTTAAGTGCAAATTTATGGGAAAATATTTTTGTTTTTATTTGAATGGAATTGCAGTTCTTCATTATCTGAGAGTATAATTTATTTTTTCATTTTAGAAGGATGTTCTTTGTTTTCCTGTATGTAATGTAGGAAACATTTATTAAACTATATTCTTTAAGTCTTCAGTTTAATGAAAATAATCAAGTAAGTAGGAGGGTTTTATTCATTTTCCTTTTCCCTGTTGTTATCCACCATGTCTCTGTTTATTTTCACACCTTTTCCATTTCTTTTCATCTACCTGTAAGTTGATTTCTTATTCCTTCAGCCTGTCCCAGCAAGGTGAGAAATCAACAGCGTGGTGGATTTATTAGATAAAATTACCCAGAGCCATTGAAGAACTATATTTATAATTTAAACACTTTGATGCTCACTAGATTGATCTTATTCTTAGTATATCTTATACTTACTAAGTTACCTCACAGAAAGGACTTCCCTTTGCCGGGCAATAATACATCATTGACATCTGTGTCCACAGGGACACCCACAGGGTGGTCTCCATTTCACTGACTCACTTGATGTCACTGCCTCATTGCGAGGGCTGTGCTTATTGCTTTAGTCCTGTAATTATTTATTTAACCAGTTTGGATTCTTGCTGTCACCCACTGATTCCTGAGACAATAAGAAGAAAACAGTAAGTTTTAAATCCAAGCAATTAAGCATATTTGTGAAGGCTAGAATGTGCTTTTTTTGGCTGAAGGAAGAGGATCTTAAGATTTGGGGTGCTTTCTGCCACATTTTGGTTAGAATATGGCAAAAGGCATCCAAGATTTTTCATATAGGATATTATAATTAGATGCTAATTACATTTCACTAATTACATTTGAGTAGGCACCCAAGGATGATTCATGTTTAATGATTTTGCAGGCAACCTCCTTATGACACATTTTTCCAGATTCTTTAAAACCATTGTCATTGTCATTAATATGCATAGCTAAGTTTAATATGAGCCTTTATAAATAACCACAAGATTGGAATCTTAAGAAAGTTTACAATTTATCGTTGTTCTTCGGAAAAACATAGGTATGTATGATCTCTAATAATAGGACAACCCACGCTAGGAGCAAAGCTAGTCCCTCCGCATACCAGAAAAAAACGATCTGCAGTGTATGAGACAAAACCTAAAATTCAGCAGGCAAGTTAAACAGTCAAGTTAAACTTCCTGTCTGAACTATTAAAAAAATGAAGTTTTTCTACTCAGTTGAAGGTTTATGTTACCTGACTGCAGAAATGCTAGAAAGTCTAAATGAAGTTTGTGAGATTTCATCTCAATACAGGCTTCAAGAAGTACATCACTCTTGCTAAAGAGATAAGTTGAAAGGTCAGGTGCCAATAAAGAAATTTTGAAAAGACAACTGCTGTGGCTAGAGCCAGTGCCTCCCAACACCCAAGAGCAATTGCACAGGTATCGCAGCTGCACGTTACCATTTCCTTTGGGAATCTGCACCTCCTCCCGGAATATTTTGTGACCTGTGTTCTTTCATCTGTATTGTTCTCCCGGGTTTCATCAGATAGACTGTCCCATCCTTCTTCTTTGTACAGAAAATGAAATTTTTGACATTTACTATTGACTCAATAGGGTTTAAAATAATCTTTAATACTGTATATGAATACTGTATATAATATCAGCAATAATAACATTAGGTAGCCATCTGTTTGATACATAGCCCTTTACTTTCAGAAAATGTTGCATCCAACTCTACATTAGCAGTACAGTAAAGAACATACATTCTCATCACTTTAAAAGGATGAAGATATATATCAAATACAAGCACAACAGATTTTATTAAAATTCAGTAAATATAAATAATACATTTTTTAATGTTTTGTTTTGTTTCTCTTTCCTCTCTGTCTTACTCCCTGCTTTAAGGTGAATAAAGCTGTTACATTTATTCTAACAGATCTGAATTCCCCTTAAGGCTTTTAGTGACTAAGAATTGTTACAGTATTCTGGCTGTGTTCAAGTCAGATTAATAGCTTGGAGTCTCTGGGAAGAAAACCAAAAATATAAATTGTGATCAATTAACATTTATTACAGACAGCTTGTGGCTGAATAAATTTCCACCACATATTAGACAAGTTCATATTTTTTCATCTCTTTTTACTGCTTTATCATAATCTCGATAAAATCAGCTTCAAACTTGATTTTATTTAAAGACATGGTACTAAATTTGCCATAATCTAAATATTATATTAATTAGTTAAAATAAAATATAGCATGCAGAATGGAGGTGGGGGGCAGTGCATATATTGGGGTTTTCAAATCTCATGACATCTTGAGGTCTCTTATAAACAAGAATAATCCCAAGTATGAACCTGTGTAATAGTGTCCCAGGTATAGATGAAAAAGTTTGCATTTTTTGCGTTTCTGTATTTTTTTGCACTAATGATTTTCTGCAATCACGTGTTACTGTATCTTTGTAGCTGACAGTTCCAATAATTCAAAACTGACTTCATTAGAAATTTCTAACTTTCTAACCTTTATTTACATAAAAAACTAACAGTAACATTTAAAGGTGGATCTATAGTGATACAGATCAGTAGTAAGTTCTTTCTCATTATTTATTTATTTTTAAATGTGGTCCAAAAAGATAAGTGTATTCAGCAAGAAATTTAAATAAATACATGTTCCTGGTTTTGCATCTAATTGCAATGTGTTTTATTTTGTCACAGAATAAAACTCTATTTTTGTTTTCACCTTCACTGCAGAAGAAAAAGGAAATGTAAAAAATGTTCAGTTTGCTTTTCATGGAATGCAGCTTAGAACACTTGCTATATATATTTGGACTGCAGGGATATGATTGAGACACATACTGCTTTTTGGGTGTTGAGATTTGAAGTCACTCATTAGGTGTCCCCTTATGTATGTCTTTTAGCTCTTGAGGGTCCATAACAGTCAGCGATAGCTCAGGCCATACACTGATTTTTATTTAAGTTGAATAGTAGACTGGTCGCAGTCTGCAAGTCTTCTAGAGGCCTTCCCAGCACACTCTTTATGATTAGTTGCTTCTACACATTTCATCCCTGAGTCTGTTTTCCAAGAATGCAAAAGAGGCAGAGGAGTTCCCACTAGATGCTAGTTTTAGTTGGAGTGAGGTGCTTTTGCTTACTTTCTCTTACATGAAAGTTGCACCTAATTTAAAATGTAACAACAGTAAATTAGAAGGTCTTATGGACTTCATATAGCAAATAAATATGACTGAAGTGTTTTCTTGACAGGTCAAGGTCTGTTTTTGTAAAAAGATGGTCAGAAAATATTTCGATACAGAAAATATCTGTTTCCCTAAGACATAAATTTGAAGTCATTTTACACAGATAAAATACATTACTACAACTTTCTTAAACTATGCCTATACCGTAAACTAAACAGGAACAAGGATTAGTTTTGACCAGCATGCTTGCTGACACAGTTTTGGCCTAGACCAGCTACCAATTTTCCAGACAGCATCAGTGTACACAATGGGAAAGAGAATAGGCCAGGGATTACTCTGAACAGGGCTGCCTGTTAATTTCTGGTGCATCTAAGGAGCTGAGCAAAGACTCTGAAGAGCTTTATTTGAACTTAAGAGCCCAAAGAGCACTTCAGTATGTAAACTTTATCACAGCTTGCAAGTATAGACACAACATTTACAAACACTGAATAGTAAATAACATAAGTCTCATACTAACTAGACGTCTCTCTCTGGCTGTTCATTTTGAATCTTCATTTCCAGCTCTCACCTTTCTGTTCAACATGCAGGGGTATAGAACCCTAAGCACTGCCATAAAACATAAGGAGTCTTGCTACCAATCAAGACCAGCTTTGGAAACATAAACGCTCATTCTAACCAAGTAAACTGTCAAAGATTACTTCATCATTTACACTGGATAGTCAAAATAGGTGGAGTTCAAAGCTGTCAATGTTATTCTTTGACAAGCCACTACAAATGACTATAGATACTATTATTCATTACGTAAATTAAGTTTGTTTGAACTTGAATAAGTTAGAGACATCCTCGTCCTTCCAAATCATTGTGCCACTTCCTATTTATAAAAAAATTTAAAATCCATAAATATTCATTTTCATTTTGTTATGTTAATTGAATCCAATGTAGTATTTTGTTACAAAAGTGCTGTTTTAAAACAGCATGAAAATATTAATTTTTTAGATTAAAATTGAGGACAATATGCTCAAAGCTGAGATGCTTTACCTGCTTTAAAAAGTTATTTAGGTACAAACAGCTGGTATGGAGACAGTACAAACCAACATTTAGGGCTTCCAAAGTGTTTCTACCTTAAAGTCTACATATATTTCTTCTAAGTGAGAAGAAAACTTGCACTTTGAAAAATGTTGGCAAAGTTCATAAAGGTTTTTACTTAAAGCAGTTGCCATTTTCAGGAAGAATTTTCTAAATATATTTTCCTTTACTAAATGTGTGTTTAGTACACTTGAAAGGTGATAGATTAACAGCAATAGAAATTGCCCAGTATCGACTAAGGATGTAGAAATGGTGCTCTTTGATGAACAGAAGTGACCAGTGCCTCCTCATGTTTAATCTTGTTAATAGTGTCTTCAGTACATATACTTTCCTGCAAGATTTTTGTAAGATAATACCATTGGTGCCAGTTAAAGGTACAAATATGTGTAAGTGATTGCTAGATATGTATCTAGGGTTTTTTTATTAGTTCTTCTAATAGATTTGTAATGAAAAAAATGACTTTGATAAGGAAGAATTCAGCTCACATGTTTCATTCTTCTGGATAAATAAGCCCTCAGCTAGAAACTGTATTAAACTAATAAAAAAAATACCCAAAAGAAGAATACACTGATAGTGTTTAAGGAGGAGGGAGCCAGACTCTTTTCAGTAGTAGCCAGTGAGAGGACAAGGGGCAAT
>JAOXJM010000001.1:151394967-151406300 GCA_026413425.1 Tringa solitaria
GTTAGGTTGATGGTTGAACAAGATGATCTTGAAGGTCCCTTCCAACCTAGAAGATGCTGTGATTCTGTGATTCTGTGAAGTATGTCTCTGCTAGTATCCTATTTGACCTTTCAATTAAGCCCGACTATGTTGTCTATTCAATGAGCTTTGAAGAAGGATTTGGAAAGTCTTAGCTGTTTTCCCAAATGACATAGCAGATTGCTTCAAAATCAATTATGTTTCTGTTAGAAATTGCAATGTAAACCTTTTGCAAAATTGGATTTTTTGAGTTCTATATTCAGGAGACAAAAAATGTACAAAGTGTAGAGATTTAAAGCCTATTTTCTTTCACTTTATGTACACTTTCTATGAATTTCTTATTTCCTGTACAGGCCAGAATGCCTTATCACATCCTAAAGTCAAAGAAAGACAACCCTATTGTCAACCTTATATTATCCTAAAACATGGAGTCTTGTGTTTTCACAGTGTGGGTTAGAATTAAATTAGGAGACATATTTATCTTTTCTCCTTCTAATTTTCCCTTGCATGTAGCATCATCACTTCTAGCAATATTCTTGTTTGCATTATTAAGACCATATTCCCTATGCTTGTGGATTTCTTTGAATGTTGCTTGATAGATGGAGAAAAAAGGAGTCTTATAAAGATCTGAATTAATCCCTTTTCGTATCCTGTGTTTAATAGGTCTATGAGGTAGGAGATTATGTGCTTTTACCTTCTTCTGTAATCAGAAAAAGAGACATTTCCAGAGGACATTTCAGCCTCTGGTACCTGATCTGATTTCTGTGTAACCTACAGTGCTAGAGTTCAATTACCTATGATCTTTACGCATTTTGGTGCAGCCCAGATGTGTGACCTTGGCTTAACATTAATGACAAAAAATGTTGAACTGTTAGATACTATGCAAGCTAAGCCCTTGCAAGATAATGGAAGCAGAAATATAGACAGAATTGAAACTGTTGTGACTAATAGTATTTCAGGATGTAAAAGAAAAATGCTGACATCAAAGAGTGTAAAAACCGAAAAAAAAAAAAAGAGACAAAAGGTAGCAATTCAGCTACAGAAACAAGGATCAGACCAGACCTTTTCAAGAAATACTGGAGGAAAATATTCCCAATTGACTGATAACTGTCTGGACAGTAAAAACTCACAGGCATTCTCTACCGATACTGCAAGTCTGATTATCTTAGTAGCATATGTGTATTAGCAATTCATAGCTTCTATATATATTTTTTATATATATTCTTCTTAACAGAGTTTTTTTCATATGATGCCTGAAAGATGCCTGGAAAGTAGAGAAGTGTATCTGGATTTTCCAGTCTCTTTTCACTTACTACATAGAGAAGCTAGAAAACTGGTAGGTGCCAAAACCCAGATAATCCCTGTATAAAATGGATGTATGCAGGATTTTATGATGGGTTAGTAGTCTATGGTCACTCAGATTTGCAAATTCATTTACCAGAACTGAGGAACTGCTGTCCTTGAGATTTCTGCATGGCATTAACAATTAGAAACTGATCTTATGTGATCAAGCCATATGCTGAATATTTTATATTGATTATTTCCCGTATTTTCATGAGACTTAAGCCTGAAAGTGTCCATTTATGGCTTTTAGGGTTTTTTTTTCAAAGCAGAAAAACACAAAAGGTCATCTGATGGATATTTACTTGACTTTTAACATAACTTTCGAACTATAAAACATAGATGCAAATTGTATTAATATTTTATTGTGCTCACTGGCTCACAGGTCTCAGCCATCAATGCTGGTAGCACTTCTTAATGCAGAAACTGTTTTTAGAGGGTTTGTTTTTTGATTTTTTTTTTTTGCGTTGTTATTTTTCATTTAGTTGGTTGGTTGATTTTTTCCCCTCTTAATATCTAGCTTACTGGCAACTTTACATAATTTTTTTTCTTTTCTTTTTTTTTTCATGTTCTGAAAAGGGATAGTTCATTTCTTTCCTTTTCATTTCATTTTCAAAACATTTAGAAACTTTTTTTACTTTTTATATTTTATATTTTAGCCTTATTTGCATTCTCATGGTATACCCTGAAAACAAAATTACAGAGAATATAAAAATCTAAAATAATAGTAGTAAAATGATGTTAAAACATTTGCATGCCAGTCATCCTTGCAGAAACTGGCACTTATACTGGCACTAATCTAGTTTATAGAAAAAATAAACTCTAGAATGAATTGATATATTTGGGTTTATTTCACTATTATACAGCAAGTTATTCTTGTATTTTGAGAAAAGGTAAGGATAATGTTCCCTAACTTTAATATAAACTCAAGCAAGTGGACATAATGTGCCACTACAAATGAAAAAGCTTCTAGTAAAATACAGAGCTGATTTGAAATTTTAAAATCTTATCCAAATATAATCTTGATATATTCTGAACATGACTTTGATGAAATTTTACCCATTATCCTAAAGAAAATACTGCAAGACATTTTATTTCTGAAATCATGTCTGTCACAAATTTTGGTGCCTATAGAATCAGAAGTCAAACTGGGCACTTGGAATTACAACGAAGCAAAAGTCCAAAATGCTTCTGTAATGAACCAGTATTTATTAGAAATAAAGTGATGTTTTTGTAAATTTCTTCAGTTGGAGTTAATTCCAGCTACAGAGAATTCCAGCTACAGTTGGAGTTAATTCCAGATACAGACACAAGGCAAAAAACCCAATTGGGAGTAAATGGTAGAAGTTGCTCATATCTTAGAAAAAACATTTTAGTTCCTGAAGAAGATAAGAAAACATTTGTGTCTATTGCTGTTAACTAAAATATCTAGGACTATTTAGGACCTCAACAGTTTAAAATGACTAAATCAAAGGTAAAATGACTTTCCTATGAAGCAGATTGCTCTTTTTTTTTTTTTTTTAACTTCTTTTCAATCTGCTAGGTTACTTCTTATTGGCCTAAGCTGTAAGGTTGGGCTATAGGAGTTTTTACCTTAAGTGGAGATGCCAAAAGACACCAAAGACATGTTATCTCTGAAGACAGGCTTTATTAGAACTCAAAATAATAAATTAGAGCAGATAAGGGCTTTCTTTGAAATGGAATCTATACATGCCTGAGCTATCAGCACAGCTTAAAGCCCTGCCTGATGCGTTTGCAGGAGAGACTTGTGTTTCAGATAAGTGCAGATTAACTCCAGGGGAGACATCCCCAGGCCAGAGCTATTGCAAAGCAGGCTATATGTCATCATCACAGCCATGTTTAGCTGAATGTTCTGCATTAATTTTCAGAAAGAAAACAGAAAAATTAGGGTTTGATGATGTGTACTTACACTGTGAGACTTACATAAAGCACAGAGATATCAGGAAATGCGAGCTGCTGAAGGCATATGCACCATGTGAACACCATGGCCTGCACAACAGCACAGGGGAACAGGGAGTACATGGTGCCCGCACAGTGGCTCTCGGAGAGGATTTCACTGGTCATCCTTCAAATCAGGGGTAGGTCTACTGTTGCTGTTTTCTATCATGTCCTCTTCAACCTCCCTCAAGTTATCCATTCACAAAGACACACTCAAACAAACACACTCACATCTAATACGAGATTATTTGCCAAGAACCTGAACACCATTAGAGCTGCCATTAGGGCTATCAAAAGGAATACTGCTTGATATTTAAATAGTAGTACTGGGATGCTAATACTGGCTTGAGAAGCAGTTAGCTCTTCAGCCCCTTCAGCTTGTCATCTCATTATTATGGCAATCGCCACGTTCATCCACTGGGCATACAGACAGTTGGAATCATTTCTGCAATTATAAAGTGTGTGTGAGGAGCAAATTCCTTATACCACATCTCCTGTACACCTTGACATGGGTGCAAGTACATATATCAAAGTACATGACTAAGCCCTTCAGAAAAGGATCATGTATAAACAAGTGTTACTTTGTGTTAATGACTGCAGTGATGACAGAAACTTACAGAGTAGTAAAGGCAGTGCACTTGGTATATTTTACTTGGAATGGGTTACTACCTGACATGACATTCCCCAAACTTCTGGCTTAACCCTGTCTCAGAGGCAAATACATGGTGGGCCAGATGAGAATCTGACCTCAATTTTTCAAAGCCACTGTTACCTTCACAATTACCTTGTATGATTGTGACAAGAGAAAAAAAAAATTAACTGTGCACCCAGCCAGTAAATCTTGCAGTAGCCTGTTTTCTCTAGCAATAACACTTCACCCAAGACATGACTTGCTCAGAAAGAAAAATCCTTAAAATGTTCCAAAAGTCACTAATCTTTCATGAGTCTTAAACTACTCTTTTTCCTTCTTGGAGTTTTGGAGCCTCTGTAACTTCTTTGAGGTTTCTCAATTGTAAGTTTGCTCATCCAATAAAAGAATAGGAAGTACATCATAAATTTCACCGCATAATCCTATAATACTCACCAAAATAATGTTTTAGTTTCAAACGACAAGTAATAAATAGTTTGTGGTCAATAATTTTAAGGGAAAATTAGAGAAAGTTAGATGAATAGTGAGGAAATTCAGAGCAGCGATGGCATGCTTGAAGTATTCCAGTGAGGAGAAAAAATAATTAATTTACTTAGTATTGTGTCAGAGTGAACAGACATTACAGATTGTCTTAAGGTAGAGAAGTTTTCTCTGTAGGCAGATTGAAGAGAAAAGGAAGCAAGAAAATTCTAAATTGAAGTAGTTCAGCAGCAGAGGAAGAGCAATGTGTGAATCATCTAAAATAATCAATAGTCTTGCAGTTGACGTGGCTGCCTAATTGTAAGCAACAGTCAAAATTTGTTCTCTATGTCAAGAATCAGAAATAGAGTCAATGGGCACCCTCATCACTAACAATATTTTCTAAAACTGTAGGAAAACAAATGTTCAGTTTCATCAGGCTCCTTCTCATTAACATAGTATGAAGCTCTTGTTCCCTTTTGAAATGTCTGAAATTACAGCAATTAATAATATCATGAGGCTGGAATGATCCTGCCATCATTTCTAGCTTTGAAGGCTAATACTAAAAATGTGTGAGCTTCAGGAACGTGGCAGTTTTAATTCTCACTTCAGCCACCTACTGTGTCTCCTCAAGGCTTCATGTAGTTCATTTAACAATATTTCAGACTGCTTTTTCCACACTTAGTAGAATAATTGGCATGTATGTTTTGAAAAGTGATCAGGGGGTTGTGGGGGATGGGTAAGAATAAGTGTCACCTTTCTTGCTCAATAATTCCCTTAAAAGAAAAACAAAATTGCACAGAATTAATGAAAACTTTATGCAATTTCACAGATTATTTGTTAACATCTGCTTAAAAATAAAAAGCACTAGATGTTTCTTATTCCACATTCTTTTTGGAAATGTGACAATATTGCCACTGGTTCATGTTTGTCAGTGGTGTTCTGCATAAAAGAGAAGGCGCGTGGGTGAGTTGTTTTTTATTTTTCTTTTTGCTTTCACAAGATATTCTCATATTTTACTTTGCTGTCCATGTACCAGGTGCAGTTTGCTGATTCTGCTATTTACTTCAGTATTCTAAATTTAATTATTTTATCCATGCAAATAGTAGGGGTGCAAGGCAGAGGGAGAAAGGGAGAGAAAGAAGAAAAAAAAAACAAGGAAAAAAAAAAAGAAGAAAGTTTTATAAAGCTCCAGGTGGTTTTGGCACAAGTTCTAGGAACAAGAGAAAACTAAATAGCAGTTTTAACTCCTGCCTCACCACACTCGTTCTATTTCCTATACATTATAGCCAGCATAATTGAATGCTCTGTCTTGCTTGGGGCATGACAGTTAGCCCCCCTCTTTTCTCAAGATTCTTCAGAAGTGAACTTCCAAAGTCAAAACTGAAGGTTGAGCTTATTCCAAGTGAGTCTTTCAGAAAGAACCTTCTACAGATAATTATATCTCCTTAAATGAAAGAAATCCCAATCTGATCTATTTCTCTGACTTCAGTATTAGAATTACAGACCAAGCAGAGAAGACAATGAAGTCAATACATCAGAACCAAGGAGAGCTTCTAAGGTCAGAGTCTAGTATTTGATTTTTTAATTTACATTTTATGAAAAAATGCACTGACATATATTTGCATTATGTTGTCATCTGCAGGTTACAGTCAAAGATATTGACACCATTGTACTATGTGCTCTTCAAATGAATATAAAAACTTAGCCTGTTCCTCTCATAGAGAGTTTCCTGCATGATTTCAAAATAAGGAGAATAAATTTCTCTAAGAGTTACTAATTTTCTACCTGACATTCATCTGAAGATGATATTGTAAGTCCTAACACTAGTGACAAGAAACAACAGTTTTTAAAGTTTAACAGAATTACGGAATCACGGAATTGTCAGAGTTGTAAGGGACCTTCTAGAGATCATCTAGTCCAACTCCCCTGCTAAAGCAGGATTGCCTAGAGCACATTAGTCAGGACTGCATCAAGGCAGGTTTTGAAAATTGCCAGAGAAGGGGACTCCATGACCTCCCCGGGCAGCTTGTTCCAGTGCTCTGTCACCCTCACCATAAAGTTGTTCCTCATATTTGAATGGAACTTCCTATGTTCCATCTTGTGCCTGTTGCTCGTCCTGTCACTGGGAACCACTGAAAAGAGTCTGGCTCCATCCTCCCACAAACCACCCTTTAGATACTTATAAGCATTAATAAGGTCTCTCCTCAGCCTTCTCTTCTCCAGGCTAAAGAGTCCCAGATCTCTCAGCCTTCCCTCATAAGGCAGATGCTGCAATCCCTTAATCATCTTTGTTGCCCTACGCTGGACTCTTTCTAGTAGTTCCCTGTCTCTCTTGAACTGGGGAGACCAGAACTGGAAACAGTATTCCAGTTGTGGCCTCACCAGTGCAGAGTAGAATGACCTCCCTCGACCTACTGGCCACACTCTTCCCTATGCAGGCCAGGATTCCATTGACACTCTAGGCGATAAGGGTACATTGCTGGCTCAAGGACAGTTTACTATCCAGCAGAACCCCCTCATCCTTTTCCTCAGAAGTGCTTCCCAGCAGGTCCATCCCTAACCTATATCAGTGCCTGGGGTTCTCTCCAGGTGCGGGACCCTACACTTGCCCTTATTCAACCTCATTAGGTTCTTCTCTGCCCAGCTCGCCAGCCTGTCCAGGTCATGCTGGATGGCAGCACAGCCCTCTGGAGTGTCAGCCAGTCCTCCCAGTTTGGTATCATCAGTGAACTTGCTGAGGATACATTCTGTCCCCTCATCCAGGTCATTGATAAATATGTTGAACAAAACTGGACCAAGTTATTAACTCCTGGGGGACACCACTGGTTACAGGCCTCCAACTCAATCCTGCACCATGAATTACAGCCCTCTGAGTCCTGTCACGCAACCAGCTCTCAATCTACCTCACTGCCCCCTCATCTAGCCCACACTTCCTCAGTTTCCTAATGAGGATATTATCAGAGACAGTGTCAAAAGCCTTGCTGAAGTCAAGGTAGATCACATGTGCTGCTCTCCCCTCGTCTAGCCATCTAGTTATAACATCATAGAAGGCTATCAGCTTGGTCAAATATGATTTACCCTTGGTAAATCCATGCTGAACACTTCCAATAACTTCCTGTTCTTCAATGTGTTTGGAGTAGACATCCAGAATGAATTGCTCCATTACCTTCCCAGGGACAGAGGTGATACTAACTGTCTTGTAGTTTCCCGGGTCCTCCATCTTGCCCTTTTTGAAGACTGGAGTGATATTTGCCTTCCTCCAGTCCTCAGGTACTTCTCCTGTTCTCCGTGACCTTTTGAAGATGATAGAGAGTGGCTCAGCAATAACATCTGGTAGTTCTCTCAGCACTCGCGGGTGCATCCCATCTGGGCCCATGGTCTTATGGATATCCAGTTTGACAGTAACCTTTGAACCTTTGTCCGATAACCTCTGAATGTAAAGAAGATGGGACTGCAAATATACTGAGATTAAATGTTCATGAGCAAATGAGTTTCCCAAACCTACTAAGTTATTTTGGAGAACTTCAAAACTTCAACTTTTGGAGGGCTTCAAAAGGAGTCGTCTTTCTATTTTTCAGCTATAAAAGTAATTTTTCCTTAAATCTTGTAATATTTCATTAGCAAAAACTAAAAATGAATAATAAGATATACTGCAGGGAGAGTTTTTGCAATTTTTTAAAAATTATTTTTGTTTTTCATTTAATAATAGTTACTACCTTAAATTTTTGATAGGGAGTGGCATGGTAACATTTTGAAGTCTTCTTTGTAATGCAGTATATATTGCAGATACTTGTTTCTATCTGTGACACAATATTACAACACAGTTTAATAATAAAAATCAATACTCTGAATTATATTAAACTGTTAAGAACTGATGTTCATTTAGCAAAGTTGCTCTCAACCCATGTTCTCTCAGCTAATAAAAGTATTTCAGTAGCATCAGAACTATTTTTTCAGAGCCTTTTACCTGAAACAGTGCAGAAGGAAAAACCTACCCACTTTTAAGACACACACATACACACACTTTATTCTTATTTTAATCCACTTCTGTTACAGTGCTCATTGTCTTTTACTTTTGTAGCTTTGACAGAAAATATCTAGAGAGTTTAGCTATAGCTTGGAACTAGCACTTTGTAGATTCAGTAGCTGTGATACACAGATATATACACAGTCTATACCACTCATCTGACTTTGTGTCACCACTCACCATTTCTTTTTCCATACTTCTATATTATTACCCAGCTTCTCAAAATATATGCATACATGAACTGACTCCTCTGGTAGAGAGAAATTTATATAGAACACATACAACAATCAGAAGGGTAGTGTTTTAATGGATATAAGGCATACTGCCAGTAATTATGTGAGAAAAAAAACAGTGGTCACACTGTGCAAGAACAAGTTCAAAAATGTTCCACGTTTTGCAGATACAATGTATATTTTTGCTTTATATTTATTTTCCCCCCTTGTTTCAAAAACACATTGGTAAAGAATTGAAGTATGCTGGACTGATTCTATTCACCATTATCAATCTTTAGCGCTCCTTGCAGGAAACTGAAGAATCTGTAATCTTTGGATATCATATGGTATCTTTTTGGCCTTGAGACACTGCTTCCCCCAATGTTCTTGTTCCTCTCATTCAAAAATAAATTAAAAAAAAAAAAGAGAAGTGACCATGTCACTGCCTACTGCAACAGTGTTTATTGTACTTCACTGTACTTTTTGTGGCCTGTGACTGTCCTCCATCTTTTTCTTTCCTCTCTTCAGTTACATACCATTTCACATACATCATTCACATCTTTGCATCATATTAAGTGATACTGAAGCAACGATACAGGTAAAATACCCCAAAATTTTATTGTGCCAAAATAGGACTACATATATTCTTACTGTTAAATATTCATGCTGTGAAAATAAAATTTCAGACCCTGACAAAAAACAAAAAAAAAGACCCTAAATTTAAATTTGTTTCAATAACTGGATATAAAGCACATCAGCAGAAGGGAGTGGGTTTTTTGTTGTTTGTTTGTTTGTTTGTTTGTAGGGTTCTTTTTGTTGTTTTGGGTTTTTTTTAAGGTAAAAACCAAAATAACATAAACCAAGTTTTCTTCTGCAATCTGAATTTCTGCATGTATTCAGCTACATATTTTTCTGTTGCATAGGTAGGAAAAGCCCAGCAGCAACCATCTTCAAGATATAGCTAGAGGTTGGTTCATTTCCAGCAGCTGTTTGGAACAGAACAGTTCTGAGTGAGCCATTTCAGCAACTACAAATTGCAGCCATCTACTGGTAACTGCCAAAATGTCAGTCAGTCAGAGACATTAGGGCTTGACATCTATTTATATTATCTCCCCAGACATATCCAGACTTGTACAAGTAGCTGCTGAACACCACTTGAAGAAAGTGAAACCTACAGTATGACATCTGGCCTCTTTAAACCTCTGTTATTTCACTACTGTAATTTTTACTTTGTTTTTGCATATGTACACTGATATCATTTAAACATTTAAGACATTTAGCATGGTTTATAAAAATATAAAACAATTTAATAATATACTTTTTTATGTTTTTGTTGCATTTTTTTCTGATGCCTTACTAGGCACAAGTAGAAATATTAACTGATAAATCTTGCCCTGTAGTTATAGAAAAACAAATGTACTTGCTGTTTGAAAGAACAGCTTAGCAGTGGTGGTCTGATTGCTTGAAACTGTGCAGAGTGTGCATAATAAAGCACTATCTAAGTTACTTTTATGCCCAAATTACTGACTTCTTCTCTACAATTTGAATTTTTATTAATTTGCTTTCTATTAGACATGAGAGATTCCCAAGGTTTAAAGGTAGGAGAATCCTCATTGTTATGAACTCCAGCACAATTTCTCTCTGGTTGCTGGGTTACATTGCTTATTAACCATGCTAGGAATGCAGAAAGATTCTCTCTGTTGCTTTGGGAATACGATGTTTTTGTGTTTTAACAAGGGGTAGACTGCTTTGGAGGGGCTCCTAGACAAGGGAAATCTCAAGGGGAGCATGAGAGACAGAGAAAATATTTGGACCAGGTACAGGATATGAAGGAGTTTTCCTTCCTTAAATCTTTTAATTGAATGACTGTTTTATCTCAACATTAGTCATGGCTGTCTGGGTTATTTCACTTCTTTCCAGGCAAGATCCATACCTTCTCTTCCTTTTCACCAGTCCCTGGATGGCAATTTTTTCTGAAGTTATATGTATGTGCAGTTTAGATTTTAAAGCCCCAAAACTTCTGGTACCTTGAAAGGTTTCCTCACATTCAATATTGATTTTTTTTGCTTGTGCTTATATCCTTTGATAAGAGGTAACAAGTACCCATTTTAGCAGGCAAAAAAAGGGGATGAAGAAAAAAGATTTTTCATGGCAGTTGTTTTGGCTTAGTGCCAAATAAGTACGTGTTACTGTGCCTTGCCAGTAAATTCTGACATAAGTCACAGGGTACACCAACAACTTAATATATTCAACTTTGGTAGAAAGTTCTGTGTATTTTAACTAACAACCTAACTCTGTCAAATGAATGATGCTAAGCGAGACTCAAGACATGGACATGTGCCAATTTGAACTTTTCTTTTCAATTAGTTGTACAGCAAGTTTTTATGTCTGAAAACTTCAATGGCTGCGATCGTTGCATCACATAAAGTAAGAGAAGGACTCTGTGACATAGACAAGATGCCTGCTATGGCAAAGATGTGCTGTTATTCTGCTTGTGTTAAGAACAGGATATTCCACATCCCTGGACAGAATACTACTCACCCATGTTTGTAATAAAATTTCCAAGTGGAAAAATATAGTTTCGTTTTATATGAACAATCATAGAATAATTGAATCATAGAATGGTTTGGGTTGGAAGGGACCTTAAAGATCATCTAGTTCCAAC
>JAOXJM010000001.1:151451966-151463632 GCA_026413425.1 Tringa solitaria
CGCTCCAGCACCTCAATGTCTTTTTTATGGTAGGGGGCCCAAAACTGGACAAAAACGAATTTACATCTCAATTCAGAACACTGAAGAGTCTCAGGTAACTCCCTCATTACTAAGAGTTAAAACGTGTAAAGTGAGACCTTACATTTTAAACTATATGATGGGTTTAAAGTTTGTTAGATCTTTCATTACATTGATTGACAAGCATAACTGTCATACGAAGCATACTTTAAGATGGATAAAGTACATTTTAAGCTTGACTATGTTTCTGTCAAGAAATTGAAGGAAATCTGATTTCACAAAGGTGAAGTTTTTATGTTGTAAATATATTTATCATTCTAGATAACCTAGATTAATAAAATAGTGGCAATAAATATGAAAGGAACTGAGAAATTTTTTCTAATCAATGTCATTCTGCGTTTCAGAACACTAATGTAGTTGAACATGCTCCTGGTAATAGAAACTGTACTTGCTATTCCCGCATCTGCAGGCCATGTTGAAAAGTTTATTTGACCTTGACTTTGTATTTTGCTGAAATGCTCTTAAACAAATCACTATCATGGGAAACATGACAAGACTGATATAATATCTTTTGTTTTTCTTCTTTTTTTTTTCCTGTTTCTACAACATTTTATACTCAGGCATATTAAAAACCCTCCACTAAAAGCAAAATAATATTTTAAATACAGATTATTAAGATTAAAAAGTCAGTTATTCAAAACTAGGGAATACTGCAACTAGATTTACCTTAAACTGGTGTCATCAAATGTATGTGTTCTGATAAATTTAGCTACTTATTAGTAAGTGACTAACTTAGGTAAAGAATATAATGTAGAAATGACTATAGTGATATTGACTGTAGATCCATCTACCCTAAACTTATGTATCCGACATGATCATTTAAGAATATCTAAGGAAAAGTGTAAGACCAGTGTTTTCTCAGAATATTCTTGTAGTTTTGAGCAGTTCTCCTTTTTGCTACTTCTTCTTAAATCAAAAGCAGTGTCTTTGTATTTGAAACATAAAAACTTTCCCACCCAAACCAGTCTGTGATGTGTAGCTTCATAAACTAACTACACAGTATAAAACTGTACTTCCTTTTCTTTGCTTTTGTACTTGTTATTTTGAACTTTGTTCTTAAGTTTTTAATTTATTTTTTTTAACCTGTATTATGGAATCCAAAACCAAGAATGTGAAGTGCAATTCCTGACCCATAGAAAGAAAGGGAATAGTTGTAACATCTGTGTCAGTTACCTAGCACATAATGTTGGTGTTTCATCTATGCTAATGCATTGTCCATTGACAGCACAGGGAAGTTGCAATTGTCTGACCTTACTGGTGAGGTCTGACACACAGTAATGATATGAAACAAATGCAGATAGAATTAATGAGGGGGGAGGAAAGGAAGGAAATGGTCCTATTCCATCTGTGACAATTACAAAAAAATTTCTTTGATCTTGGTACTACCATATGTACAAAATGCTCACTTAACACCTGTATCAAAGGAATGAAAGATTGCGACATTCCTCAAATCAGCAGTAGTTCAAGCTTAATTTGTTATTATATTTTACATAACATGTCTATGTTTTACATGGACAAAGTTTTTAATTTTTCTCCATGATAAGAAAATCACTGAAGTGCATACTAATTTTTTAACATTAAATGCCTCACTCTGCAACCATAATGTTATAGCAGCACTTCAGGATTTTGCTCGTTTAAGGCTTTAGCTACTAATACAGTGTAATAACTTTTTTTGCTTTGATGGTTCCTAGACACATCATGAATTTCTAACCCCTAGGACCCTTCCACTCTCCACCAAACTGTAAGCTTGGAGTTCAAGTCTATTAGAAGGTGTATTTGTTACTACTTAACCTGGCAGTATCATATTAGCATCATGTTGAATTTCTGGAAGTGAACAAGCTTAAATAGCTATTTTTTTAATTTATTTTTTTTTAAGCTTGAGCTCTTCTAAAAATATCACTCTCTCCCTGTAATGAAGTTATTTTACTTTAACTTTTTTTGCTGGTGGAGAAAATATTAATGCAAAAGCTACTTCTAACATAAACACTCCCGTTATTTTCATTGATTTCTTTTCAACAAATGGCTAGGCAGTCACTTTTGATAAAAGACTTAGCAAGGGTAAATGGATCAGGAAATATGACCTAGACAGTGGACTTTGGACAGAATGAGGAAGGTCATTCAGGGTTGCTTGTGAAATTATTAAATCGATAACAGTAACATAGACTTTTATTTAGAATGCATGCACATACATAAAGCAACACAACAAATTAAAGTATGATGGGCATATCTTGTTGTCAGACACAGAAAACTCTCACTGATTTTGATAAAAATGTTGATATGTCTTATGACAATATTTGTCCCTATGAAGAATTTAACAGATGAATATTTTTCTTCAAAGAAAAACTCCATTTTTTATTTCATAATCTGGAAATGAATAATAAAGAAAATTATTTTCTTTACAGACAGGTATTAATCTCAATTACACAGTCATATCATATTTAATACAGAGTTTCCAAATTTACATTAAGCAAATTTAAGAATAAAGTTTTTCTATCAAAACTGGGGAAGACTGTGAGAGCTTTCAATGTAAGAGGTCATTGCAATTCACTGCATGAATGGAACAGCTGCAGACTGGAAATATGTGAGGCCCCTGGAGCATTATGGTCCTTGTTCAGTAAGGACCAAAGTTTTCCTTTCACTTCCTACAGTTCTCTTTTTATGAGGCTACTGATGGACAGCCAGGAAAAAGCAATACTATAAGAAGGTATTTGACATAAAAAGAAACATATGGCCTGTGCAGGATTTGTGACTTGTTCTTCAGGTCCAGAGCTGAAACTCTGAAGTGGAATTTCTTGAGGGAATAAGATTTTTAACAGCTATAGAAATTTTCCATCAATTTATTAAAAGCTAGAAAACCTGAAGCCCAAGAATCACTTGGTATTATAAAGCAAATAAATGCACATCATCAATTGCATATTCAGAAGAACGTGCCTTCTTATTAGCATGGACTAGTCTTAATTTTTCTAGATTTTAGAGGATTTGGGTCTAAGTATTCATGTAGTACAAAATGTATATTTTAGAGCCCTAACAGTCATAGTGGAACCTTAGTCTCCTCTAATGGGATCAAAAGCTCCTTTAGGTGTATATATTCCTTATATAAAGGCTGGAGACAGCTATATCTCTCACTAGATGTTTCAAACAGGGTATATATGTAACATCAGCCACAGTAGCTGAGTAGTTTTTTAACATTTACAAGGTGTTCGCCGCAGACTTGTACAGAAAATTTTGTTCCATGCCAAATTCCAGCAGTAGTCACAGAGTTGAAGAGCACTTTCTTCACTCAGTTTCTCCTTTCAAAAGGCTGATTCAGCAGCTACTAAAGGAAAAGATATTACACTGTTTACTTTTTTCTTTAATACTGTTTAAAGAGCTTTTGCGGGAAAATAAAGAACAGGGTTCAATATACTCTTCAACCTGAAGGCATTCATCCTGTCTTCCTTCACTTGGAAGAAGAGTGTCCTTACCATTGGACAGAGCTTTTTATATTTGTTATGACTGATTATTTTAAATTATGATATTCAGGACAGTCTCAGACAGATAAATTATTCTTATTCAGATGTATCAGACTTCCTCAGTACAGGTCAAAGACTTGGTAGATGATCAGTAAGCTTTGGTATGGGAGATAACACATTCACGTGATTTATTGGTCTGTGCAGAACAACCATTTTTTTAACATTCCAACACTGTGAGCATCTAGAAATTCTGCCAGTTACAATGAGAATACAAGAAAAATATATTTCATCTATTTCATCAAATGGGACTGAACTTTTAAAAATTCAGTATGGTACATCTCATGGTACACAGGATGCCTGGCAACACCACCTACAGAAAATCAGAACATGATGAAGAAAGGTCTTACAGAACCATGACTTGCAGCGATGTACAATAACTTTTCGAGTGCAAAATTATACTTTTCCTTGTTTAAGTAAGCACAGCAGCTGAAGATCATCATTTGGTATCTATGTATAACACAATTCAGCTTTAAATCATGGTTCAGGAAAATATCTAGCAGATTAGCAATACTGGTTTTAGGGATTAAGTATGCATTTTTAGTGTTCTACTCAGTAAGGATGAAATGAAACACTGAAAACAGAAATTAAGATGGAAGTAGGTACTAAGTTTCTCCCAGATAAGGGTCCTAATAATATAACAAAGTAATGCTCACAACCTCCTCACTGCCCCTATAGTCATATGTGTGCAGGACTAAATTCTGCATAGCAGCATAGAAGAAAAAATAAGACGAAGGCATAGTTTCAAAAAGGAAGTGAAGAGTAATTTTTCACATCTGTGATGAATCCTACCTAAATGTTAATCTGCTGATTGGCGTCCTCTTTCTAGATTATTGAAAAGGGAGTCCTGAATTCTCCTCAGTCTAAGAAGAGTAGCAAACCCAGGTCTGGGTTAGAAATAAATGCTTTTTGAGATTATTAGTCCTAGTGATGCCCTCAGAACTGATCAGACACACAGCTGAGAGGGAACAGTCTAGAAGGTTCCTGGAGTGTGTCGGGGATCACTTCCTGACACAGCTGGTGAGGGAGCCAACTAGGGAAGGAGCATTACTAGATCTGCCGATTGTAAACAGAGAATGACTTGTGGACTGTATCAGGAACAGCGTGGTGAGTAGGACTCAGGAGGTGATCATCCCCCTGTATTGGACATTGGTGAGGCCTCACCTCGAGTACTGTGTCCAATTTTGGGCCCCCTACCACAAAAAAAGACATTGAGGTGCTGGAGCGGGTCCAGAGAAGGGCAACAAAGCTGGTGACGGATCTGGAGAATAAGTCTTATGAGGAGAGGCTGAGGAAACTGGGATTATTCAGTCTAGAGAAAAGGAGGCTGAGAGGAGACCTTATCGCTCTTTCCAACTACCGGAAGGGAGGGTGTAGAGAGGCAGGGATTGGTCTCTTCTCCCAAGTCACAGGCGATAGGATAATTGGAAATGGCCTCAAATTGTGCCAGGGGAGGTTCAGGTTGGATATTACGAAAATTTTTTTCACTGAAAGGGTTATCAGACACTGGAATGGGCTGCCCAGGGAAGCGGTTGAGGCACTGTCCCTGGAGATATTCAAAAGACGAGTTGACATGGTGCTCAGGAATATGGTTTAGTGTTGGGGGTTTTTGTGGGTTTTTTTTGTTTGTTAGGTAGGTTGGGGTTTTTTGTTGCTTTTTTCTTTGTTTGTTTGTTTTGTCAGAGTTAGGTTGATGGTTGGACTAGATGATCCTAAAGGTCCCTTCCAACCTAGGCAATTCTGTGATTCTGATTTGGTGATACCTTTGCAAGCTGCAAGCTTTTTACAAGGAGGGATAGGATTATACTTCAATAATCATGTACATTCACTATCTTAAAAATTTAATGTTCTTTGTTATGAATATATTTTCAGCTGTTTGTGAGCACGTTTATCAGTATTGTATGACCAGTTTACTTTAATGGAGCTATGCTTGATTTCTACTGAAATAAGTGCTAGAACTATAAGATTCATGACGAAAAACTGTTAGGAGCAATTCCAAAGTTTGCTGGATTTTTGTTTGGTTTTTTTTTTTAAACAACTTTATGCATTTTATGTTTTATGTGAGAGGAGAAAAACAACAAAACCAACGCTCTCTAAGATTTTTTCTTTCATTTATATTATCTTTTTAATACCACCTGCAATAGCTGGGACCTGATATGACAAGAAAAAACAGTATTTTAGTTTATTCATGTTGATCCATACCTTTTAATCCTTGAAAACTCCACAACTGTGGGAGAGAGATATTCTCTTTTNNNAAGTCATTCAGGATACAATTACTTAACTCAGTTTTAATAATGGATGATATAGTCAAGAAGATAAATAAAACTGTTTGATACAATATACTTTATCTCTTTGTATTTTAAGGTGCATTGCGCTATGTGAATGTTCACTTTTTTCAAATAGTCATTATCAGATTAATACTCTTGATACAGGCCCAAGCAAAGTCCATACGTTGTGTGGTTTTGAAGTCTTAATTACTTCAAAAGACTTAAGGTTCAAATAGGCTGTAGTGTAATCCAAACTGGCTCATGATAATACATCTACATTTTAGATTGTAAGGTACTTGCTTACCTTAAAACTACAAATCAAGCTTATTTTATTTGCCCACAGCTGATGTCAAAACTGAGAGTAAAACGGTTTTGGAGAAAGAGAATAATTTCAAGCAGTTGTTTAATATGAAGGTTAAGATTTCAGTGAAGGCTAAAATATTTTGAACAAAGTAGTTAATATTGGTTACCTGACATAAAACTTTAAAGACATTTTCCACACTCAAAAATTCCAGAGCATCAAGTAAAAAGGAAGGTAGAAAAAAAATGCTTAGAATGGAAGTATTATTATTATGTATTTTCAGAACAATAACTTTTCAACATACATTTTCTTTCCACATTTCAATGAAAATATCCTTGACATTAATTACTGTTTTTTCATGCACCAGCAATATTAATATCAAGACTGCGTTAAACTAATAGCTTCTTAAAAATATAGAAGCATATGTATGCATGAAGCACACATGTGAAGCACATAATTTTTCATATGTGCTGCTCAATAACGACAAAGTGATTCTCTTGTCTTGTTTCCATGTGACTGCACAACAGTCTGATTCTTTGCAAGACACATTTGAGGACATATATGGCTTCATCTACATGGGCACGTTGTGCACTTAAGAAAGAGAACAATAAAGAAAAGTGAGTGGGTGAAGACAAAGAGGAGACTGTCTTCAAAAGCTCACCCACCATCTGATCTAAATTACTCATGTAAATCCACTCAGATCCGTGGTCCAGAAGCAGGATCTACCCAGTAGCATTTGGAAGCATAGGCACCCAAATAAATTACCTAGTTTATGAAGTGATATTGAGAAGAAATTATTATTTTTTCATAATAAGTCCCAACAGCCCTGATTTCTTACATAAAGATCAGATTTTCTTTTCCCCAACACGATGTGATGCAAATGGGAGAAGCAATATTAAGTTTACTTAGCCATGAAAGCTGTGCTGACCCTAACCACCACAATATATGATCTGATTGTTACAATAGTTCGATGAAAACTAGGCTTACAGTTCAAAAGTGTTCAAAAGGAATGCAAGGAGTTATTAGGGAAGGAAAAGAAACACCAATTTGGCCCTAGATAAATCCATGATGTGCCCACATCTGAAAGGGGCATATCTGAAAACCAGTATATATTGTGCTGTATAAAAATAGATGTAGTGTTATTCACCTAAGCATAAAAATACTCTAAAGAATTGTGGATGAGGAGTAAGGAACTTTTAGGTTTATTCTAGGCCTTTATTTTCTTTCTTTCCTTTCTTTGATTTAATTTCCTACTTTTTTTTATTTTCCTCCCAAAGCCTATCAGAGGCAAATCAACCAATTTTTCTGTGTCAACGTGTTCAGACCCTGAATGAAAAGTGAATGAAAAAGTTGTAAAAGAATTAAAAAATATCTGGAATGCCTATTCACAGTGACATTGATAAAATTTTCTCTTTAAAACAAGTACTTCTCTTTGACTTGGAGGTTTCTGCTGTGCAAACAAGCGTCTAGACTAAAATGAACAATACAATAAAGACAGAATAACATGAAATTCAAATTATCTTTCTCATTGCTTTTATTATTTAAAAGAACTGAGAGATGTAGCTGTTATTTCAGATTGCACTATGTACCTAGAAAGAAATTTTGAAACAGTTGAAGAACACATCTGTACCTTTAGGAGCAAAGTCCTTTTGAATTTTGGGTATCTAAACACTTAACTGTATTTTGTCACAAATTAGGCTGACCATGGCATTCTAGCTGAAGTCTATTTTATTTCAAAGATGGGAAGCAAAGAGGAATAGATTTCTTCTTGCACTTATCTCAAAGGCAGACCAGTCCAGCCAAGATGCCCGTGCTATCCATCTGGGACGTGTTTAGCTGGAAGAAATTCTTCCTTTTCATGAGGGCATTTGATGAAGTTTTATGGCTCTCTACACTGCAATTCTTTCAATGAGTTTCTCCCTGGAAAGTGGTAAGTGAAATGACTAAGTGAGACAAAATAGCCACACTGGAAACTTTTACAAGTGCAACTCCCGGAAGCACTAGTCCCATCCAACCTCTGCCACATTCTGAAACCTGTCTGCACCCCGATAAATGCTGAACTCCAAGGACACTGTCACCCATTGATCTGATTGGTTTTACGGAAACTTAGAAATATAACTGTGTTTCTAGTTTCTGTGCTTCCGAAGCGTCAGGGACAGGATACGATCTGCTAGACTTTGTTCCTCAAATATGTATAAGATTTACTGTGTACTTAAGGAGGATTAGGCCTCAATACAAAGTATACAGTATTTGTTTGAAATATACCAGGAAATAAAGATCATTTATGTGTATTTAACATAATTTGACACAATTTTAGGTATAAATAGTTCATAAGATCCCAGTAACAGAAGTGTCAAAAAATATGTTAACTCTGCTGGTATTCTAAAGCCTCTTAAATCTAATGTGGCACATGAAGAACAAGAAAACACATTCAGATTACATAGAGAGTTTACAAAAGATAGGCTTGTGCAATCTAGGCTGTCAGCAAAATAAGGGTAGAAAGAGACGTTCTTCATTCTAAATTAAGCACACAGTGAACAGCCAAAATCCATGCTATCACTTACTCTCTTTTTAGTTCAGTCCACTTTGCTTTTAAGTCCAGGATCATTAGTCTTTTTTAACAGAATTACAAGTTGATTTTTTGCATATCCGTTGTTGTGGTGTGTAAACACTTACTATCTAAATGCAACTTCATTGCATTTACATGCATGTAGCGATCTGGAATGGAGACAAAACCCAAGCAATGCTTTCAAGAAAAAAACCCAACCACATACCAAAACTCAGCCTCAGGAAGGATACTAAATCCTGGCAATAATATCTGAATATCAAAACTTAAGCTAAGGACAAACTCTTTAATCTGGCAGAATTTTTATTTCTATAAAGTAATAAATATAAGAAATAAAAATATGCAAGCCTTCAAATATAAACATATTATTTTTTCATTTTAACAAAAAAAATAGTTATAAGAGGATATATAACATGCCACTTAGTGATTCATGTAATAGATGTATTGTAACTACAAACTATCAAATACATATTTTGCCCATGTTATGATTGAACTGGTTTTAGGTATTTTCTTTTCTTTTTCCTATTCACTAAGTATGAATCTTCTATGGAAACATTAAACTGTAGTTTCCCAGTCACACTGGGAACAATTACAGGAATGAATTTTAGGTCTACAAGGGCAAATAGTCTTTTTGGAACTCCTGTGAGCTTATATTTTCAAAAACTGAGGGAGAGGTGGGAAGAGATAGGACATTTATTGAGTAAAGTTGTATATTGTAAAATGTATAAAGTAACAAGTCTCAAGTCTGAGACTGTCAGGCTATTACATAAAAGTGTTTTTAAAAAGCTAGGGAATAAAAGACTAAGAAAAAATAAGTAATGAACTCAAATCTCAGGTTTAACATAAAGAGTCAAAAAAGACAATAAGATAATTTGGCAAAATAGGAGGAGAATAGTACAAGAAACAGATAAGATTAAAACACTAAAATTAAACCCTATCCACGGAGATAGAAGAGGAGGATATGTTATAGTGTTAGTAATCCCTTTCATATTCCCTAATTTGATAGTAATGCAAAAAAATGCCAATCCAAGAAAAAAAATACCACCAAAACCCCTAAACAAACAAGTTTTATTATCACATCTGCTACTTTCACTGACTCCTGCAGTCTTTGTTGGACCTTCACATTTTGATCACGTGAAATGACAAGAACAGACCAACAACAGAGGTGAACAAGTATGGCACTGCTGTCACCAACAATTTAAAGTAGAGCTGCCTATGCATTAGCTAGGTATCTAAACTCCCATCAAAGGCAATGGAGATGAGGTAAAAACAGGTAATCGAGACCAGTGAGCTGTTTATCTTACCCTAATGTAAACGATAACATTTTGTCACCTTACTAGCTCTCTAGGTTTCATTGACTACTCCCTACCTCTCTTCACAAAAGCGAGCTCAGATATTTAGCTTTTGTTTTGACAGCTGGAGATACCTAAAGGAGTATAAGACTCATCCTTAAATACAGTTGTAACTTTTATCATGTTACTGCCTTTTTTCCTCCAATCTTTTTAACTTGACCATATTATTTTTTTTGGTTGCCTTCCTCCTCGTATTTTTTTGTGTTGAAAAAAAAGAAAAATGACTTTGCTAACCAAATCACATTTTGCAACATTTCTCTGTGTATCTGAGAGCTAAATCACAGCAAAGTTGAGTATCTTAAACTGGTGTGGCTACTGGTCCAGGCTTCCAGGGCCAAATGTCTGTCAAGACAATGTACCAATAATATAACTGTCCTTCAGGGAAACTGTTAACAGGATTCAGCATTGAAACAGAAGGTAACTTCTATCTTTGAACTTTTCTTCTCTCATTCTTTCATGTACATTTGTTTTGCTTCATTTTCAAGGAAAAAGCACAAGATCAAAACTACCACAAACTTTTGGTAATCTTCGTAGACTTAATTAGATAAAGAGAATAAATTATTTCAATTTGGAAGGGACCTACAATGATTATCTAGGCCAACTGCCTGACCATTTCAGGGCATACCAAAAGTTAAAGCATATTATTAAGGGCATTGTCCAAATGCCTCTTAAACTCTGACAGGCTTGGGTTATTGACCACCTCTCTAGGAAGCCTGTTCCGGTGTTTGACCACTCTCTCGGTAAAGAAATACTTCCTAATGTCCAGTGCAAACCTCCTCTGTCAGAGCTTTGTATCATTTCCATGTGTCCTGTCACTGGATACCAGGGAGAAGAGATCAGCACCTCCCTCTCCCCTTCCCTTCCTCAGGAAGCTGTAGAGAGCAATGAGGTTGCCCCTCAGCTTCCTTTTCTCCAAACAAGACAAGCCCAAAGTCCTTAGCTGCTCCTCATAGGACATGCCTTCCAGCCCTTTCACCAGCTTTGTTGTCCTCCTCTGGATGCATTTGAATACCTTCATATTTTCTTAAATTGTGGGGCCCAGAACTGCAGACAGAACTCCAGGGGTGGCCACACCAAATCTGAATACAGCAGGATAGTCACCTCTTTTGATTGGCTGGTTATGTTGTGTTTGATGTACCCCAGAATGTGGCTTGTCCTCTGGGCTGCCAGGACACATTGCTGACTCCTATTGAGCCTGCTGCCGACCAGCACCCCCACATCCCTTTTTGCAAAGCTGCTTTCCAGCCACTCTTCTCCCAATTTATGCTTGTCCCTGGCAGAATCCAGCATTTTGACTTGCTAAATTCCATCCCATTAATCATAACCTAATGTTCAAATCTATGTAGATCTCTATGTAAGGCCTCCTGTCCTTCAAGAGGATCAACAGTAACTCCCAGTTTGGTATCATCAGCAAACTCGCTAATGGTGCATTCAACTCCTGCATCCAGGTCATTGATAAATACATTGAACAGAACTGGCCCTGGAAGTGAACTCTGAGGAACAGAGTTGTTGAATGGTCTTCAGTCAGATGTAGCCCCAGGTACTAAATGCCTTCTTTGCCTCAGTCTTTAGCAGTGGACTAGGGTGTCCCCC
>JAOXJM010000001.1:151469604-151480389 GCA_026413425.1 Tringa solitaria
TTTCAAGCCTGTAAGGATTCTTTAAATTACTTCAATGTTTAAATTAATCCCTCTGCATTGTGCTATGGAGAGATGAAATTTAAATTTCCTATTCACAAAATAAAATTAATACTGCTTGAAAATGGTAGTATAACTTACAGTGTTTAAAATAGAACGATGCACAGCCAGATTTCTGTTACATATCTAAGTCTGAAAACTATAAAGAAGTTAATAAATATTGTTAACTCAACAATTTCAAAAAGTAAAGTATCAATTGCATAATATTTTACTGGGTCATGAAAACATGGAGTGATGATTATCAATGAAATTATGACCATATAATGCACTATTATTTGGTTATATAATGTTTATATATATGTTATATAAATATGTGGAGATATCTCTTTATTTTTTATAATCTTTAAGTAGTAGGTGATCTTTCATTTGAAACAGGAAAAAAAAATTCATCATTAGCTATTGCTGGGAGATGATTGAAATTTATTCTGTATTTTATTCCTTCTTTGGAACTGGAAGAATTAATGTGGTTTTCATTTCATAACGGAACCTAATTTATAGATATCAAAAATGGCATCTATGTTTCAGTAAGAAACCATGAGTTTTCACAAATATTTGCTAACTTGTAAATTATCATGATTTTTGACTGTGTGTTTTTTAAATGTAGGAAGAGCAAAAAGTCAAATGCATGTTCAGAAAAAAATACAAATTCAAAAAACATTCTAATTATTTTTGTTATTATTACTTATATCTTGTATGAACTGAGTTTATAGGTACTATCAAAACACACCATAAATAACTGTTCCTATTTCATGATCTTAGGTAGCTACAGAAATTAAACAGAATTCATCAAAGACCTCTTGTAAATCTGTAACCTATAATATGGTAGACCAAGGACTAAGTCTTTATTCATTTGGAGATTTCTTGTGTCACTTAGGGTAATTTACTTCTGCCTTTCATCTGTGCAGTAAAATGGCAGCAAAAGCACTGGTGTCTTTCACAGAATTTTGATGATGAAAAAACTTTTAATCATTTTAAGGTATTCAGTATGATAATAGGGGCCATGTAAAAGAAGTATTGCTATACCATTTCAAACATAGTTTTCTGGAGCCTTTAAGCAGATGCTGAAATCGAAGCATCTGCATAAACCCATTACTGCTGTGCAAGGCACGTGAATGCTTCCAGTAATTTAATTCCTACAGGACCAAACCTCAACAGAAGTTCCTGGTATAAACAGAAAATGTAAACAGCTAAAGATTTACCAATCTGAATGAAAGCTATACACTCTTTTGGATTCAAAATCCCCTAAATTCATAGAATTCGGAACTCATGATAGTCTTGTCAGAGCTGACATTTTAAAGAGTGATTCTTCCGATATTCCTGAGCTGCTTCTTTCTGATTATCCATCTGTGTTTTAATCTTTCTGAAAATGAAATTCAGTTATAAGCTAAAAGCTGTTAATGGATGTGAACAAATGGGGGGAAAATGTGACAATATGGTAAATCTGAGCTGCCTTTCATTCCTGAACAATAGTATCTTACTTAAGCATGAAGAAAACTCACAACTCTAATGAATGTTATGCGGCACATCTTTGCCATTATTTATAAAGTCAACTTCAGAAAGGTGACTCATAGCAGGATCTGATAAAGTATTAGCATACATTATTGCCATCTTTTTTTCATGTCTGTGTATGTAAAACAAAGCAGAGTTCTGTGATGAAAGTGTTAGTCATGACAGTAAGCCCTTTTGGAAATATACACTACACTTCTCTTTTCTTTTGTTCATTAGCTCAACAATTCTTTCACTAGTCATTTTTCTGATTCTGATGTGCTTTTTGTGAAGCCATCTCAGTCTTATATTTATGCCTAAACACACTTTAATTCAATAAGATGAACTAAAAATGTCACCTCTTAAAATAAAAAACATGTGTTGTCACAAGCAGTCATTGATTTCTTCATTGCCAAATGTAGACTGGTGACTCTATTTATCTGATGATTGTTGGATCAGATTTATTTCTGCTCCAAATGGTATATGGCAGCTCGAATATGATTCTAGTTTGGATTTTTTGTGTGCATGAAATTATGGAGCCATTTTGTTTTCAAAGGAAAAAACAAAATTTTTGCCTGAGAAAAGTTGCTCAAACAAAAGCCTGCTGCAGTAACAGATGAGTGATTATGAGGTGATTTGTAGCATAATTACTTATGAGAGACTTAACAGTTTATGTTGCTGGTTTGGTTTCAGTCAACTGTTTTACATAGTCTCCTATCTTTTTGCCCATTTTAACAAACATAAACCTTTTCCAGCCTCCTTAACTACAAGTCCTAAACTGTTTACTATGTATTAAATCATCAGATAAATAGAGTGACTATTGGTATTTGGAAAGGAAATGAGCGGGAGTTACTGTACTTTTGATGGCAACAAGGAGCATAAGAATGAATATTTAATAGGATGTCCACTTAGGATACTCTAAACATCATTACTGGCAGTTGTCCAGCTAAAAAAAACAGAAGGGGGAGGAAACTACACACTGCTTATTTTAATTAGGTGAAATTATGTGGTTCAATAAAGCATGACAGCCTGCATAATGAAAGAAGAGACCCATGTTTATGATAGAATTATTGATGACAAAAATGTTGGCAGTGTGCATGTTTTACTGAGACAGTTGAAACCATTTTATTATCTTTTCATTCATAATTTCCTGCAACATGCTTCAATGTGTAAACTGATAACAAGACCGTGTGGTAGGGGAACCTTTTACTATTTTTTATAAAAATGAGCAAGACCATTTTTCTTCTTCACTTCAGAACTAAATGTTGTTGACCCTTTCATAGACTGATGTATAACAAGGAAGAAGTAAGCAAAAAGAGACAAGAGAATACTTATCTTGAAAGGTGTTTTTGAAAATATGAAGGTTTTGTGATGGAGGAGGATTGTAAATGTAAGCAATGAAGGCTGGAGTCTGGCACAATAAACCATAACTTTTGCACTACATAGAAAAAAGCTGTCTGACTATAATTTAGAATGGAAATAGATTATGTATTTTGCTTGCTGTATTTCACCAAAACGTGAAATTTCACACAAAGCTAACAAAATTCTCACATGGAAAATAGGAATATCTTGGCAAAATTAACATTTAATTTCTTACAAATGCAATGTTAGAATTTCTCTAAGATTTAGGGAAGCAGCAGTACAGGAAGAAAAGTAAAAAATAACACATGAAATATGTCATAATATGTCCATTTTTAAATAGGAAACAAATAAAAGTGTTTTGAAAACACTAATCAGTAAAAAAAAAAAAAAAAAGGATGAAGAGAATAACTGTTTCAGCCCAAATTAACAATTTTACTAAAGAAGTCCCTTTAGATAAAACACCCTATCACTTAGAAAAAAAATACTTCTGGATAAAACCAGCTTTGCTATCTTTATATTTGACATTAAGGTGCAATCAGCCTTCTTGTACTTCTGCTACTGTTAAGAATTTAAACCCTTTATCCCAGTCCACATCCAGAAAAATAAATAGCATCTGTCCTCTTTCAGTAGATTTGGAATGGATTTTAATACCAGTATTGTCCATATCAGTATATAGAGTGTGATACAGCAGCAAAAATTCTTTTGTTCCTGCAAGAAGACTGAAAGAAAGAGGCTGTTTTCTTGAAATATTTTAGTGGTAATTCACACACATACACATGCACACAGGCACACAAAGTACTGTCCTTTTAGAGGAACTCCTGTGCAGAACAACCTTTCATGAAACCTTCTCTGAAAAATATGAAGGGAGGCAGGCAGAGAAATAAGGTATTTCTGGCATCCACTTTCTGCTGAGCTCAGAAAGTAGTGGAAGTTGCATCCTCCAAGGTCTGATGCAGGAGTTCAGGGTGTCCTTTTTGTTGTGATCGAGATTCAAAGGTACTGGGGGAACATTTTATGGAGAAAATATCTTGCCTATATGGCAGGCAACTATAGTAGATGAAAAAACAACTGCTTTCTTTGCATCTTAAGCACCATGATATCGAGCAGCTCTGATCCTTACATTATTGTTTTCCTAATGAATTTGCATTTTTTGCTTTAAACTGAATAATAGTACGTAGTTCCAAGTGAATATTAAAGCTATGGCACAAGACTGCCCGCAAATGTAATCTAGAGAGTAAGGGTGATTAATGAAATTAACCATCACAACAAAATTTTGGCAAATTAAATAATTTAAAATAATTGACTTCAAATAAACCCTTGGTTATACAAGATAGTGACTGACTTCACCTGTCAAGGAAGGAAAAATGTATATTAACATACTTGTTACATGTATTAAAATCTTCAGTCTGTTAAATTCATGGTGCTCATTGATCAGATTTTCATGAACATCCATGCTTGTCCTCAGCTTCTTTGGAGTTAACCCCTTTTTGTATCTTCGGTAGGGCATTCAGGCCCAATAACTATTAAGAGGTTGTTAAAAAAGGTCGTGCCTCTGGACAGTCTTCTTTTCTCTAAATTTATATATAACATTTAAATCAAAAGAATACTGTAAGTCCTGACCTGAGTAGCTAAAATATGTTCTGCCATCACTAATTTTAATCTTATATTTAGCTACCATAAACAGCTTTTTGCCAAAGAGAGTGGCTAGCATAGCTAATTGACTCGAGATTTAAAATAATAGCAATAATTGTTGTGTACTTCTTGTGATTAGTTTAATTATCCCCATTTCCTCTGAAAGCCTGAACATTAATTCCCATTGACTGTAATGTTAATTACTGGCAGGGGCATAGATGTTCAAATGCTTGTTCATGCTGCAAAGTGATAACTTCAGCAGATGGTTCTGTGCTTTAAAGAAATGAGACATTAACCTGTCATTCCTTCCCTTTTTCTTTTCTTTTTTTTTTCTTAAGAGAAAATGCCAACAAAGTCAAGAATAAGAATACAAAGTACTCCTTTTGATACAAGTGAGAAAAGTGTTAAAGATATGTTTTCAAATACTTAGCGGGTCTTTCTGTGGGTGGCAGAATAGGGCACGATTAAGGAAAAATAATTGCAATCCAGATAATTTCATTTTAACTTGCTACTCTATTACATTCCTCATATCCCATCATAGGCATTTGTTTCTTATCCTGACCCCAGCACAGACCAGGGTGGCAGAAAGAATCTTACAGCTTCAGCGGGGCTGCTGTTGCTGAATATCTTGCTGTCTCCCAGGGGGAGAGGTGTTCATTTGAGATTTTAGAGAACAAGAGCCTTTTCATAACCTCAATTACCACAAGGTCAATCTGCAACTGAGTGTTCAAGTGGTACTTAGATTGCCTGGTAAGCAGCTGTGGCCCAAGAGCTATGTTGAAACCAAGTTAAACTGTCATCAATGTCTATCGGTTAATGAGAGTAGCGAAAGAGAATCTTTCTGATAATTGGCTTTTTGACGGACCAGAGAAGGGATTTGATTCTTGAACAAATAAAGCCTTGTCAAGACTAAACTTTCATTTGTAATTCATAAGAAATGTTTTCCCTCCATCAATCAGCCATATAAACATACATATGCATATGTGTATTTGTGTGTATATGTGTACATATGCATACATATGCATACATATGCATATCTACATGAACCATATACAAAGCATTTTTCTCTAGGTAACAGCTCCTATAGACTTCAAATTTTCAAAGAATTTATGTATGCATTCTGCTATCAATAAATACATATTACATTTTTTTGATAAATATATTTATGCTCTGTCATGATATTCATGCATAAGAACTGAAAATTACTGTGAAGCTGATGGCAATCTGTCAATTGGTTGAGGATCCTTCAATCTCTTCATATTTTATTCTTTCAGAAAGGTCTCACTGTAGGTCAAAATACAGTAGGAAAAACAGAATTAGAGTGTGATGAATAAAACGATTCAACTAGATTACAAAACAATGTTCAGCATGGCAATACCTAAGTTGGAATGTTCTAAATCAAAACCCCAAAATGAAACCAAATGGTCTAACTTAACACCTATTAAATATCATGGTAAGGCACTAAGTGTGTCATAGTCACTGTGATTTGAATGTTTGTGATGTATTAGAAACATATACATTCTATGCATTATGTCAACTCTCTTTGATCCTCCTTTTGGAACTCCAACTTCTTGCTGACAGTTACTTAAGGCTGACAACTTTCTGGAAAAAACAGCCATTATTGCACACAGAGGATTGTATATCATCAGTTGTTGAGTTTTGTTTTTTTTTCCTACAATGCAGCTTTCCAGTACTTCTTTCAAAAATCAATCTAGAAGATACATTGATGAAGCCTCTGCGTTTGTCAAGAAATGAATAAGCAAAAGGTGGGCTTTGTAGCCTCTGCTGCATATATTTTGTTTGACTCTAGTTTTTACTGAAAAAAAAAAAAACGCCCAACTGACGCTTATCTTACCTAAGTTTAGGCATTCATAGAGTGGAAATCTGCACCTGAGCCAGTTATCTAGAGTTCTTTTGCAGTCAGCAGAAAAAAAAACGGGCACTGCTACAAGGTGATTCATTTCATCCTAAAGCCAGCATCCAAACCAGGCCAAATTAATCACATTGCAGAAGTTAGGTGAGGTGAATCCCAGCTCTACTGACTTTAACAGCAGTTTTGCAGCATAATGTGACTCAGAGGTCACATAGTCATGAGCTCAGTGAGGGGTGAGACTAGCTCATGTGTGTGAAAGAAGGAACGTGAATTTTATACTGTGGAAGATGAAACTGACTGTGCTTTTAGCTTCCTGGAATCAAATAAATACCACATACTGACACATAAACCAGTAATGTTCCAGAAAACAGTAAAAGATTTAGTGAAACTAATACAGAAGTAAGGCAATTGCAACTGCAGATATCATCTCCATGTTTTTCCTTTTTTTTTTTTCCTAGCTACTTACTGTTTGCAGGTCTGTAAGATCTTCCCTGATTTCAGAAACTTGGTGACTATCTGCAGCTCTCTTGCAAAGCCCAGTCTGACCTGGGACTTTTACTGGTAGGCTTTGCTGTCTCAAAAATCCATTATCCATTGTGTCGATAGCAACTTTTTTAGAGCATGGGTGTAGGAGGAGCATCATATTTCTCACTCCCCTCAGGAGGTCAGTACATTTTTGCCTACTGATTTCAGCACTTCAGCTGGAAGAAAAAGTTTTCTTCCTATTCTCTGCTCTTCCATTTAGCTCTTGTACTGGTTTTCTGACCAACCAAATCTATAATTTTTTAATCCACAATATAGGAGGAATGGAAGTCATTCTACCTTCAGATATTTCAAACATTTGGTTTGATAAAGCAGTTCTGTGGGAAATTTGAACAGTTTCAGGAAAGCAGTTAATCCTGATCACCAACTTCTGAATCATATAGACTTACATAAAAACATAAGCACAATTCATTTTTTGACAAAAAAAGTCTACCTTTTTTTGAAAGAATGGATGCAGTGCTTGCTCACAGGAAAGGATTCTCAGTTGTTCATCTCAGATAAACTGAGGTGAACACCAAGTGAAATATACAAGAGAAAGCAGTTTAAGACATAGGCATTTACATCTACTGTGGTAAATTCATCTGTTTCAGGGAGTCATCCTTGGCAAATGAATTAAACTGGTTTGTACCCAATGTGCTAGCTCCCTGTAGGAAGCATTAACTATGTCTATGCCATATAGCCCTTTGATTTGCCTCTTCTCTGGTTCATGTGTGTGGTATTCAAATAATTTTATAATCATAACTAGTGTTTCTGTGTGTTCATTCTTTTCAGTTCAAACTGTCTGAAATCATAATTTGAAGGGTGTATTGCAGCTAGGTGGAGAAGTATTTTTACAACATAAAACACTCAAGATCTTTCAGAACTCCAATAGATATTTATATTTATTTGCTTTATACTTTCAATCTCATTTTCACAGTTTCTGACATCAGCAAAACTTCTTGAATTAATTATTGGCCAATGTGTGCATTTCAGTCACCTCTCATTGAAGCTGATACATTTTCCAGTTTATTATTTTTACAGTTTTAATATTTCTGTTTTTTCCTCAGACAGGGATATTGAAAAATAAAGGTTCCCTTTAGTTCTTTTTTCTTGAGAGTTGCTTTAAGGTATTTTTACATGGAAATGAGGACAGCAGAAATTCAGGAATAATTTTACAGTTTTACTAAAAGAGAATGGAGAAGAGAGGATATTTGTCTAACAAATTTTGTCCCAGAAGGCAAATTACACAGAAGATGATTATTGCACTGGCACCTTGACTACAAATTCAATAAAGTGCTTAGCACAGCCCATCTCAGTGCTGAGTATACTAAAAACAAGCGGAACCCCTAGGCGCTGAAGAATATACTGAAGGACACCTGAAGGACACCTGATACTGTTCATTGTCATTTGTCTTCTTTAGTGTCGAAACTTTGTAAAACCTGGCAAAGCACACAAAAAAAGAAAGGCCAGATAGGGAACTGATAATTGTCAAGGTCAAAAGGAGCGTTATTCTTCTTTAAAGCTGTCAGCAAAAATAGCATTCAGAAGTTCGCTTCTTTTTCTTAGGCTTTTTTTTTTTTTTAGCTGTACATTTTGACATTTTAAAAGCCCATGTGTAGGTTTTCAAGCAAGTTTTTTCCCCACTGGATTTAGAGCTTTAGCTATCTGTACTGAAGGACAATTATATGTAGACATGGTCAGCTGGATCAGTTTACTCAAGTTCTGAGTGACTGTTTCCCAGGTTTCAAAAAGTAGGTCACTGATATCTGCCTTTTTTTTTTTCCTTTTTTGATGGATGTACACTAGAACCTAAGTCTTAGTGTGTGCCAGGAAAGCACTTGGCACATGCAGAGACCTGAAAAATGTCAAAAAGATCATGTGGTCGGCAATAAATTCTTGTTCTGCAGCATGTTTGACATCTCCTATCTTAATTCTAGCAATCATCCCTGTAAACTGTAAAAAAAAAAAAATACATTGGAAAAAAATCTTTACATATGTAGTGGCCTCATACCAAGCAGTAGGTTGTGAACAGAGGTAGCACACACACACATATATATACACATATAGATTTTTCATTATAGTTATAGCAAGTAGCTGAAATATTCCTGACCCATAGTCATGGTCAAACACTGATTTTTACAGTAACTCCTGCATTAGTGGTATATTTTTTTTCTCCTTTTGAGACCTACTTCTGTGTAGTTGGTGGCTAAACATATTGGCTTTGACATTTTCATAACTCTAAAGAAAATTTAATTTGTCTGCTCATAATTTGTAGTCTCTGTCTTTCTACCCCAGGTATAAGCTGTTCATTTTGGACAGTCATAGCCAATCGTTTAGTGGTCTGTAATCAAGAAATTAAAATCTATTCCTTAATTCTCAAAAATGTATTCCCCTCTAGCAAGTATAATAACGAGACGTTTATAGAGCTATAACCAATTGCTAGCAGACATGAGGTTGCTTTTCCAGTGCCCTGTGCTGAACCAGCTTGAGCCTAGTGTTTATGAGGACAAAGCACCACAACAGAACATCCACAGTGTCAAGCCAATCTGTGACCGAATCTGTTTGCACCCACTCCTGTATTCATGCTTTAACTTGCCGTTTTGATTCTTTCTAATTATTCCATACAAATTTAATTAGATTTGAAAAGACAAAATGTCCCATATGAACCTACCACATATTTTATGCTACATACTCTTGCATGCTCCAGTGTTTCAGATACATTCATCCAAATTCTCCCAGTGAGAAGAGGAAATTAAACATAATTTCTTGTATCTGAATGACAGTTTTGCTCTTATTACCTTCTTAGGAGATCCTGATAGCACCACAGCTGGCAGCCGTTTCTTGCACACAGTGTGGTTTACCAGGCTTGTTCTGGGAACATCTACTAGACCAAGTACATGGATGAGACAGGAAGATAAATATTTAGTTTGTAGTTCCTTAGGGACCTTTAGCACAAAGTAATCTATCAAGTTTTTAAGCACTAAGCACTGTCAAGACTTCTGAGCATGTCAAGAAATACACTTTTTGGATGCTTGGGAAATTTTAATATTGAGGACTTAAGTCCCTTAAGTACATGATGAATAGCAACCAAGTATGTAGTCTGATCACTCAATTTTGCACTGCGTTTCACAATTAGATATCTGCGGTGTATGATAAATCAACCCATTGTATCCTCTAATTTCAACTCCTTGCTCGTAAGCTAGGCATAATAACAACACTTTATTATCTATGGAATATTCAGTTAACAAAGTTGTGGAGGAGGGGGGAAAGCAATCACACTGCTAAATTAATATTTCTAATAGAAAACCAGAGTTGTAAAGGATGTTGAAGATTGCAATTTAAATCATAAGATAAGAATCAAGATGTTCAAACTTTATTATATTAGTTACTTTCAAGCTCTTTAAAGCATTTTGACCACATCTATACCACAAACACTTTCTGGGTCATATATATGACTTTTCTTTTTTAAAAATTTAAATATTTAAACCAACTAAATAATGAGAAAACTTTTTTTTTTTTTTCTGGTACAGTTTATTCCACCAGGGTAACTGACATAAGCTATGCAGGCAAATTCAACTATTGCTATCTGAAGAATGACATCTAAACTAAGAGAAAGTAACATTATAATTTAACTGGCAAATTTTTTTTTAGTTGCCTAGTACCAAATATTTTCCACCTGATTAAGGTACAAGAGCCAAAATGTGTTTTGTTTATTTTCATGAGGTAGCATAGTACCAATTTGTTCATAATTGCAACATCCCAGAGCTATCTTGTGAGTGTATATGTGGCCCTTGGTGATTTTTGCAGTTGTTTTTGTTTGCCCCATTTGTTTAACTTTAGTCACAATTTTTCCT
>JAOXJM010000001.1:151480517-151492423 GCA_026413425.1 Tringa solitaria
ATTTGGATACAGTACATTGGTTAGCTGCCTGCTAACTCTTGACTTCTGGAACAATTCGAATGTAGCCATCTTAGCAGTTTTTCAGGTAATACAAAAAGCAGAAACACACACACCCCAAACACTTTATTTATTTTATATGTATAGATATATATTTATGTAGACCTGACCTTGGAAACTAAGTAACAAGGTAATAATAATAATAACAACAACCATGATGAAAGCAGTTGTAATGAGAATCCACTAATGAACATCCAGCTCAAAATACTGTGTAGCAACTCTGTATAACTCAAAGACATTCTTCGATCCTTGAACTCTCTGTAAATCATTTTCTTCAGCAAGTATAAAAGGAAAAAAAAATATTCTTCTGTTCTATGTGCATGACTTCTTATCTCAGGGAAAAAATGAAAGATTAAAAATTTAACTTACCTAATATGGTATATCTGTGCTTTCTTACATGTATGTTTGAGATAAAGAAACTTATTTTCTTTCATTTTATTGCCCCACTGTCAGTTAGACAAAATAGAAGTAATCCTGGTATCGAAACATACTTACCAGTCTCTAGGAAACAGAAAATTAAATATATTTCATAGTAACATTCAAAGTAGCAAAGGAAAAGAGCTTTCTTTACTCCATCTTATTTCCCTAATATAATTCACTTTATGAAAGAAATAATAATTAGGAATTTCAAAATTCAAAATTTCCAGAATTTATAGCTGCTGAATCTATTCTGTTCATGCTTTACACTATATTTATTCTATAAAAATACAAAGTACTATATTGCTACAAATAAAAGTAGGAACATTAGACCTCAATTTTGTACCTGTGCAAATAGTCATATAGTGCTCAAGGTGATGATAAATCACCTATGTTTGCTGTTACAGATTTCCTTTGAAAATTGCTTTTTCTGCTTTTTTTTTTGTTTGTTTGTTTGTTGTTTTTTTTTTTTTTTTGTTCCCTACCATGCCCCCCGGGGCAGGTGTGGTGTTTGGTTCACATTGTTTCTTTATTTTGGAGTGCTCTGTTAAAATGATCATAAAACAGACTGGACTGTAAAACATGCAATTCACCCCACATAGTGGTATGACTGTCATGTCTATGAAAAGACATTTTCCCCACATGCAGTATCATCACTACTGTTTTACTCTGCTGAAATCTGAGGAGCAGGAGTTAAAGGATCTATGTAGAAACTGGATGATTTGTTGCTATGAAGTCCTTGGGTCAGGTTCCTCATTGAAGGGAGCTGCAGCAACTTGTCTCATATACAGTAATGACTCTGGAGCAACTATTTTATTGCCTAGAAGAGTGAACAATGAGGCCTCTGGGAGGCCACCCAACCCGGCCTTACCTGACTAATAGAGCCAAGAACAGCTTAATTTAGTGTAATCCTAATTTGCATGATTTTTCTTCTGCAACTTCTATTATATGAAATTCTCTTATGAAAAAGCTAGTAAAAATCAATGGAAGGTGCAAGAAAAGAGATAGAGGGCATATCTCATTTCCTTCAAGTTTTAGAAGCAATGCATTTTATATAGAATGTGGTTTACCATAGTTGTAAATATAGTTGTGAAAATTCTAGATCTCAATCAATGAGATTTATAAAGAAATCTAGAGTGACTGAGATCTATGTCCCATGTGACAATTTTAATTAATATTACAGTTCTTTTTCCACACTGCATGTTCCTTGAATACATACAATTTGTGGTTTCACCTCTATATCAATTCTAATCCATAGTTTTGAATTGTTTCATTACCATTAAGAAAAAAGTTGATTACTTCAGCAGTCTCACAAAAAAGAAGCTATAATAGAATAAACCCCCACCATCTTTAAGGTGTTAAGAATAGTACTAAACATTACAGGGAGATAAATATTATGCAGGGATACGTGAAATGTTAAGGACAAAGTTTTACTAATCATGTACAATGAGTGAATTACCTCTCTTATTAATTGGACATGTTTCTGGTTTAGTAAATTAATATAAATGGGTAAGTAAGCAGCTGTAAGGAGGTCCCAAACTAGAGTGAAAAGCATCAACTATTTATACAACTATATTTTTCCTATTAAGCTAACAACCAGCTAGATCATGTGACCACATTTTAGATTACTTTATAGAGGTGTAAATCTCAGATAACAGTGTTGTAAATCTAGAGTAATTTCAGCGAGCACAATGAAGTTACTCACAGCTTACATTAGGGTAATTGGAACTGAATACAGTCTATATTGTAATAAGGCACCAAGTATTTGTCAAAATTCACTTTGCTGGGGAAAAGCCTCTTAAGTTTTCCACTGAAATTTACTTCAGAGGCCAAATAAGAGTAGAGCTGTCTGCGTAATCCCAGGATGGACTAAGTAAATTTATACTTCGTTCTTTTCACAGAGCTGTTCATTGTTAATGGCAAATTCACTTGTGTGTGCTTCTAGGAGACTGCCTAATTCATAGACCATTTAAAACAGAACCACTGCTGATAGCTGTAATTAGTTTCATAGCAACTCTTCCTCCTGCGGCTGCAAGACTGAAGCTGCTAGTCCAGCTTCTCTAACAAGCATGTACCAATTAGTACAGCCTGAACTTAGTCCAATGGTATTGTAATGAAAAGATAATAGTTGAGGAACTGAGTTTACTTTTTTATGTGGTGTTGGAGGTATTTCACATGAAATTTGTTTGCAAAGTTCAACTTTAGAAAAAATAGAAGTATCTTGCTTTGTTCCATCTAAATTGGGCAGTAAATACACTTTCAATTTTGTAACATGAAGGTCCTGGGAATGGACTCAATGACATAATCATGTTCAAGATGTCTTGTATGGGAGATTAATTTGGAAACCCTTATCAAATCCAGTGTTCTTCTTTATTCTTTCTAACCTTCAAAAGATTTATTCTTATACAGAAGAAAAATATATGACATCTTAGTAGCTAGGTGTTTAATAGCCAATGATTCTTTTCCTCTTTTGGCGTGCCTAATATAGAGGTAATTTTTTTGTCAGTGCGGGAGGGATAAAATGAAGTATTCACATTTACTGCTCAAGGAGAAAGTCTCTTTTTCTTCAGGGATAGGAAAAATTTATTTTACTGATCCTTTGAATTGCATTCTATTCACTTACTGAATTCTACATGGCTTTTGCAAGTATTTGACATATCTTTTTTGCATCTATCTACAGTTTAGTGTTCAGATACACTTAAAATTGTTGCTACCTTTTGCAACCTCGATTTTCAGTGTTTTCTCCAAGTGAGAACTAGGAAACGAAATTTATGAACTGAAAATAGACTCTGCAAGATATTTTCACACCACTTGCAATATAAAATCCAGCCCATACAATTTTTGCATGTGAGTTTCAACTATCTTGAAGAGTCTAGTGAACCAGTAGTTCTAAAGTAAGCTTCTGCATTTTGTGTAGTCAAAAAGTCCTGCATCTAATCCATACAGTCTGTGAGAGACAGGTGTTTTCAAGGTTTTTAAAGGGAGCTCATTCACTTGTAAGGTGACAGTTCATGCACAGTAAGGCTATACAATCAAACTAGATTATTCTACAGTGATCTCCCCATAATCATGTGTAGGATGGATACTAGGTCCTCAGAAAGGCTGTTTTGCGATGCATATCTGCTCCTAGCAAGTTGCATTATTTGCTACCATAAACATACTGCAGCTATCTCTCCCACTGGTTTCAAGTGCATCTAAAAGGTATAAGTCATACTTGGTATACATAAGAGTTTCTTTGGAAAAAAATAATACAAATGAAGCAATGTATATGGGTGTCTAAGCCACTGCATATCAAAACTTAGTGTGTCTAAGTCAATGCTGAGAAGAAAGATTTTGGTGAGTAGAGAGAGTATGCTTGTAGTAAAATGCAGGTCAGTTTATGACTTTCTGTCATCCCCATGAGACTTCCTTGTCATCAGTAAGTCAAAAGAATGAAGTCAGCATGATTTCACTCAATTGTGACATATGGGTTTTTTTTTTTTGTTTTGTTTTGTAAGATTACTCTTTACCTGGTGTACCTCTTATGTCTTAGGAGATATAAAACTGTATTTGAAAGAATACTGTGAGCAGAGCCATTCACATTATGTGGGATGTGCACCAAGGTAACGCTAGTGAAAAGCACTTGAAAAGTCCTATGTGAATGCAGTTCATAACTGAGTACATCACTATGTGCTCCTTCATGGTTAAAATGGTAAGAGCTGTCCCAGTGAACATATTGATTACACAAATGATCGCCCCTTCCTCTACCTTCCCTCATCAAAACAAACCCACCACAAACCAACCCCCTTTAATGTACTAAACCCTGGCATCCTAAAACTGTCATTACAAAAAGGTGGTATATTTCTTGAATCCCAGGCAGCTGACATTGGGGTCACTCTCTTTAATCATGGAAAGAGTGGGGAGTGGCTCCCACCTGGAGAGAGAAAGGAAATAGCATTCCTGTCATCCCAGATTGTTTAAGCATGTTGCTGATACAGCAATGCTATTGACAAGCACCAGCTGTGGAGGGGTCTCTCGTTATTCCTGTATCTCCACTTGCAAAGAATTCCTTAAAGACAGTGCAGTGATTTTCTGGAACCACAAATATGATAAAAATGGACTAATCTTACTTAACATATGAAAGAACTGTCCTTTATATAGCAGGCATTTTCTTTTTAAAATATGTAAATTGTTATGTTTTCTCTCTACAGATGAAAAAGAATAAGACCGTTTCATATAGAAAGAATTTTTTTTTTGTAATGTCTTAGCTTCCTGAAAGCACTTTAGGAAAAAGAAACAACAACAATGACCCTTGCACTTGCAAAAGCCATGCATGTGCCTGTAACCTGTACAGAGAAATGTGGCTACCACAAAAAAAGGTTCTCAGAACAATAGGAAAAAGGAGGAAAAAAAGATTAAAAGGTACAACTATATGGAATGCATACTATGACGGAACTGATGAGGGACAGTATACAGTCTGTTTTGTAAGCTCAGGTACAGACATATTCTGTTGAGTGAAATGAAGCACTTGCCAAAGTGATGAAAATGGTACAAGAGTCTAAAGAGAGAAAAGTGAAAGAGAACGAAAAAATATTCACTGAAATCTCTGAGGGCAATATCAAACATGATAGAAGGTAAAGCAGGCACTATCATTGCTTGCTGTCAGGGGAATTGCTTAGGTTTTGTTTTATTGCATTTCCTCCTTTATTTTGTGCTTTTCTTCCAAGGGTGGAAAATGAGGAAGGGGAAAAAAATTGTAAGCTCAGGATAGTTTGAGGGATTCTGTGTCGCTTGTTAATTAACTTTGTGTTACTGCTTAACCCTATTCTAACTCTTGACCAGCTCTTAGGAATATTACTCATCCAGAAATTTAACCAGATAGTCCTTTCACTAAGTTCTGCAATTTTGCAGAGATGTTGCTTATACTCCTAAATCAGATGCAAGAAATAAGTATATGCTCAGTGGAGACAGACTCCAGGAATGCTTAGCTGCTAAAAATAAGATTCCATGCTTCATGTATGCACAGACAGTAGCTTTTCAAAAGTTCTATTGAAATTGGGTTGATTTCTACAACCCTGTGTAGAAATACAGGGGTTTAGTATTCCAAAAATACAAAACACAGGAAAAACATTTTAAGTGATATTTTTAAATGGTTAAATAAAGTTTCCCCAGCCAACCTGGGTTCATTTTGGTGTTCTTGTTTTTAGTACACAAACTGAAAATGTTAGATCAAAGGTAGCCTAAAAATTGCTCACAGGATATTTAGACAAAGTTTTCTTCTGAAACTTTCTATTAAGAAAGTAAGAAGAGACTGACCAGAATGGGTTGGGGACAGCTAAAAGAGAACAGCAAGTAAAATTCTTTGTTTAAATAAAAATAGAGTCACAAGATCCCTCCATTAAAAAAATAAAATCTCATGATGCATGTTGTCAGCATGGCAAACTGGGCATACACAGTTATATTTGTATGGAGTTACATGTAACTAATAATAATGTTTAAAAAAGAAAGTGTCAGACAAATTTAGTAACAAATCATGTGTAGGATGAAAAATCTGTTAGAAATGTGAAAAAGGGGGCAGTAATGGCTTTTCTATGAGAATTAAAGTATTTCTAGGTATTTCTAGAGAAAATATATGGTAAGAGCAGCTGATGGTTTATTTATGAGAGCATTATAAATACAAGTGCTTTTTATATAGTTGCTTTCTCATTTGCTTCCACTGAAATATTGACTTTTTTTTTAAAGGTTACTGTCTACATGAGTTGTTGTTTTTTTATAGAAACAAAAACAAGCTGGTGAACAGATAACCTTATTCTAATAGCAACATCTTGAGTGAGGGTGGGAATAAACCCCAAACTCCTCTGCGCACAGTCAGCCTGAGTCCATAAGGACAAATGGTTTTATTTATTCACACACTAGTAAAATCCACCCTGTGGAGCCAGGTTCTTTAGTAGGGTCTAATTTTTGTGTTTTATTTTTGTTTCCCACAGATGTTGAAGATGCTAGAATGAGAAGGGCTTTTTCTGGTGGGATTTTTATATAGGCTTTTCTCTGTAAGCCATAGTATTAAAACATAAAAGAGAGCAGGATGGTTCTGGGGGTTTATAGAAGACAAAAAGCTGGGAAAAAAGGTTTTTCTTTCAAAAAGACCAATTAACTGATCGGTAATAATGATAAATAGTTACATCAGTGTTTGTACCATACACTTTTTCTTCAATTTCTCCTCTTCATTTACCTGGATAATCTCTACCAATTTGGAGATGTTTGCCTGTTCACTCACTTTGGATTTCTCAAATGCAGCTGTCTGCATCTGAGTCTTTCATCAGCATCTCTCTCTGCAATAAATGGAGAGATAAAAAACAGTGCAGGGTATAGTACCTCAGAGTCACTTTAGATATCTGTTTTAGGATGAGAGGAATCTTACCCTGTGAGTAACGTGTTTTTATACATATTAGGACTATTAGGAGTGTAGGTGACTTGCTAAGACATAGATATCTATGTTGTAGCTTCTGGTTTTGGTAAGACAAATCATGCCCATGACATTCACCATCTGCTCACAAAGAATGAGTTGCCTCAATCCATAAAGACAATTCAGTCAGTTGAAGAAAAAGACAGAAAAATAGAAAGACAGTACTAGACTCATTCAAAGGAAGGCAATACCCACCAAAGCAGACATGGTCACAGAGACATCTCTTTGAGTGACGAAATATATCAACTATCTAAAATGAAAAGAAGCAATCAAAGCAGTCTTCACAGGAGAACATACACACAGTAAGAGAAATAAATAACAATAGATAATGAAAGGCAGATGAGTTTAGAAGAACTGTAAAAACTACAAATCTAGGATCGCAAGCTTGTCAATGCTCTAAAGAAAAAAAAAAGTGAGAAAAGGAAAAAGGAAAAAAGATGAAAACAAGAAAAATAATGTGAAAAAGAGGGAAAAGATTTTAAATATAAAATTATATAAATCCTGTAGGCTTCTGTGACATCGGGTCTGATGAGATGCATCCCAGGATCCTAAGGAAATAGGCTGATGCAGTTGCCAGAAAACTCTCCATCATATGGAAGACAGGGAGATGATTTGAGACAGCTAATATAGCTTCACCAAGGGAAAATCATACCTGACTAATCTAGTGGCCTTGACTGAAGGAGTGACTGCATCAGTGGTGAACAGAGACCTACAGATGTCATCTCACTGGAGTTCGGTAAGGGATATGATCCCACACTACATTCTTACCTCTAAATTGGAGAGATATGTTTTTGGTGTATGGACTGATAGATGAGTGAGGAATTGTTTGGATGGTCATGTCCAAAGAATTACGGTTAATGGCCCAATGTCAAAATGGAAAACAGTGATGAGTTGTGTCTCTACACTGGGTCCAATACTACTTAATATCTTCATCAATGTGATAGACAATGGGACTAAGTGCACCCTCTGCAAATTTGTGGATGACACCAAGCTGCGTGGTGCAGTCGGTTCACTAGAAGGAAGACATGCCATCAAGAGGAAATCTTAAGCTTCAGGAGTGGGCCCATGGGGACCTCATGAATTTCAACATGCTGAAGTATAAGGTTCTGCACCTGGGTCAGGGCAATACCCAATATTAATACAGACTTGAGAATGAATAGATTGAGGGAAGCCCTGTGGAGAAGTATTTGGGAATACTGGTGGATGAAAAGTTGAACATGAGCCAGCAATGTGTAGTTGCAGCCCAGAAAGCCAAGCGTATCCTGGGCTGCATGAAGGGAAGCGCAGCCGGCAGGTTGAGAGAGGTGATTCTACTCCTCTACTCTGCTCTTGTGAGACTCCACCTGGAGTGCTGCATCCAGTTCTGGAGCTCTCACCATAAGAAGAACATGGACCTTTTGGAGTGGGTCCAAAGAAGGGCCATGAAGATGATCAGAGGGTTAGAGCACTTCTTCTATGACTACAGGCTGAGAAAGTTGGGTCTGGTCAGCCTGGAGAAGAGAAGGCTCTGGGAAGACCTTATAGCAGCTTTCCAGTGTCTGAAGGGCACTTACACGGAATATGGAGTAGGACTTTTTACAAGGACATGTAGTGGTAGGACAAGGGTTTGTGGCTTCAAACTGGAAGAGGGGACATTTAGATTAGATATTAGAAAGAAATTTTTCACTCTGAGGGTAGTAAGGCACTGGAACAGGTTGCCAAGAGAAGTCGTGGATCCCCCATCCCTGGAAGTGTTCAAGGTCAGGTTACATGTGGCTTTGAGAAACCTAATCTAGTGGGACGTGTCCCTGCCCATGACAGAGGAGTTGGACTAGATGATCTTGAAAGATCCTTTCCAAACCAAAATATTCTATGATTCTATGATAACTATTGGGGTTGAAACTTTCAGTTGCCAAGGCAAGTACTCCTTGTTCCTATTAATATAATTCCTTTCATATATAATTTCATGTATTCCATATAATTCATATAATTCCTTTCCCGGAAATTCTCCAAATTACTGGAAACAAAAATCTTGTATTTTTGTTCATGGTCAAAAGTATAATTCTCAGAAAAGCTTAGAGCTAAGTCAGGCAGTATCTCTCTTCTAGTCACTTATTATGAGATTGGTTTCTGAATCACTTCAGTTTTTTTTCCTCTTCGAGGCATCACTTAAATAATTGTATTTAATTTTGTAAGCTTTTAGAGTGTCTACAAGAGTCATACATTATATCAGCTATTGTAACTGTGATTAGGAACAGGCAAGGAATAGGAATAAAAGTAAAGGAAAACAAATACTAAAATACTGATGTATCAGATTCCACTAAGTGCTTTCTTACCAACATCTGAAAAAAAGTGAGTTTCTAGTTTGCTTTGCAAATTTTGGGTTATTATGATAACACAAATAATTTTAAACATATGAAGATGAGTTTTTCTTCTTTTGTAAAGTTATAGAAGTGCAAATCAGCTGAAATATATAAGTATGTATTTAGTTCATTATTTTCAAGCAGGGAAGCACCATTAAACAACTTGGGACGGTGGGGGTTGGGAGGGGGGGAAAGGAGAAAAGGGAACCAAGCGTGGTAGGAAAAACACAATCCTAACATGAAAAAAAGTAGAAATAAAGAGGATGTGAGCTTTGCACTGGAGCGTGTCAAACTTAAACTTTGATTCAAATAACAGGTATGCATCAAAGAAACAGGACTTCAGACATAGTTCTGCTTTCCCTGGGTCAAACCCAGCTGCTGCAACAGGAGGAAAACTGAAAAGCTGTCTCAGTTGGAATGAATTGTGGGGAAAGTCAAGTAACATGAAGGAAGGACTTGAACTTTCATTGACTTTAAAAACAGCTAGAAAAAACACTACCGCCCATGTCTTTTTCTCATTGTGCTTGTTATCACAGTAGATCCTGGGCAACAGAACTCACTCTGCAGAACTAAGACAGTTTGTTGCCCCAGCTCAGAGCAGAAGCAATGAAGACAGTTGAGCTAATCAGGCACATCTTACAATTGAGCAAGATCAAAGATTTTGCTCCAAGAGTGAAGTCCTGAAGCTGGGTTGAAGACTCACAGCTATATCAGTTAGATTCAGATGAAAAATTTGACTATGATATAAACTTTTGAGATTTCTTAGAGTTCTTGGAATTTTCTAATTGCACTCAGTGACAGTTTCTTAGTTTGGCTTTAGTACTATTCAAGTAAAACCATTTCTGTTGGACTGTTTCTTTCTTGTTGCTTCATGGTGAGACCATATTGGGTGACTCATTGGTTTGGCTAGTGAATAAAAAAATTTTTAAATAATTCTGTTTGAACTATATGAAATTGTTTATGTTTGTTTCCTTCATTAAAAAAAGATAAATATTATTTTTAGCCAAAACTAAACCAATTTATTTTCACTCATTCACAAGGAAAAACTAAACCAAACTATACAAAAATCTAGATTTGGAAAGACTTTGGATTTGCATTAGGTTCTGGAATACCTTTATTTAGGAACATTGCATTTTTTTTCCTGTGACTAAGACATCTCTCCTGATTCACATTTGACGTTTTTATAGAAAAAATCTTGGCTACCCACTTCTAGTGTGTTCTGGCTGATTCTCAGTTTTTCCTTTTTCCTCATGTTCCTTCATGGCATTTAAAAAATGTAGTCACTCAGCCATAAACTAAAGCAGAATAAAAAAGTGACTTTAAACTTGTGGCTAAAGAGAGGTAATGCGACATTTGTGTTCCAACACTCACTGAAATCCTTAATTATTTATACAAAGACAGAGACTACCAACAATCAACAACAATCATCAGAGGAATTAACTGTCTTTTTCTCAGGAAGCTTATCCATATACTTTCAGATCAGAGCATAGTCTGACACAGGACACAGAATGCAATCCTAATATGCTGTGGGTGATACTAGGCATTAAAGGGTGTTAACTCGAATATTGCTGTGTTTGATGTATGCTCCAGTGGCTACACTACAGGCACTACCAGAGTCTCTTTTGTGAATCTAATATTTTTTCCCTGATTTTTTTTCACTGTGTTTTCCTTTTTTTTTTGTTGCAGAGAGTTTGGCCCTTACTATTCAAAGAGAGAATATCTGAAACTGTATGCAGAATTTACTCTCAGAAATGGTAATTAGTACAACAAACAGAAATTATAATTAGCACAATGCAGTTTATCCCAAGAAATAATTCTCACCTCCTTTTTCCTTTAGTTATGAAAAAACCTGTAACCTGTTTGTACTGGCACAACCACTTTGCCCTTAATAAACTTGTGGCTAATACACTATATGGAAACAATCGTTTTTAAGCTGATGCAAGACTTTTTCCTCTAAAAACTCAACATAGCTGGCTTGAATTTTTTTCATTATACTATACTTTCATTTTTCATTGACACTGGATTCAAATTTTCGCACTTCCAAGTGCTTGTGTTCTTGTATAGTTTCAACACTCATTCATCACCTTTATTAAGACAGAAATGTTTTGGAGGTTTGTTATTTTTATTTTTTTTCCAAAGCATTCCTACTCGTTCAAAGCATTTCTATTAACTGGCAAATGAAGAAATAAAGAGAGGGGAACTCTTTTTCGCTCACATAGAGGACTTCATATGTCAAGGAATCTTACCAGAATTCAAAAATACAGACTCACAGTTGTCTGCCTATAGTTTATTTTCCCATTCTATTGATCTCTCCACTGCTTTTCCCCCAATTCCTTCCTCTAGAAATATTAGTGGATCTTTTCCTAAGTTTGTACCACATGCAATTCTTTATCCTAACATATTTTGAATTAATATAAGATTGTTGTAATTGCATTTAGCATTTGTTACTTGGCCACTGGTTAAATAGTTACATTTATTTGTGACTGTTTTGTTGATACTGAGTTCACAGGACAACTCAGGGAGCAATTTCTTGAGAAAATCTTTGGGAATCAAAACCTCTTTTCTTTTCATCACATATCACCACATTGATGTAGAATAATGTAAAAAACATACAAGCAATCTATCAGGAGAACAGCTTGCCAACT
>JAOXJM010000001.1:151492528-151503183 GCA_026413425.1 Tringa solitaria
TCTTGAGAAAAGAGCAAGGTTTTATTCATAGCACAATTAGAAAAACAGAAGGAAACTCTTCACGCTGCAGGTGGTAACACTTTGGAAAACTCTGCTCATAATGCACTCAAAGTAAAATCCCAGTTTTGAGGATAAATCCTGATACAGCTCTGCTTCTTGTATGCTGCTGAATATCACCTCATAGTCTCCATAAATATGTTTTCATGGCTAGACTAACTGTTACAGAACTATGAATACACACACTGATGTTCTCACATTTTATTTGTGATGAACCACTAGTTACTTTAAATGTACATAACTCTTTCAAATTTTGTATACCTATGATAATTTATACAATCTGGAGATCTGACATACAATGTCTAATCTGAGTACTAAGAGATTTAGATTTTTACAATTAGTTCTAAAAAGTTTGTGAGTAGTTGTACTTATTGTCATGGAAAATATTATTCCCATTTTCTACATAGTGGTCACATGTATTAGTTATTGCTGCTAACCATGAAATGTCTCTTGCTGTCAGTGTGCAACTTCCATGTACTAAGTGTAAACAACTCTCTGAATTATAGTGTAACTCCTGGGTGCAACCAATCAACTAGAAAATATTCACTATGCGGATAAGTTGATGAATCTAACATCTGAATTACTGACAGAACTAACAACAACTCTTTTGTTGTCTTGCTCTTCCGAGCACAGAGCTCAAAAACTAAGAAGTGCTCAGTCTTCATTATACAGGAATGGCTTTGTCCTCTGTGTGCTCTGTTATCTTCTCTGCAAATAATCCTCTGATATATAAAAACCCAATGTGTAGATAACTCACAAAAACCAAAAAATCTAACCTATCTTTCAAAAGTAATTTTTAAAGTGTCATTGTCCAGTCTAATCTTGTATAAACACATATACATGTATAAATTCAGTTACAAGGCAAAAAGGTAATCAACATCATGATGAAAGTAAGAATTTCTTCTCCCCAACGAGCAGAGGCATACTTTCTTGGGAAAGCAGCCTGTGATACTTCACTCAGAAAGGGGCATATACTTCCTATGTGTTGCACAGCATTGTGTCTCCAGCAGCCTACATCCAATATCTAAGGTCAAGAGGTCAGAAGGAAACCACAGGACTGCCACTGATGATGATACTGCAACAGGAAAATGGGAGAAATAGCAATATTTAGGGAATTAAACCTGAGCATTATGCTTAATTCACACCTGTGGAAAAATGGCTGCAATGTTCAATAAACATTCATACCAATAGTGTATTGTAAAGATGTAGATGGCTCAAAATATGGAATTTATGCATCATATTATTAAATGCCTAAGTTCCCTTAAATTTTTAGAAGCCGGAAAAAGAGACATAATTTGTCCAGAAATAAACTTATGTTATATCTGAACCTGAAATTCCTTTTGGAACATAAAAATATAAATTATCACTTCATAGTAAGTCATAGTTTTCTTTAAAAAAAGAGGGTGCAAAAGCTCACCTTTTAGAATTTGTTTAATAGAGCAGTCAGAAGGAAATAAGAGACATGAATTCAGTACTAGCCTTAGTCTTATTGACCTACAGCTTTACCCAAGAAAGTGTCCCTAACACTTTTGTGGTAAAGCATCATCACACAGCACAGCATACTGAAAATATGAGTGACTTGATAGGTAAGCACTTTAATCACAACGTTATTAAATGATAGATGGCAGTGTTTCCTTCTTCGTCACACTTTAAGTAGTAGTGGCTATTATGATTTCTGTTATGCTAAGTGTTCTCAGCAGATACACAAGGGATCAGTTTTCTCATACGATTTCAGATTTGGACATTTTTTGGTTCAGTGTCACCAAACTGTATCAAAGATAGCTGTAGGCATGACACAGATATGGAAACACTCATCCCCACTGAGATGCTACTGTTTCTATATGCAGAGCTGAAGGCAGTAAAGTAACTATTGGGAAAACTTTGGATCTTTAAGAACCTAAATAGTAAGCAGTGAGGTTTCAAGCCACAGACACATTCAATGTAACTTCTTGATACAGACGTACCCTTATGTCCTTTTAGGCTGTCAAACCTCTGCTTCTACTGGAAAAAGGCTGAACTGGATGAACTGCAGATTTAAGGCATGTTTAGAGGAAAAGCCCTGATTGCATTGATAATGACAAATTTTTCCCAATCTGCTTTCTAAGATTTTATGTTATAAACATTTCCACTGAGCCATATCTATCTCTACCCTCTGCTTAACCTCTAATCTTCTTCATGTCTCCCATCAGTTAAATGTTGTCTTGCTTCCTCATGCAAAATCTAGGCACTAGAATAGTTTAGTGAGGAAGCATGAGCCAGAGGTTCCTAATTGACACAGGAATGAGTTATAAAATAACAGTCACTACAAAGTGTCTCACATTACTCAGTCATGTGATAGTAAAAAATTTATTAGTTTTATGAAAATTATAGAAAGAAACATTCTTAAATTTAAAAAAAATGGGAATGACAATTAAAAAGTATAATTCAGGATTAAAACAGATTCCTCAATCGCACCAGGTGCATGTGTTGATACTTGTGGTTTTGATGGAAACTTGACATGCTAAGACATCCCAGAGTGAGTGATTTCTCTGTGTCTTTAACCCTGTTTTGTATAAGTCTCAGTCTAGTACATGTACCGGGGTGTACAGTATATGACATACAGAAGTATTATAGTTACAGCGGTAATAGGCTTCTCCCATATTTCTTTGCATTATCTGTTTAACTTATTCAAACATAGTTTTCTTCTTTTTTATATGCTAAGAACAATTGCACACACATGGATCTCAGCTCCCTGCTGGCATAACAATAACCTGCAGAGATATATTTATTTAATGCTACACTGAGCAGATGAAACGCTCTTCACAATAACAGCTTCTCTTGCCTGAACGTAAAGAGGAAAAAATCTTATAAGTGGTCTATACTCTTGAGAAACTCTTTTGCTACATTTGGATAGATTGCAGCCATTTTCTTTTACAGATGAATTAGATTTCATAAACGGTTCAGTGTAGCTATCCCTACTTTCTTCTTCAAAACAAAATGTAGAAAAAATGCTTCCATATATTTTATGTACATGTTGAAACCAGAAGGACAAAATATAAGAAATTAAGTTTAGAGGACCTATACACAATCTTTCTGTTCCTTCAGGATTTCAGATGAAAGTAAACCTTTTTTTTTTTTTTTCATGAGAAAAACCCAAGTTTTCTGGAGATAAAATAAGATTAACTTTAAGAAGCAGTGTTTGACCATGAGTAAAATTCAAAATTTTATTCAAGACCCAAATATCAAGTATCTTTAAAGAAATATAAACAAAGGACAATACTAGAAACAGGGAGTTATTTTCTACAGAGAACTACAAAAGGAAACCAATATAAAATAGCAGTACTAAAGGCAGTAGTCAAAAAGTAGCCCAAAAAAACATTTGGCCATGAGCAACCAAAAAAACCAGTTCCACTGAAATCAATGGCCAAATTTTCACTAAGTATAAGGGTACCAAAATTTCATTCTGTCAATAAATAACGACATGGGAATGTCCCTATAGGACAATTCCCTATTCCCAAGGGGGAAGTGTGTCAAAAAAGAGAACTACTTATGTAGGGATGAAGTTATTTGAACCTGTTAAAGAAGCTGAATTCACAATCTAATCTCTAATTTCTTTGTCTGAAAAATGAAAATGCACCCAAATTGTAGTTTAGGCCCAGCCTTTGTATGATGTTGACTGCCTTTTATGGAATATTAACAAGGCACAGCTTCCATTAAAGTGAGTAGAAACAGAGAGTCCTGACACCTCTCTGGACTTTCTGTCAGAATAAAATGTGTTGTCTTGGCATTTTTAGAGAAGTTCTATGTATTTCAATTGTTACATGCATTCTATGTATTTTGTTATCTGTTTATCATACTCTGTGTATTTTGTGGATCATAGATCATATTTCTGTGTATTTCATAATCTTTTCTTTCATAGAAAGAACATTGTATTACTTTTCTACCAAGACTGTGTCAATATCGTAAAAGGCCACCAAATTTGTCAGGTATGATTTGCCCTTGGTGAAGCCATGTTGGCTGTCTCCAATCACCTCCTTATTTTACATGTTCCTTAGTAGCGATTCCAGGAGGATCTACTCCATGATCTTGCTGGAACAGAGATGAGACTTACTGGCCTGTGGTTCCCTGGGTGTTCCTTTTTCCCCCTTTTGAATATCAGTGTTATATTTCCCCTTTTCCAGTTGGTGGGAACTTCATCAGATTGCCATGACTTCTCAAATACGATGAAAAGCAACTTAGCAACTTTGTCTGCCAGCTCCCTCAGGACCCGTGGATGAATTTCATCAGGTCCCATGGACTTATGCACCTTCAGGTTCCTTAGATGGTCTTGAACCTGATCTTCTCCTACTGTGGGTAGTTCTTCATTTGCAGAGTCCCTGTTTTTGCCTTCCCTGACTTGGGCTGTGTGGTTAGAGCCCTTACCAGTGAAGACCAAGGTGACAAAGTCATTCAGTAACTCAGCCTTTTCCATATCCTGTGTGACTAGGTCTCCTGTTTCCTTCCAGAGAGGGCCCATATCTTCCCTAGTCTTGCCTTTATCGCTGACACATCTATAGAGGTTTTTCTTGTTGTCCTTGATGTCCCTGGCCAGATTTAATTCTTTATAGTCTTTAGCTTGCCTAATATGGTTCCTGGCCACTCGTACAGTTTTTCTATATTTCACCCAATCTACCCTGGGTAGGCCCTCTATGGGCCTCCTTTTTGGTTTTGAGCTTATCCAGGAGCTCCTTGTGTATCCATGCAGGCCTCCTGGCTTTTTTGCCTGACCTCCTTTTTTGGGATGCACCTCTCCTAAGCTTGGAGGTGATCCTTGAATACTAACCAGCTTTCTTGGGCCCCTCTCCCCTCCAGTACTTTTTCCCATGTTACCCTGTCAATCACATCCCTCAAGTGTCCAAAGTCTTCTCTTCTGAAGTCCAGGGTAGTGAGTTTGCTCATTCTTGGTACAATAGTTTGATCAGCACATAGTGGAAAAAATATATATAAAATTAAAATTATGAAAATTGATATCAACTTTTATGATGAATAAACAAACGAAATATTCCTGTTTCCAAAAGGAATTGCTTACATGAAAAATGTGTTTGTATTGACAAAAAAATATTCGAAACACTATTAAGGGCCCTAGCTGCATCTCCTAGAAATGGCATCTTCATCATATTCACTGCTGGAGTTTTAGATCCAGTTGTCAACTAGTGGCATTTCAGAGAATCACAGAACGGTTAAGGTTGGAAGGGACCTCTGGAGGTAATCTGCCCTTGCTCAAGCAGGACCACCTAAAGCAAGTTGCCCAGGACCATCTTCAGGCAGCTTTCGAATATGTCTAAGGATGGAGACTCCCCAAACCTTCTGAGTAACCTGTGCTAGTGCTCAATCACTCTTACAGTAAAACAGTGTTTCCTGATGTTCAGAGCCTTGTGTGTTTCAGTTTGTGCCTATCGCCTGTTGTCCTGTCACCGAGCACCACTGAAAAGATCTTGGCTCTGTCCTCCTTGCACCCTCCCTTCAGGTATTCATATACCAGATCTCCCCTGAGCCTTCTGTTCTCCAGGCAGAAAAATGCCACCTCTCTCAACCTTTCCTCATAGGAGAGATGCTCCAGTCCCTTCAACATCTTACTGACCTTTTGCTGGAGTTTCTCCAGAACATCCATGTCTCTCTTGTACTGAGGAGCCCAGATTTGTACACAGCACTCCTGGTGTGGCCTCACCAGTCACCTCCTTCTACTTGGTAGCAATCCTCCTAATGCACCCCTGGATACCATTAGCCTTCTTTGCCACAAGGGCATATTGCTGGCTCATACTGGCACGTTCTGACTCGTTGGCTTGTTTGAGGCAGAACTAAATTAGTCTGAAAACTTAAAATCATCTAGTTGCATTCAGTTATTTAAAAAAAACCAATCAGCTAGCTATGATTTTCTGAACTTCTTCGTAAATGGACACCTGCCTACTGAGGAAGACTATTCTTCATGGCTTTACAGCACTGCTCTCCCTACAGCATTATTTTGTTTCCTTGTCTCTTTCCTAGTTTTTCAAGTTGAACTCCTCCAAGAAGACATCTCTCTCTCTCTGACTGGGAAATAATATATTTCATACTACCTTTTTTTTTTTTTTTTACCTAGTTTGTCAGCACTAGTCCCAGAATCATAGAATCACAAAATCACAGAATAATATGGGGTTGGAAGATCATCTAGTCCAACCCCTCTGCCAGAGCAGGTCTACCTAGAGCAGGTTGCACAGAAACGTGTCCAGGCAGATTTTGAACATCTGCAGAAATGGAGACTCCACCGCCTCTCTGGAGAGCCTGTTCCAGCGCTCTGCCACCATCAAAGTAAAGAAGTTCCTCCTCATGTTTAGGTGGAACTTCCTATGTTCAAGCCTGTTACCTCTTCTCCTGTCACTGGGCACCACTGAAAAAAGACTGGCCCCATCCTCTTGACACCCAGCCTTTAAGAATTTATAGGCATTGATCAGATCCCCCTCAGCAAGGACCCAAGTTCCTCAGTCTTTCCTCATAAGAGAGATATTCTAGTCCCCTAATCATCTCTGTAGTCCTTTACAGTCTCCAGCAGTTCCCTGTCCTTCTTGAACTGTGGAGGTCAGAACTAGACACGGTACTCCAGATGTGGCCTCACCAGGGCAGATTAGAGGGGCAGAATAACCTCCCTCAACCTGCTGACCACACTCTTCCTGATGCACCCCAGGATGCCATTGGTCTTCTTGATCACAAGGGCACACTGCAACTTTTATGTGTAAAAATTAATAGGAATTAGAATTTGCAGAGCAACCACAGAAATAGTTATTTTTTTCTTTATAGGCAATGTTTTCATGGATTTACTTTCTGAAGCTCAAATCGTACTTCAATCTGTGCATATGTAGCCTCTATTAATATTTCTGAGAATTGAAAATTCAGTGTAAAGATTCAGTACACCCGTAGGTTACTTTTTCCAGGTCCACCTTGTCTGAAGGTAGCAAGCAAAACAGAGAAGTCTATAAATGCCTTGATATTAACAGCTGCAAAAATCCTGTCAGAGGTGGTCTGTGTGGATCAGACCAAAGTCACATCAGGCTAGTTGCTGTGTACAGATTCCTCCTACTCATTTTCAGTATTGAGTCCATTAGAGCTTCAGCTGTGTTTTCACCATGTCTAGTCACAATCACGGAGGTCTGCCAAGAAAAAGCAGGATTGCCTCAGCATTATTCAAGCCAAATCCTGCCTCCAGAAATATCATTCAAATGATTTCAGAAGCTTAGCTGCTTTCCCATGTATGTCTTCTATTCCTGTCTCAAGATCCTGCTCCCAGAAGAAAGGCTGATAATCATTAAATTGAGATAGCCATTAAATTGATGTAGTCCCTTTCATGATGCAAATATAAAGTTATTTGGGATTTGATTGTGTATCATCAGAGAATTATTTCATATGGATATGAGCATAATTATGGGCACTTTTAGTCTGCAAATCTAACTTTGAGAATGTTTCCTTTTCGGACACCATGCTAGTTATGTAATTTTTATTATATACAGGAACAAAATCAATATGACACTTTTCACACTTCTGAAAGTATTTTCATGTTCTTGTCCCCTAGCAGTCCATGGATCACTTTAACACAGAGCAAATATTAGTTATCCACTTCATTACTTCTTCAGTTCCCAGGACCAGCTTTGTGTCATTTAGAATATTACCCAACCTAATTTCTAGAAACTTAAGTCTTGTCTAACTAATTTATTGTTTAAATCCTACTTACTATCAAAAGCATGAGACAGATGTTTTTACCTCATGACTTCCAAACTTCTGGACCTTATTCTAAAGTAATCCGTAAAATATTAAAAAAAAAAAAAAGAAGAAGCTAATTTAAATAATATTTATGCTTTATAAATAGCTTACACGTCTCATGTATATATTGAACTATAAATAATATACTCTTAGCTTACTTTAGATTAAGAAAGTAATTTATTGTTAAAAGGAGAGTTATTTGATATATGTTTAACTGAATTTAAAGTCTTAATAGCTACTGAATCGCATAGTGGTTATATTGACCTCTAATACGCCAACACACAGAATGGAATTCTATTCCTTCCCCATTAATGTATTACGTTTGTAGCTCAGAATATTTAAATATTTAGCATCTTTATGTAGTAAAGATGGCATACTACCTGAAGAAACGAAAACTGTAAAAAGTATAGCTATTCTTTCCTTCTTATTTCTTTGGAAAAAAAAGACATATAAGCAAAATATACTCAAGAAATGAAGAATATAAAGAATAGTACATTTCATAGTTGCAAGTAATATGAAAACCATGTGAAACTGTCCAAAACTATCATTTTGATTCAATATATTCCAAGAAATTGTCTCAGGCCACTTTTGTAAAGTTTTGTGTGTCAGTGGAATTATTCTGTTAAAATTTTACTTCTAAATGTGTTTATGTTAACTTTTAGGTCATTTTGTACTTACCATGGAATCTTTTTCTGACACAAAACACTATATTTCCAAAATTGCATGTTTGTGACTCACTTTAAGAGTACTAAAATTCTCACAGTTAAATCCCCATGTTTTACTTTGAAAATTGATGCTATACTATTAAGAGAACTTTTAATTTCCATCTATGTAATCATGAAGTGATTAAATGCAATGTCTAGTTCAGGTCTGCAGAAATGTTAAATTTATTTTCCTTGTATTTATCAGTAAATTAATAAATTAACACTAAAAATTGCATACATTTGCATTGTTTCATCTTGTAAAACATTTTTATTCATATTGACTGCACAGCTATATAGTAGCAATGCTGAAGTCCATCTAATAATGGTAGCTTATATCATTTTGAGGAAGACGGTTCTGACATTGGAATCCTAGAACAGGACTAATAATTGGAGGGACATTTTCTGTTTACCTGACAAAAAAAGGAACTTTTAATAAGTTCTAGATACTAACCTTGTTATTATCTTTTATTTGTTGATATCTGCTATTTCTCTTTTCTTGTCACGTATATGAGCAAGCTGGTGGCAAATCTGATGTACTTGCTCTTCTGCAATATTTTTAGTCTCGTATCTGAATATTGTCATTAAAAGAACAGGCACTATTATAAATGGCAGTCATTTCATTTTTAGATTTCAGAAGATCAAGAGTTTAGTATTTGGTGCAGATAATCCATCTTCCAAATGAGTCAGATGTTGTAGTTATATTTGCAATGTTGTTAACACAGGAATAATAGTCCAAACACAGTCTAATAATAACGTATATCCAATACTGTAGACACAAGACCTATGAATAAGCAAGTTTTTTAATCTAGGATGGTATCTACAGTTGACACATAATTTTTAATTTGTGTTGAGTTTATCCAATATTATATCAGTCTTGAGATAAGTGAAAGATATACATACACTCCTAATTTACTGTCAATCTTCTGCAGAAGTAGTATGTTGTAAATTATTGTTTAGGAAATTTTCCTCCTCTGTATATCCCTAGGTAAGAAGCTTAGAGTCAACAACTGCATTCAGCTGATTTTTTAGTATGCAACATGTGCACATTGAAAATACAAAACTGAAGCACTGATGAAGCAGATAAAAAGGATATTTTGAGGTAATAGTAAGATACTATGATAGACTACTATTATTTATTTTTATTTAGAAAGAAAAAAATAATTCTATGTAAAAGCCAAAGTTCACGAAAAAAAACCCCAACACCACGCTCTCCCCTCAAAAATCTAAGTAATACTAACCACTAATAATTTATTACAGGTGTATTTAACCTGTTCCAACAGAAAGATTTTTATGACTGAATAACAGAAACACAATTTTAGAGATTGCTCAACTTCATATTGGGATACAATATGAAAATTTTCTACCAGAACTCATTTTGAAAATTGGTTAATATGGGGAATAGAAGCTCTTCAAGAATATCAAATTATCTATTGCATCAAAGATCAACTGGCTCACTTCAATCTTGAAGAGACACTTTCTATTATTTTCTCACAATGTCCTCTAAGATTTTCTTCAGCTCTTCAAAACATTCAAGGCCTGAAGCTTGACTGTTCTGTGATTTTGTCTTCAACAACAAAAATTTGTCTTTCTGTTGTAATAGCAAAATCAATTTCATTCTCATCAGACTGATCACAGGGGCAAGAACTTCTGAGGGAAGCATCATGGACTGTCCATGCTCTTCTCAATGGAAGGTTTGTCATGGAAGGGTCTCTGGTACTCTCAGGTTCAAAAATTACAAGGCATAATTTTGATGCTGAAGTGGTGTAACTACTAGAGTTCTGTACTTAATTTTAAGTGTCTCTTACTATTACTGGAATTAAACCTTTGTGACAAATATAATCTTTTCCATGGTGAAAAACACGTCTTTTCATAATTCAGAACTGACAAAACAATAGCTTGTATCACTTGGAATAATCAAGTATTTGTGAAAAAACAGTAATTGAACATCTCAATATAAGTGTGCCTTATGAAAGCTGTTCCCATCCTTCCCATTTGAAAAGAAGTAGGAAAGGAAAACAGCGTCTATTAGAAAAAAGCCCACTTGAGTATGATGTTCTCAACTATTTATGTATTTTTAGTCTGTAACTTTTATAGCCTCACTGAACTGCTTCTTTCTCAAAATAATAAATCACAGACCGTACATTT
>JAOXJM010000001.1:151544853-151557825 GCA_026413425.1 Tringa solitaria
CCTTCTTTTCTCCAGGCTGAACAACCCCAACTCTCTCAGCCTGTCTTCATAGGAGGGTTGCTTCATCCCTCTGATCATCTTCTTGGCCCTCCTTTGGACCAATTCCAAGAGGTTCATGTCCTTCCTGTGCTGAGGACTCCAGAGCTGGATGTAGTACTCCAGGTGGGATCTCATGAGAGCGGAGTAGAGGGGTAGAATCATCTGCCTTGACCTGCTGGCCACATTTCTTTAGATGCAGCCCAGGATGCCATTTGGCTTTCTGGGCTGTAAGCGCACATTGACGACTCATGTCCAGCTTCTCATCCGCAAGCACTCTCAAGTCCTTCTCCTCAGGGCTGCTCTCAATCCATTCTCTTCCCAACCTGTATTTATGCCTGGGATTGCCATGGCCCAGGTGCAGGACATTGCACTTGGCCTGGTTGAACCTCATGGGTTTGCACAGGCCTACCTCTCAAGCCTGAGCCTGTCCAGGTCCCTCTGGATCGAATCCTCTCCCTCCAGCGTATCGACTGTGCCACACAGCTTACTGTCATCAGCAAACTTGCATGTAAGAAAAATTAATTTTATGCCCATGAACATGAAGTATCAAGTTCAGTATTAAGGGTAAGGTTTTGGTTTACATTTTGCCTGTCCCAGCTTCCATCCACTGTGTTTTGGGCTTAGTACATGCTAGAGTGACCAGTATGTTTCTCCAAAATGTGTTAGAATATTCATGCAGGTTCTCAACCGAGTTTCAGTGATGATTAAATCATAGCTTTAGTCACCTTTCCTTTAAAATAATTTCCTTTAAGAACTATGTTTTTTCAAGTATACCTCAGATATGAGTTGTTCTACATTGCTGAACAACTTTCTCCTGGACCTTCGCCATCATTCTTTGAAAGTGATATCCAGAAGTCAACATATTAGAGCAGCTAAAACTTTGTTAGTAGACTGGAAAATTATCCATACTTTTGTATGTAATTGCATAAGGTGTATGAACAACTCTGTATAACTTTTACTTTTTTCTTTTTTTTCCCCAAGAATCTGACATTTCCCACATATTTTAATTTTGTGGGAATGTCATTCACAAGGTTTTACCTTAGAAAACAATAATTTTTGTTCACTGCACAACTGATAATCTCAGGTGTTATGAAGAAAAAGAAACCAAAGCAAAAAAAAAAAAAAAAACCACAAAGGAAAATTTGGTTAAAATATCTCCACATTTCTTTCTCAGATTTTTCTCCTGTCAGGACTACAAAAAAAAAGTCACTATATTCCCAAAGTCAAACCTCTTTAAGCTTTCTTCTATTTTACTAATTGAAGCTAGCTTTCTTTAACGGAGATATACAGCATACTCAGTTAAAAAGTTTGCTTAGACACACATCAGAAGATTCACAAGTGTGGGAGATGTGATTCATTGTAAGCAATTTATTTCTTTTCTAATATTGAGATCACTTCAACCTTAATTCATTATTATTAACTTTCAAAGAGAACTAATATTCTGAAATACTCGATTATGTTAGCATGGGAAAAATAAAAGAATCAGTATCAGTAAATATTTTCAGAGTTTGAGCCCAAAGTTTAGAAGAAAATGTGGCTACTGCACCTTTAAATATTACTGGCATAAGTAACTTCAAAATAAAAACCCAAAGGCTCCACTGGGTCACTTTGTACCTTCTCCTTGGCTAAATTGGATTCTCTTCCTGCAGCTATGATATCATGTTGCATTCTTGGAAACTTGGCATATGTCACATTGAGGACAAGAAGATTAAAGTGCTTTCCTTTTCCACTGTTTTCTGACAATTAATTCTGTATTGCCTCAAGACCTAGAATACGCAGCTTGCTTAATAATGCTCTTTGAACTTTGCAATGATTGATCTATAGCAATTAAACTTTGAACTTTGAATATTACGAGGTCGTCTTATTGTTGGCAGTAGTAGACCCGTGAGTCTTCTTTAAAATGAAATCCTATGGTTAAGTCACTGATCCAAGAGAGGACAAAACCCATATCGTCTAAATGACCAGCCATGCCCTACCTTGCAGAAGGAAATAAAAACCTGGAAAATAACAGTGACATTGAAATGGGAACATATTTCTAACTCAAACATTGAATTGTGTAATTACCATTACTAAATAGATCCACTACTCCTGTATAATATTTCATAATAAAATAAAATAAACAAAGTGCTGTGGTAGAAATAGGAATTCCTTAAAAATACCAGGTTACTAACACCAAAATTTCTCCCTGATATCCAAGCTCTCTAGTCAAATTGAGAGACAAACCCCCACCCTTGCAGTAACATTAATTTCCTCAGTAGTTAGGATCCTCAGATGAGATATGGCAGAGAGAAATTCAAGTTTCTCTTCAGCATGAATTAGACCATGGGACATCATGACTTTCACATCTCAGAGTCTTTTGAACATCGAAACTTGGTGGATTTCTCCAGTGCAATATGCACTTTAATCATTAGATTTAGCTTTGAATTTTTCTCAGTATTTGAATAACAGCAACTTTCAAGGTTTCTTATGAAACAGAATGATCGCTTTTTACCTTTTGCTGTCTCAGGGGGAGCCATACTACTCGTAATCTTTTCCTGTTTAGATTAATGACAAAAGCTCAGATAATTTGGATACCCTCTTCTGAGCTGTGAAGGAAACTATGTGTTGAACGGCAATTATGAAATAGGGAAAAAGGGGTCTGACTTCTTTTTTTGGTTTAATTATAAGTGCTTCAAAGTTCTAATATTAATCAAAATTATCCAGGTATGGAAGAAAGGACTGGAAATTTTCCCACTGTAGATTTCCCTAAAATATTTCCAGAATGTCATGTCTTCTGATGAGTTTATTTAAAGATGAGAATAATCAAATAATACAGAGGAGGCAATAGAATATTTGAAAGTCTTGAACGTGAAATAAGATTTGACATGGAATAGATACAAAGAATTAAATATAAAATATGTAGGCAGACAAAGACATTAAATAGAAGGATATTAAAAATGCTTCCAAAAGTTTTCTTTTTAGTAAGAAAATAAACTGTTTTTTAAGGTGTCCATCTATCATGGCATTATGTGTAGTTACACATCCTCATCATCAAATTCATGAACAGCCACATTCCTTCCTTCTGTTTCTTCTAACTGTCCATTCCATCTTCTGTTCCCTTTCATTTTAGACATCTAAAAATAAGACAGAAAAAAAAAAGTTGATTTTCCTATTTGTTTTCTAGCATTTTAATAAAAAAGAGAGCAATGTATCCACAGAAACTCTTTGAACCTTTACCACCTGCAGATTTCCACAGATGTCTAAAACTCTACTTACTCTGTAGAACACATCACAAAGAGACAGGGAGAACTTATAAAAGAAGGAAAAAAAATTGTACTTCTTCAGCTTTTGCAGTATACTTCCTTTTTCCACTCAGAGTAGATAAACCATTAGTTTTCAAACCCATACAATTATAATTTTGTTTATACAGGTCCAAAAATGGGAAGGCAATACAACTTATTTTAGTGACTTATGAAATCCAAAGGTTGTACTCTTTATTTCCAAAATTATTTATTTCCAAATCACACTTTATTTCCAAAACATGGCTGGACATAGGATATATAGAAAGTGGTTCTTCTATGAAAAAGCATAGCTGTGAACAGTTTGTCACTGACATAATATTTCATGTAGCCTTCTCCTGGTTGCTGTTTTTCCAGGAGTATCCCTCTGGGCTGAGTCCCTCAGGATAGTTTGGATGAGCTACTTGAAAATGACTGTCAGCTTCCACTTTGCATTAAAAGGCATGAGAGAAGCTATGCAGCCTTAGGTAGAAAACCAGCATTTTTATAAAACCGGTTCATGAGGAGGAAAACAAATAACCAAAACTTCATGATTTCTTGTATACCATAGATTAGGAGAGAAGCAGAAAAAAATCCCACCAAACGAAGCCACCAAAACATCCAAACAGAAACATAAAAACATCACTGACTGAGGAGAGGCTTAGATGCCACCATCATAGTAAAAGACATAATTGCTGAGGAGAGGGAAAATAATCAAACACATATGAAATTCTGGCTTTTCAATGACAGTGGAAGAATGAATTAATAGTGGGACCATTTGTTATATACTTCCTTAGTGCATACTGAGGAAAACACTGCACAGGCTTTTTCTTTAACCACAACAGACATATTATATAGACATATAATGTAAACCGGTTGATTTTTCACTTTGTTCATTTAGTTTTCCCAAAGGTATACTTGTTCCATTGACTGAAAGACAGTGCTTTTTATTATCCATATATCTTATATGGACTTATCTGGGGTTGGGGTATCTTTAGATTATTTAAATCTTGAAGGTGTCATTCTGAATAAATGGTTCCCTTGAACTGATTCAGGTCACATAAGGGAAATTTTAGAGCAGGCTAGTGAACTCTAAGCAGTAACTTCAAGGGTTTATCTAAAAGAGTAGAGTAGATCATTCATTTCTGAGGATAATTCTGTTTAGTGGAGTTTAACAGACAGGAAAAAGAAATTAAAGATCAACCCTAGACTTCTAGAATAAATTCTCAGAAAGCTATCTACTAACAGCCTTGAGTAATGAGGTCACTGGAGAAAATGAGTAACTATATTCTTCCTTAAGAAAATTCAGAGCAAAGTGCCACAAGATCATCCAGTTTCCTATATTGTTCACTTCACCACAGCAATTTTTCCTACATTTTATAGACAATAGTCAGGAAACATTAAGGAAATCACTTGTTCAGAAAGCTTACGAAACTTATGTATTAGCTTTCCAAGATAAAACATTTTTTCCAAAAACATATAATATTTAGTATGCCTCTAGTGAGAGTTTTAATTATTTAAGATATTTTTAAATCTCTCCCCAATGTATTAAATTATTTTCCCCATTTACTATATAAAAAAAATCATATTTACTAATTCTTTTCTTTTTAAATTTTCAAGTGTGTCCCATAGATAATATGTTTTAATAATAATCAAGTCCTATTCTCAAAATTAAAATTTTCCTTATAGTAACAAAAAGGCATAGTTTTAATGTCTTTGGGGGGATTTTTTTGTGTTTCAGTTCCAACTGATTTAACTTTACCTGCATATCCAATATTCTTAGACCTGGCAGTCATCATGTTAGCCCGTTAAGACTGGCTAGCACGTCATTGCTTGTTCTGAAATGATTTGAGATTGAAAGCTTCTTTCATCTTTCTTCTCCTGTGCACTGACTCACCTTCCACCTTTACAAGAGATATGTTATTATCTTATTCAGTTGACTTTACCGCATCAGCTCTGACAGGCAGATAAAGTTTCCAGTTCCACAGTAGATGTCATTTTGCAAGAAATTTTTCCTGAAAGGAACATAAATATGATTTAAAAAAAAAAACAAAGAAACACCTCCTGCCACAGTGAAAGGACTTTTCAGGAACTTAAGATATTTTTGTTCACAGTTAAGGAAAGACTTTAATTTTCCAATGTGATTTTAATTAATAAAGAATTATACTGAGCAGTTGTACAACTACTGTACACAGGCTGATAACAAATATTAAGATATGGTAGTTTTGAACACTAAATCTAATGCAGAATGCAGACAACCTAAGTGATAAAGGCAGAGTAGGTATTATCCCCTCTACATGACTAATACACTCAATTGTGTACCGATGTTTAAGTAGTTTAGACTACCATCAAATTTTGTGAAAGCAAATTTAATCTTAAAAAAAAAATTCCCCAACCTTACACAAATTTTTATATCACCTAGTCTGTCTGTCAGTTACTGGTATCATGTTTTCTCTGTCCTGACACAATTAAGAGTCCCATCTAATATGCAGGGGACAGGATATTATATAATCTTAATTAACGGTAGCCAGATATAGTAGAAACATATTTTAAAGACTGACAAACATATTTTATATGTAGATGGGCATTGAGTAGCTAAAGGAGATTATCCTAGATCAAGGATAAATATCCAGGGCATAGACCTATCGCAAAGTCTCTCACATCACTTATTTTATTTTATTTTCCATAGAAGTAAAGAAAAGCCTTTTCTGTTAGTGATAAGTGCTGTGTTTTATTTTCAGCTCTCTGTTACCACAGCACCTTGACATAAATTAGGACTGACCTCCATGTGCTGCAGTGGGATAGCTATGAACAGGAATGTGCAAAGACATACTTTAAAACCATTTACATTAAAATTGCTAAGGCTGCATTCTATGTAACGTGGATAAAGCCAGGGTTTTAGTTCCCTGCTCTTATTTTCAGGGACTGATGAAGTGACACGAAAAGGGGAACGGCTAGGAAGACAGGGAAGTCCAGTATAGATTAATTCTCCTTTTGCATACATTGGTCTATAAAAATGTAAATGAAGAGGGTATTTTTATGTTTGACTAAGTAGTTACCACAAATAACTATAAACAAGCTCAACCTACTTGATTCTGAGTAGAAGAAAAAAAAAAAAAGAAAAACAAAGAGAAAAAACCACCTTGTATGGTAGGTTCACCTGGCTGGACACCACGTACCCACAAAAGTCTATCAGTTCACCTCCTCAACTTGACAAGGGGGAGAAAACATAACGAAAGTTTCTTGGGTCAAGATAAGGACAGGGAGATCACCCAGCAATTACTGTCATGGGCAAAATAGACCTGACTTGGGGAAAATCAATTTAATTTATTATCAATCTAATCAGAGTAGGGTAATGAGAAATAAAACCAAATCCTACAACAGCTTTCCTCCTTCTCTCTCTTCTTCCTCTAACCATTATATGATTCTATAATTCCCAGGTTCAACTTCATTCCCAATTTTCTATATCTCCTTCCCCCAAGAAGCTCAATGGGATGGGGAATGAGTGTTGTGGTCAGTTCATACCACATAGTTTCTGACATTCCTTCCTCCTCAGGGGAAGGACTCCTCACACTCTTCCCCTGTTCCATTGTGGGGTCCCTCTCATGGGAGATAGTTCTCCATGAACTTCTTCAATGTGAGTCCTTCCACAGGATTCAGTCCTTTGGGAACAGACGGCTTCAGTGTGGGTCCCCCATGGGGTCACAAGTCCTGACAGCAAATCTACTCCAGTGTGGGCTCTCCATGCAGCCACAGCTCAGCTTCCTTCAGGCATCCACCAGTTCCTGAGTGGGGTCCTCCACAGGCTGCAGATGGATATGTGCTCCACCGTTAACCTCCATGGGCTGCATGGGGACGGCCTACCTCACCGTGGTCTTCACCAGGGGCTGAAGTGGAGTCTCTGTTCTGGTACCTGGAGTACCTCCTCCCCCTCTTTCTTCACTGACCTTGGTGTCTGCAGAGTTGTTGCTTTCACTCCTCTCTCCTGGGTGCTTCCGTGCAGGTTTTTTTCCCCTTCTTAAATATATTGTCCCAGAGGCGCTACCACTGATGCTGATGGGTTTGGCCTTGCCCAGTGACGGGTCTGTGTTGGAGCTGGCTGGCATTTGCTCTATCAAACATAGGGGAAGCTTCTAGCAGCTTCTCACAGAAGCCAACCCGGTGGCAGTCCTGCTGCCAAAACTTTGCCACACAAATGAAATACACTTTGATAGTTCAAAAAGACAAATGGAAAACGCAATTGTGCCACTGAGGATTGACAGGTAGAACTGCTGAATCATAAGCCCAAGCTGGTTCCCCCAAATATCCAGTAAAATATTATGAAAGCCTCAAAATTGTTGTTCCCTGGTCTTGAGATTTCCCTTTGATAGATCTATCTGAGAGTCAGACCTTCCCATCACCAGCTGGCTAAACTCCACCTGGATGCTCAATTCAACCCAGCTGTGGTAAATGAGCTACCATACCATCAGACTGTGAAACTATGTCCCTGAACACCTTCAGAGCCTCATTTTTACCAGGACTCCCAGCACATGTAGGTTCCCTGCTGCTGAACCATCAGTTGGAACTGTTATGTTTCTGAAGCAACCCTCATCACAGGTCTGCCTAGTGGCATAACTCCTGAAAATGCGCAGACATACTGTAAGAAATTAATGGGGTTTTGTCCGTTTTTCCGCTTTTAATTACTATTTCACTGTCTGAGAATACCCTGGTTCACAATAGGAATTGAAAACCTAAAAAGTTTTGGTTAACTTTCTGCATTATCTGTCTTGGCTAACTATTCTGTAATAAAATCATAGATAACAAAGAAGACAAGAATATAATTCATGATTTTTTATGGAGGAAATGTAATAAGACAAAGCTTAATTAAAATATACATTTAACAACAGTACTGCCAAGCTCATACCTTTTTAACTTTGATTCTTTTTCTTTTATCTTAAAATTCAGAAAGCTTTGTCAGTTGTCATTGTCTGGATGTTCAGGCTGCTTTTCAAATTTCAACCCAGTGTATCACCTATACACTGACACATGCATCACCTGCATAACAACACATGCATTGACTACCAGTTAATTACTTACTCAAAATTAAATGAATGTAAATGAAATGTAAAGTTGGAGTTGAATGTTCATGAAATGTATAGTTGGAATTTTTATACTGTGAATGTTTTTCAAAGGAGATTGACTTTTCATATTTATGGTACAGTAGCAAGTCATTATAATCAGATATAAACTATAAAATTATAAGGACTTATATTAATTTTAATTTTTATTATTGTCAGAGCTCCAGGTACACAAATATTTTAAATTCTCAATCCTCCCCACCAACCCAAAATTATCCCTTTATTTCCAAAAGAGACTTAATAATCACCTAATTTTAAATTAACGTGTACAATGAGAAAAGGACAGTTCTAAACTTCCTTTTTCTCCCTCAACAAGAGAACTCAAATGTGTTATGAGTGGAATGGCTTGACCCACTGCCTTAGTAATATTTTTCATAATGATCAAAAATAAAATAATTTAAAAAAACAACCCAAAACAACAAACCAATTTTTCATTTTTTTTTTTTAGCAAACAAAATATCTGCAACACTTTTGTTTTTCACGTAACCATAGTTAAGATTAAAGGAAAGTGACTTGACTCCGTCTCCCTCTGGAAAAGATATAACTATAAAACAATTTCTGTAGCAGAAGCACCTAGCTATACCTAATGTAGTGTTTGAAGCATCTCTGGTAACTTTCAGAGAAAATAGTTTACAGCAAAAATAATTATCTCAATTTTGTTACTTGTTCATCACTGACTATTTGATGATGCATGGATCCATTAGTTACCACTTACAGCATTGGTAGTAGTCTCTGTGCCACCAGTGTCAAGCAGTAGTATTAATGAGTATTAGTTTCCTAAAACCAAATCATGGATGAGAAGACAATAAGCACAATAAAAATAATTCGAAAGAAATAAATTAATAACATCATTGTCTATGGCAACTCTTTATTGTAAAGACAAATATTACTTCCTTTTTGGAGAAATTCTATCTAAACTTAAATATTGTTCAATTACACACCTACTTAAAATATATTAAATATTATTCTTTTTACTCATTATATATAGATAGGTAGATTTCTAATTTAAAACGTGTCTTCTGTCAAGATAAAAAATGGTTCAGCTATTTGACTAACCTTCTGTTAAACTAAGAGATTTTGCCTTTTGATATAACTGAAGGTTATCATTATTATATCATCTCCAGACCCCAGTTATCCTGTTAAACGGATATAAGATGTAAACATAATTATTTCTACAAAAACATTGCTAGTTACAGATATGTTGTATTCTGGTCACCAAAACAGCGTCTTTAAAAGTGCAAATTCCTCCAGAAGCAGTTAGCACACCTAGTGTTAGATGGGTTTTTCTGAACTAATATTTTACCTTATACTAATATACTTCAAATCACATCCAAGCAGTGATTATCTTTGTATGGAATAATTTGCTTTGGCAATATTCTTATTTCTTTCTATTAGCTAAAGAAAGAGCAGACAAGATTCTTAATTTTTAAGTGGCTAAAGTTAGGAGAGGTATATCTTGCCCTTATATTCATAGCTTCCTCCAGGCTTCTTGTCTCAGAAAAGCTCATAATTTAGTAAAGTTCAACACTAGCTAGCCAGAATATCCTAAGGAATCTCAACATCAGTCACAGAGGGTGCAAAAAATACAATCCTTCTCTTGGTTTAGATGCTTGTGTGCTATGTACCTTGAATATGGAAACATTCAGAGAAAATCCAGCTCACCTCATTGCAGTCTTTGGAGTATTTTGATGCAAAAGTCTAAGAAGCTTGCAGCAAAACCCAGCAAACTCATTTTTCAGCACCTTTTCATTTGGCCAATATTTTGTGGGTTTTGATAAGGCCAGTAAAACATTTTCCCAATGTAAAAAATAAAGCTTGGAAAATGTCAAATTCCTACTTTCAGGTATGGGGGAATCTAGAACTGCTCAATGAAAAGGTCAGTAATCTCTTTTTGGTATTGATTTTTCTAATAGACATAATTACATTTTTTTTTTCTAACTGTATGTGGCCAGCAGGTCAAGGGAGGTGCTTCTGACTCTCTACGCCACTCTGGTGAGATCCCACCTGGAGGAGCCCTCAGCACAGCAAAGATGTGGACCTGTTGGAGGAAGTCCAGAGGAAGGCCACAAAAATGATCATAGGGTTGAAATATCTCTCCTGTGAGGAAAGGCTAAAAGAGTTGGGGTTGTTCCACCTGGAGAAGAGAAGGCTCTGGGGAGAACTTATTGCAGCCTTTCTGTACTCAAAGGGGGCTTATAAGAAAGATGGGGCCTGTTGTGGTAGAAGAAGGGATAATGGTTTTAAACTGAAAGAGGGCAGATTCACACTAGGTATAAGGAAGTATTTTTTTCTGATGAGGACAGTGACACACTTGAACAGGTTGCCCAGAGAAGTGGTAAATGCCCCATTCCTGGAAACATTCAAGGTGAGGTTGGATGGGGCTCTGAGCAACCTGATCTACTTGAAGATGTCCCTGCTTATTGTAGTGAGGTTAAACTAGATAACCTTTAAAGGCCCCTTCTGACCTAAACTATTCTATTATTCTATGATTCTATTTCTGAAAGTAGAAGAATTTGAGGTTTTTTCTGCTTTGGCTTTTTTAGTAAATCCTATAGCAGATACTCAGCAAGTATTGTTTAAATGAAAACTCTCAGAGGGACTATAAAGAATACAAGACCACATTTAAGGAATCAGCACACATTGCAAATTAACAATAAAATTTACCTCACTTACAGAGACAAAATCAACTACTTTGGTCTCCTATTAATACAGGTATGCAAAAAAAAAAAGGAGGAAAAAAATTGCCACAAATATAAAACTCCACTTATTTTAGTGTAAAACTTTCTGATAATTCTTAGAGTAACTCTCTTCTTTGGTTAATTCCTAGTATTTCAGGAAATGCTAATTAAACAATTTTAATCACAAAGTCATGCCACTTCAGATTTTTGAAACACTCATAAGAGATTGCCAATTTTTTTTTTAATTGAACCAACCAGCATAATCAAAACGAACACATAAAATCACTCCATCTTAATTTCAAATATTTAATCAGAATAATGTGTGTCTTGGGGAAAACAGATGCACTCCTATCTGTAGAATGTGTCTCCAAATCCATGAAAAACCAATTATACTGAATGCAGTACATGCCGCATACAAAGTAGCAAACTTTCCACAGATCTCATTGTTGCAACACTTACAAATTTAGCATAGGTTCATCCAGGTTCAGTTCCTGCATCTGTGCATCTGTTGTACGGTAGCAATATCAACTAATGAGGCATTTGATACACTGATAGCAAAACTCCACTTCTCCATATTTCTGCCAAAGTATTATTCCCCTCTAAAACAGGTACTTTCTTTTCCATATATAAAAATGATTATAGTTCCCATGTTTTATTAATATCACTAGTACTGTCTCCCAGGTAAAAGATTAATTACTTGGCTGTGATTCATAGGAATGGAGTTGCAACTAAATTACCTACGTGGCATATCAACCTCTTCTTTTGTTATGTCATGACGTACTACTATTTCAGAGTGGAAACAAAGAAGTATTAATTTTCCTGTAAATTGCCATGCTCACATCTTGGGAATAGCATCAATAACCCAATCAATAGGAGATTATTAACCTGCAACAAATGTATTCTGTCATCAACAAGCTTCATCTTTAATGCCTTCTTCACTTCAGTGCTCATTAATTATAATGGGTCAGCTACACTTTTGCTAGCCTTCCACAACAGAAAGAATTATTTTCTGTTTCAAGTGGATAGGGAAACTAATAGATCTGCAACTAATTAAAACAAAATTTTGACTGCTTTTTTTCTAAAGAATATTATGTCTTTCTATAACACTATGTTTTAAATTACATTATACATGGCAGGATCCACTGGGAGTAAATGCAGGTAAAGGGAGTTTACACTCTTGTAATTAAGGAGAGTTTGATCACTTCTCACATATCAAAGAAACAATTTATTTGGAGGTGGTGGGCTTTGTGGTTTCGCCCACTATAGCAGTGGGAAATATTGCATTTTACATGGTCTATCAAAAAACTGTCGTGACATTCATACCAAATATTTACAAAAGCAAAAATATTAAAATTACACATACATAAACCAACCAAAATAATTGATGTATTATCTAATTCACCTTATCTGTGGTCACTGTTTACACATTATTCAGTAAATCTGAGTATTGAACTACATTGACTCGAATACTATTTTAGAGCCAGAGTATCATTACACAAAATCTTGTGCACTTCTATATATGATAGTATGCTTTCCCTCTAACCTTTTCCATCTCTGTATAAATATGTCTCTAAGTATATAATCAATGCCAATAAGCCTGGTTTTTTAAACTGTTTGGTCTTCTAATCATAGCAATCTTGTCATCATCCTCTTTTTTATAACAGAAGCACTGCACTCCTCCATTTTTTTTGACATATTGTTATAGTTCCCCTGCAGTAAATACAGTTGCTGATTATAAGATCTCCAAAGTTTCAAGTTATTCTTTACTAGCAAAACCAATGTTCCCATACAGTTTTCGGTTTTGGTGGTGTGGGTTTTTTTTGCTGTGGTTTATTTTATTTTATTTTATTTTATTTTATTTTATTTTATTTTATTTTATTT
>JAOXJM010000001.1:151562016-151572686 GCA_026413425.1 Tringa solitaria
GGAAGAAAGAAATTTACAAAGCAAATAATAAGGGACATAGAATTCTAAAGAAACTCGGGGGGGGGGGAGGGGGAGGAGAAAAAGCAGCAAAAACTTTAATTATACCATTAGCAGCAAGCAAATCAACAGGAGAAGTAATAGTTTTACAAGCTGTGGTAGTTTAACCCTATCAGGCAGCTCAGCTTCACAGTGCCATTCACTGCATCCCCTGCAGTGGGTTGGGGATAGAACGGAAAAGTGTGAAAACCCATGGGTTGAGATAAAGGCAGGTAAAGAAAAAGCTGTGCACACAGGCAAAGCAAAACAAGGAATTAATTCAAAGCTTCCCATTAAGTGGCAGGTTTCAGCCATTTCCAGGAAAGCAGGGCTCTATCACAAACGCCATAATCTCAAGAATCTCCCCCTCCTCCTTATTCCCTGCAGCTTTTACTGCTGAGCATAACATCACATGGTATGGGATATCCCTGTGGTCAGTTGAGGCCAACTGTCCCAGTTGTGTCCCCTCGCAACTTCTTGTGCACCCCTCAACCTACTTGCTGGCAGATCAGTGTGAGAAACAGAAAAGACCTTGACATTGTGCAAGCACTGCTCAGCAATAGCTAAAACAAGTGTGTTATCAACACTCTTTTCATCACAAATCTAAGACGTTGCCCTGTACAAGCTACTATGAAGAAAATTTGCTCTGTCCAACCAGAACCAGTGCAGAAACATAGATGTCAACTACGATGGTGAACATAGTTGTACACAAGCTAATGTTGTGAAAATTGAAAACAACAAATAGCTGTTTGGTTAGGAATTATTGATAAGAAGGCAAAAAGTAAATTCTTTGGAGTAAGTGCAAGATAAAGTTTAATCTACACAACTGTAAGAATGCCCTTTTCTCTCTCCTTAGTACATGTTGTTATTATTTTCAAAGTCTGTTTTTTTGTTTTGTTTTGTTTTGTTTTTCTAATTTAATCTTAAATGAGTAGAAAATAGACCTGTTATAGGCAGTTCATAGCAGGATGCCTACATTTCAAGCTGAGTGAAGGCTTTAGACACTACAAAATAACCAAATGTATGTGTTCCTACTCTTATAGCACACTTCAGCAGAGAACATAGGAGTAAATGTCTAACCATACTCTTCTTATTCCCAGTAATGAGGGTGAAGGGTTTTCAGAAACTGGAGACTTTAAAAAGAGATTTGGTGGAGTAAAAATTGTAAAACTACATGTTTCTTGGCTGAAATAGGTAAGATTTCTGAAAGAATGATTCTATTGCTGCTAACAAAAATATGCAATCCATTTTGAATCAGTGATACTGCATCAGTAAACTGGTTGTGAAAAAGCTTTATCTTTTTATAAAGTTGACCTTGAAAACTACAGATAAGTGAGACAATTCAGTATCAGAGCTGTGAACTGAACAATGCCTATAAACACAAGGCATATCTATGATGAATTGGGTGTTCTTTGGGTTTTGGGGTTTTTTTCCGCACAATCTCTGAAAGAAAGAACTCCCTTAAAGCAACAAGTGAGTGTTCTGCCACCTGAGGGGTTGAGAACATTTGTGAATCAGATCAATAAAGATTTGATGATTCAGGAGGACACTTTAGCCCCCTAAAAACCATAATTTTAGCAGCGTTTCTCAAGTGGGAAAGCTGGGGAAAAAAGCAAAAAAGTTGTGGTCAGCTGCTGTATAATCAATTTGCCTACTAAGTAAAACTGAGACCTTCCATTTGTCCTACAGCTCTGTCACATTTTTCCAAAAAAAAATTCCAGAGAAAATCAATAACATATCAAGAACACAGTGATACCTGGCAGTTTAATTTCAGATAGTCTGCAGATCAATAGCTTTGGAGAGGCTTACAGTTCTGCAGAATTTAAGTGCACTAACTAGTGCCGGGGACTGCGTATGTAAGTGTGTGTGTATGTGTGACTGAGAGAGAAGCTGAGATTTATATCCATCAGTGGGACTTTCTGCAACATTGTTTTGCAGCCACTATCTTTACTGTTCCTTTGTGAAAAGGTTTTCAAGCTGGATGTTTTTCATTCCTTTAACTTAAATAGTTATTTGATTTAAACAGTTACAGAAGAAACTTCAAATTTTTTCTACAGTTTAGATTGAAAGAGCATTTCCATTAAGATGCTGATTCAGAAGTTTTTAACTAAGCCACATGATTGCCACAGGTTTCTCTGTAAGATTTATGCTTGGGCTTGAATTATTCCTATTTAAAGATGAATATGCTCAGTTATTTTTTACGTGAAATATGAGTGAGTTTTAAAGAGAAAAAAGTAAATCTTATATAGTATAATTTCAAACTCATAGCTTCAACAGAAAAGCCGGTCTTTTCAAGGTTTAATTAACAAATTCTGATGATATTTATTTATTTTTATAATCTGAATCAAACCAAACAATCTTCAAGCTCAGTTATTATAAAGAACTATATATATAAATATCTAAATATAAATGCAAGACACAAAATTCATGATATAGCAAACACACATTCAGCAAATATATAGCTGGCCACAGAAGCACCACTTTTGCTGTTAAATAAGAAGTATAAATAATTATACACAGACCACTCTACAAAACCTTATAAAATAGTAACACAAGACTCATTGGCTGACAGGTGAATTTGATCCAAAATATTTAAGTAAAAAATAAAATTTGTCTTATAAAACTCCCAATGCAAAATTACTAAGCTTTATTTAAATGCTTTGTTCATGCAGAAGCATGAGAAAAAATATAAGAAAATAAGCCACTCCATTGTGTCGGACTAATTCCATAGTAATACAATAGGAAACTTATTAGCACACATCAGAGGTCTGTTTTCTGGCATATAACGTGCTTGCAAAAAGTCAGTTTAGCTTTAAAACTATCTATTTCAATATTTGGATTTTTTAAAATATCATATGTATTCTATTTTGTGTTTAAAAATTAAGACCTAGAACTGTAGCATTGATATCTTGATTTGGATTTTTCTTAGCTTACTTCATAGATTTATAGAATCGTTATGGTTGGAAAAAATCTTTAAGATCATCAAGCCCAACCATTAATGTAGCACTCCCAAGTTACCACTAAACCATGTCCCTAAATGCCTCCATGGGTGGTGACTCCACCACTTCTCTGGGCAGCCTGTTACCAGGCTTGACAACCCTCCCAGTGAAGAATTTTTTTTCTAATACCCAATGTAAACCTCCCTTGGTGCAACCTGAGGCTGTTTCTTGTCCAATTGCCTGTTACTTGGGAGAAGAGACCGATACTCACCTCTCTACAACCTCCTTTCAGGTAGTTGTAGAGAGTGGTAAGGTCTCCCCTCAGGCTCCTTTTCTCCAGGCTGAACAACCCCAGCTCCCTCAGTTGCTCCTCATAATATTTTTTCTCCAGACCCCTCACCAGCTTCATTGCCCTTCTCCGGACCCACTCCAGCACTTCAATGTCTTTCTTGTAGTGAGGGGCCCAAAACTGAACATCGTATTCGAGGTGGGGCTTCACCAGTGCCAAGTATAGTGGGACAATCACTCCCCGAGTCCTGCTGGCCACCCTATTTCTGATACCTGCCAGAATGCTATTCGCCTTCTTGGCACACTACTGGTGAAAATTGAGCTGGTTATTGACCCACACTCCCAGGTCTTTTTCTGCCAGGCAATTTTCCAGCCACTCTTCCCCAAGCCTGTAGCATTGCATGGAGATGTTGTGAACCAAGCACAGGACCCGCCACTTGGCCTTGCTATCTTCAGATATCTGCTATACAGTTAATAGAAAGGAAAGGAGGATAGTCTTAGATCATACTTAATCTCCTGATTTTAGGCCTCTGGTTTGGTATGAGTGGGAAAAATATCCATGTAAATGTATTTATGTCTTCCCTTTGACTAGACAGGAAGTGTGGACAACCAGATATGAACAGATAATTGGCTGAAATATACTTTTTTTATAGTGGCACTTTCATGTTCATAACAAAAAAAAATTCAAAGGATTAATTTCTGAATTAAATGGCTAGAAACCAAGAAAATTACTATAGGCTCTACTGTTACATCTCTTTTTTGCTTGGATCTTTTCTTCTGTAGTCCATTAATAAGATAGTAGCACTAAACTTCAAATAAAAGGCCAGTGAAAAATGTAAAAGATATTTCTGTTTGTTTGAAATGGTTTATTTCTGGAAGTGGAGAAATGTATATCATCAGGTCTTGATTTCAGAAATACATCCTTCTAAACTTGGATGTGTTCAAAGGAAATTCTGCAAAGCTGCCTCAATCTGAAAAGGCATCTTAAGTACTCAGAACAAGAAATCATAATGCTCTTGATGTCACAGGCACCTCACCACCTGCTTAACCTTAAACAGATAAGGAATCTCTTTGACTTTAAAGTGGCAGTTTATTACTTCATGGGTAAGTACTTGTCTAGACAGAGTCGTAATAACTTTTAAGAAGTACTTAATATCCCTATTATTTGTCTGAAGAAATCACAGTCAGGTTCAAGCATTCCTGGCCCCAGAAATAGGTGTGAGTTATGAGCACAGTAGTTTCTGAATAACTACGTGTAAACTGATTCACTGGGAGGAAAGAGAGTTGGTCACAGGTAGTTTCATGTAACTGTTGCTTCTTTCATTTCCTTTCATTTCCTACAGACAGATCTGCTCACTGCACTATTCACTGTTAAATCGTGTATCAGTCCTGCAATGCGTATCTCACATGACTTTCCATTCAGAGAGGCAGTCCAACCCATAACTCTAACCAGGTAAAAGGAACACTTCAAAGACACTGGAGCTGTGTTCTCCTCTTCAACGAACTATGCTGATTCATACCAACTGAGTGTTTGGATCAAAACCTCATTTTGTGGAAAGTGCTCCCTCCAGTATTCTGTTAAAATTATTTCAGTGACACACCTGTGGATGAATATTTTCCTAAAATCCCACAACCTCTTTCATTGTTAAGAATGGTAACAGAGAGAGCAGCTAGTCCTTAAGTCCTTTCACTTAAAATGCAGTTTTCATAATAGTTTAAAAAAAAATACTAAAAAAAACTTGAATTGAGTCCACTTCTTGCAATTTTATTACTTTTAGGTGGGGCATGCTATTGTAACTAAAACACTGAGATTGGCATGCACAAAAAAAAATTCTTAATTTTTTCCAGTAACAATGAAGTTATAAATAGTAAATTTGTAGTCAGTTATACATCATTCAATACTTACACTCAATTAAGCATCAACCTTGAATTATATATAAAGCCTCAGGTTTGCTGCTCACACTGACAGAGAATTATGTAATTCAGATATGATCATCCCCACATTAATTACTTACATGGATAATGTTGTTTTATATCAACATACTATAAGGAACTCTCAAAATATAGTTTATTAGCTGTTGGAAATATACAGCTTTATTAGCTGCTGCAATACTGATTGCTTTACTCTCTCTGGAAACCCCATGAAGCTCTTTGAAAAATTTGTAAAAAGTCTTAGCATTACTTATGCTCATATTGAAGAAAATCTAGAAAGCATTAGATGAGTTCAGAGCGTAAAGGTGTTGGGGTACTAGTGCCTTCAGGATGTGCCTTGAGTATCTCTAATATAAATTTTTATATATACACACTTTTCACAGGAAAGAGGAAATGTTCAGAATAATTTCTTTCCTGGGTAGGCAGACAAATCAGTTCTCCCCAAAATTAGAATTAATTCTACCACTATTCTGCATTCAAAATTTACCATGTTGGAAATTAAAATGGATAATAAACTTGAGAAGATGAGTCTTACAACTACAGAGGTACAAGGAGGTATCTTAGATATGGAAGAGCAAATCAATATCTGGACAACTGAATCAACACAGATAATCAACATAATGGCAGAGCAAATAAAACTACTGGCTGACAAATTGGAGGAACACAAGCACCAGAGGAACACAAGCACCAGAGGAAAAAAGACTAAGACTGAATGAACACCCAAAATGTACTGGAGAGGAATCATATCTTTCTTTGAACAACAGATTCTTGCTCTGCTTAAAGTAAGGGGAAATAGGGGAGAGATTGGAATAAAGACAGAGAATTTTTTCACCATTGCATGGAATACTCAGGGTATACATTACGGTATCATAGTTAAATGAAAGATTAAAAAAAAAAAAAAAGAATTCAGAATGGAGGCATTATAAATACATGTTAATATTTAAGATGGATGGTTCAGTTTATGTCTAGCCTCTGACGTTCAGCATCTTATTTTTAGCTTTAAGAATAGGCTGCACCATCAGAAGTCCACCAATATAGCTGCATCAAAAGGCAAGAATTGTCTCAACGGTGTTTGTCCAGTGATATGCAAACATTGCAGCTACTGTAACTACCATACTTCTATGTTTTAGTATAATTTTCTGTATGTTTTATAAACTTATAAAAACAATGTTTATATGCTATAAGGATCTTAAGTCTTAATTTTTAAAACACACTTCAGTTTAATAATATGTTTAATAATATAGGAATAAGAAACTGTGCAAAACTGTAGAATCTAGGAGCTAGATTACAATGTCAGATTATGAAATTTTTAATTTATTTCTAAATTGATTCTCTTCTTGTTTCTTTCCTATCTTCTTAATTTATAGCTTGTATATTTAACAGTACTGTAAACTACTGAACAAAACATAAGTGACAGAATGCCTTGTTGGATTTGTATGTTCCCTCACACTTCTGAGATAATATGTTAAGTTCAGATGTAACGATAAGACTTCAAAAAATAGATCCTGAACACAATATAATTTTAAGAAGAAATAAACAAAACCACCACTACCACCAGAACAAAATACAACAGGAAACTGATTTAATTATTAAAAAATAGTCCACTCTTCTATTTGTATGGTAACTGCATCAAAAATAATGATAATGAGAAACATGCTATCTAATAATATGCAGGAAACTGAGGCTATATGAACAGAATTAAAATTATGGAAACTCCATGCGCGTCCACATGGACTACAAAATACATTGTTCCAAACAGGCACTGATACAACAACTTAGCTGTCTGGACTGCAAGCACCACTTAAAGCACACCACAACATAATACAGTTTATCACAAAAGGAGAAAAGAGTGGATGACCCCTGTCTCATTCACATAGAAAGCGAGAACCATATGATACGTACTTAGCCAAACCATGTCTAAAAATTCCCTTTTCCCTCACTTTTCCTCCAGCAGATAAGAAGTTTTATATTAGCTAATATACATCTCTGCAGACAGACAGCTATGAATACTTCTGCACAGTATTTTGTTTTGCAGTTCGATTGATCTTGCTCTCACTGTGTTCAAGGAGTAGACACATGAAAATCAGATCTACGCAAGAAAGTATGTAAATGCACATTATACAGTTATCTGCCAGTTATAGTAAAGACAGCAATGAGGCTGAGTATATGACCTTGGGATCAGTGAAACCTTAATCCAACCACAGAAATTCTAGTTTGAACAGGACTTCAGTGAAATCAGCCATGAAAAACCATGCTTGTTCCTCCTCCAAGAACGCTAGCATGTCATCTACTCCAGTTATGCACACTCCAAACAACCCACTTCACTCAGTGTTTCAGAAAAAAGTTAAATGTCTTATCAAAGCACAAGGAGAGATTCTGACCATGCAGAGCAGGACAGCTCAGTAAACCAATGCATTAGGACTACAAAGGAAATAGAGGAGAAAGAAGTCTGTTTGACCGAGCAGAACTCAAATTGTAGTTTGTGATAAGCTTGACAAGTGAAGAACTGGAAGAAGAGAAAAAAACCCAACATCAAAGCAAGCAAATGATGCAAGGGCAATAACTCACCATCTCTCATGTATAGCCCAATGCTCAGCCAGTTCCAAGCAAAAGATGGTTAACATCATAAACCACTTCCTCTTGCACACCCCCCTCATTCACTGAGAATGAGAAGCAGAGAAGGCCTTAATGCTGTGCACTGTTCAGCAGCAGCTAACACGGTGTGCTGTCAAAATTGTTTCAGTCACAAGTCTAAAACACAACACCATACAAGCTGCTATGAAGGAAATAAATTCTGTTCCAGCCACATCCAAAAAAAATGTGATTGATTCTTCGCAACATCACACAATCATTTAGGTTGGGAAACATCCTTAAGGTCATCAAGTCAAACTGTTAACCTAGCACTGCCAAATCCACCATTAAACCATGTCCTTATGCACCACTTCTACATGTCTTTTAAGTACCTCCAGGGTCAGTGATTCCACTACTTCCCTGGTAAGCCTGTTCCAAGGCTTGATAACCCTTTCAGTGAAGAAATTTTTCCTGGTATCCAATCTAAACCTTACCTGGCACAACTTGAGGCCATTCCCTGTTGTCCTATTGCTTGTTACTTAGGAGAAGAGACCAACACCCACCTCTTTACAACCTCTTTTCAGGTAGTTGTAGAGATCAATAAGGTTTGCCCTGAGCCTCCTTTTTTCCAAGCTAGATAACCCCAGTTCCCTCAGCTGCTCCTCACCGGACTTGTTCCCTAAACCCTTCACCAATTTTCTATATATAAAGCAAAACCCAGAATACTGATTCAATGATAAAAGTATTTTCACTCTTAAGCAGAACTGATGCCTTGATGCTCCTTCAGTTGAACAAAAAATTTCAACTGGAGGGTTTCATAGAGTCATCATAGGCTCATAGAAAGTTTTGGATTGGAAGGGAAGTTTAAAAGTCATCTAGTTCAATCCCCCTGCAATGGGCAGGTACATCTTCAACTACACCAGATTACTCAGAGCCCTGTCCAACCTCACTTTGAATGGTTCCAGGGATGGGGCATCTACCACCTCTCTGGGCAACCTGTGCCAGTGTTTCACCATCCTAAATGTAAAAAATTTCTGCCTTGTATCTAGTGTGATACAAGACCCAGCTGCCACCATCCTTGTAGCCCCTTCTTCCACCTGCCCCAGAGCACCACATCTCTTCAGGCTCCTCAGGATTCTTAAAGCTCTTCAAAATTTCTGAAAAATATGCTCTATAATTTGTGGAACCTCTTAAAAAATAAATTAACACTAAATTAAAAGGAAAACAAGAATCATCCTTGTAAGTGGTCTATACCATTTGATTCTTCACTTATTTTTGACAAAAGAAACACTAATAATTTTCAATTATAAGGCATGCCATACTGCCTTATATCATCATAGCATCATAACTACTGCTTCATAATCTCAGAAATATAATGAAACTATTAGAAACTTTGGTGAATGAGGAAAGAGATAACTAGTAAACTACCTACACATATATTATCTTAGGTTATTTCCAACTCTGAATTACATTAAGCTCCTGTGGCAAGCCAAGCTTAGATGGGGGGAAAAAAGGGGAAAAGAAATAAGTCTGTGTCAGACGTCTGCATTTGCATGTTTCTCATTGGAATTAGTTAAGTTATAACATCTAAATCAATAAGTTGTTACTGCATCATTTACTGTATTTTCATTATGTCTTCAGCGGTTGATGAACTGAATGCAATCTTTGAAAGCTGTTTCCTTATTTCTAGAAATTAGTCCAGAAACATAATGACAACTTGAGAAACTGGGATTCATCTAATGACTAATTTAAATAGATTAATAAACATTCAAAGATTGATTATAATAGGTAGCTTATAGACATCCATGAATGGAATTCAGTTACAGCTTTTTGATATCGACTTATTAATTATTTTACAGCACTCGGAAGTGTGATAAGTGTTTCAGAGGAAACATAACAAACTATTCCCTCCCAGGATGTGAGCACTGAACATAAAAAGCAGCTTCCAGCTAAAAATCCCTTCCACTGCTTACCAGAGAGACTCATTGCCAACATTACTTACTTGCTCACAACTCCCTGCTGCAACGTACACTACAGATGACAAGGGAATTGTCTAATTCAGAATAACTTCCTTGGGCGTGCTAATCTCTGCAGTCAGGAAATAGCCAGAACAAGAGTTTAATCCTCTCTAACCCTCAATGGGCTTAAATTGTCCATTTCTGAGCAGAACAATTTTTGCCATATTCAAAGACTTGATGATATGAAGCTGTATGTAAGGCTGTATTTTCTTCTCTTTCCACCATTTTTCTTTTAGATTTCTTTTATATTTCCCACTCACTTTATATTTTTAGCATTTTCCTTCTAATGCTTTTCATTTTTTAAAATGTTTTTCATGACTGTCTTCTCTTCATCTAGTTTTCTTCCTCCTTGAAAATGCCACTTTACCTTCATTTGTTTATTTCTTTCTTCTCTTACTCTGTCTCGATGAACACATTAGTCATATTTCATATCAGGTTTTCCCTTTCACCCCTTCCCATCCAATCTTCTACAACACAGCAAAGTGTTTTCTGTACTTAGTTATTTTTTTCTCCATCTCTCAACTCACCGTTCTAGTTTTCTTCCATGAAGTCTATATTTTTTTTGCTAAAGAAACCATTGTTTTCCACACTACTTGCCTGAAAATGTTCCTCTACAAAAATTGGTTAGAGGCGGATTCATTTCTTCCAAGTTGATCTGTTTCCATTATATTAGCTCTCCATATGTAGTTTTAATGCTGTATTCCTCCATTTCTCTCCCTTTTCTTATAATTTGTTGTTCATTGTAGTCTTATTTGCCTTCCTCCCAGCCCTTACTCTTTCTCATGGAGTCTTCTTCTGGCCTGCCAGTGGCAGGTGGGATACACCTGTCCTAGAGGGGGAAAAGAATTTTGGGGCAGGAGTTAGCAGGGCTCATTGACAGGTCTTT
>JAOXJM010000001.1:151572786-151585671 GCA_026413425.1 Tringa solitaria
AGGCACTGGAACAGCCTGCCCAGGGAGGTGGTGGAGTCACCATCCCTGGAGGGATCTAAGAAACATGTAGACATGGCTCTTTAGGGCATGCTCTAGTGCCCAAGATTGTTGGTTTGTGGGCGGGTGTTATGTGGTGGGGTGTTGTGTGTGTTGTTGGTTTGGTTTTTATGTGCTTTTGTTTGTTTGCTTGTTTTTCACTTTTGTTTGTTTGGTTTGTTTGGGTTTTTTGTGGTTGGACTTGATGATCTCAGAGGTCCCTTCTAACCATGATGATTCTGTGATTCTGTGTTTCTTTCTTCTTGCTACTGCTCCTATCTTAGCCATCCTCCCTGACTTTTCTCTTTAACTCCAATACCAAAAATGGTGGGTTGAGTTTTTTTGTTTTGTTATGTTTTGTTGGTTATTTCATTGTTTTTATCTCTCCTCCACATTGTATTTCTCTACTCAATGGTAGTTTTTGTCACTCTGTGTCTTCTCAACACCATATCTTATTTTTTCCCACTCCCTCTCAAAACATGGCTGGTTCAGAGAAGTTAGCATTTTTGCAGGCAATGGCATCTGCAACAGTTATTGCCAGATTTTCCCAATGTTATGTCTCACCTGCAGACATTTCTATGACATATTCTGCTATGCAAACTCCCCCTTTTCAAATAATTTTATTTTTTTTATTTATTAAAGGACCAATTGCAACGTAATTCTTGTTTTCATAAATATGACTAGGAGTAGGATGATATGACAAGAATAAACATAGCAATGTAAGCTTAATCATTTATGGACAAAGTTGTTCAGCATTTTAAGCATATTTATGCAAACATTTCTTTCAAATAAGGATTAGAGCTCATGAAAGCTAATACTTAAAACAATTCTAATGTATGAGAAAAAAACCCCACAAAATAAAAAGTCTGCAAGTTATTCTTTACCAGGTGGTAATTAAAGTATAAGCTATTATCAATGTTTTAAACTAAGTATGTGTTGATAGACGTTCTCTGGTACGCAGAAGATAGAACAAGTTTTAGGAAGTGTTAGTGAAGACTATGTCTTTTAGACTACTAAAAGATGTTAACATTTTGCAAATGAGTGTCTGGCATTAATGTTTCAAAAGAGGGGAAAAAAAAAGAAAGAAATATGGAGAGACAAAGTGGAGACCAATAGTCAGTCATTGCTCATGATAATTACTGTCATCCGTCTTTCAAAAATGCTAGCTTTTTTTCTGCTTCCACATTTTGCATTCATTGCCCCATTCTTACAATTCCCTAAACAATTCAGAATTCAAAAACATACACCTCCAATACTAAGTAATTTGTTTCATTTTGCATAATAATCACTTTTGCTTTAATAGCTTATTATATCTCATTTGTGCATTTTCATTAAAGAATGGTACTTGTCTTCAAAATATCATGAAAATATACAGCCAACAATCAGACAATGGAACTCCTGGTGGTAATGAATGAATTATTGGCAAGTGAGTTTCCAACATCATATGCATACACAGGCACAGTAATGAGCTGTAGGAACAAAGTGATGCTAGTTTCATGATTGTGTAGACAGCTATTCTTCATCTGTGTTGCAACAGAAGGAGCCACACTGAAGGTCATGATTATGGTCATTTCTGTAGGTTGGGGAATAACTGTTAACCTTATAGTGGCATTGAATAACCTTCTAATAGGTAAGTTTTCCTTGTACAGATCATTCCCCCGGCTAGCAACATATATTCAAATAAATAATGATTGCAAAGAACAAAGCTAGCTAAGTAAATAGTCAAGATGGAATATCTTCTCCCTAAAGTTATCTATGCAATGCCCCCTGAAGTATTAGCAACTACTGCTAGTGAAGAGACCTTCTACTATATCATTTTTCCTACATGAAAAAACTAAGCTAATTATGAATGGTATAATTCATAATATTTTAGATGTGCAGTTAAAGAATGGGTTGAAGAACATTGAAAAATTAAAGTTTGGCAGTCAGTTACTCACAGACTTGGATCCTAATATATTTAACGTTAGCATTTTAAAAAATATAATCATATTTTGAAATACATACTTTGTGAAGATGCTGGTTGAACAAGCTAATTTACTGCCATTGACAAAACCTAAAAATTCACATTTGATTATCAAATCACTTAAACCTTCATAAATTAATTAATTTTTTTTAATACAAAACCCCCCAGTTTCTCAAAAGTCAAAGTTAAACTGTGAACTTGAAAAAAACGTTGCATTCACTAATGAGAATACAACAAACATGGCCCAACCCTGGGGGTTGCAACTTAAGGAGGCTTTTGATCAAGGAATGGAAAGACAGAAGAATTCAGTAAATGGAAAAACACTGTTCATCCATGTTGGTCAACATTACTATCATCAGTCCTACAGGATAGCCTATTGCTATTATCAGTCCTAATGGAAATTATCGGAAAAAATGCTGAGATTGAGCAAAATATCAACCTGGAGACCAGTTAAAAAGCTGCTATTAAATGGAGCCAATGAGAAATGAAGACCCAGAGAATTCTCCACAGAAAAAGAAAGAATTGAAAATGTGCTATAGTAACCAACTCATATCAGCAATGACTTTGATGTTACTGGAAGTTTCAAGCATCTACAGAAATTAGGTTAGGGTTTCACTTCAACTTGATTTACCTTGCAAATTGTTTGGCCATTTCAAGCAGTTCAATATATGAAGAAACACTACCCGTCAATGAGACTCTTTAGATGACTGATTGCTGTTTAACTTTTATGACAAAGGTAGTATCTTTCAGAAGTAAAAACAGCAAAATATAACCAGTGCTATGGATCAGATATTATGTACAAACTACTCCCAGTTATGGTGGCATCAAAAGCTTGCTTGTGCTTTTATTTATTGTAAGTGTATGCACAGCTTGCCTGTATCGCGAGTTTTCACACACAGTTCAAGAGTGAAATTACTTGTTATGTTGCTTAATAAAACATTATAATAATATTCACTCACAAAGAACGATGACCACCTGAACAGCAGTGGCGTACAGAAGGGTATAAGGAAGTTATAACTCCTATCAATGTCTAGGTGATTTATGCAACAAACTTACAGTAATGCTAACCTGAGTTTTACACATAAATCCTCTGTTCACCAGTGGTAAAACAGACCCCAAAGTGTTTGATTTAATTAATCTCTTGCCTGTGCCTTTCACTACAGAAATAACCTAAATAAATAACGCATAGGCATGGCGTATTAGGTATCTTTCTATGGTTACAACATGATTAATTACAATGGCTAAGCCTCTAAAGTTAAGTTGAATACTAATTTGGTGGTGGAATCTGGAACTGCAAAAGTGCAGAGGCCACATATTTTCTATCACACTTTTAATGCCACATGAGTGAATGACAGAACTTTGGCTGCTACTTATGGATACCATTTACATAGATTAAGATCCTGCACTTGTATATGTACTTTTGAAAGAAAAAAGAGCATTTTAGATCCTCATCATTCAATATGATATGCAGACCTGGGTTGTACAACGTTGTGAAAATCTCACTGTCCATCAGGAAATACTTCATACATACACAACACCTAAATTTGCAAATACTGTTCGTGAAATGAAAAGGGAAAAGGTCTGGTTAGCTAATTCAGTGGTTTATTAGAAGACATAATTATTCAGGGTACAACTGTCATATGACCATCTGATGCTACAGACAATACTTATCTAGATGTTGCCATGACAATCTGATGTTATTAATATGCATTGACGTATATTATCATTTATTGTCACTTGATAGTAAGGCTTACATAACACCATGAGAACAATGCTTAAATGACCAAACAACCTATTGTATTTAATTTCCATTCCTATGAATAGTCAGAACCAATGACTAACTGAAATATGCATTACCGATAGATTATGAAGTGCTCCAGAATTTGCTTTGTATATGGGTGCCCCATAGATTCATAATTAAAATGACAAGCTGAAGTTTTCACAGCAGGAAAAGAAAACATTAAACCAGTCAATCTGCCTCTCAATGAAGACTGGTAAAAAGGCAATGGTTGTTAGGGGAATTAACTACAGCAACAACAACAACAACAAAAAACCACAAAAAAAACCCCACACCACAAAAAAACCAAGTATTCCCATAGAAACAGTAGTTGGCATATCAATCAGCCCACTGGACACATGCCAATTCCATTTGCAGTAGATCTGCTACATGCAGCACTGATCCCATGCCAATTCAACAAAGGGTCTGGATGACGTGCTGCCACAAGGGCCCCAGTCAACACCCCCTCCTCAGGCCTGCCTGGGATCACTGGGCATTCCTGCTGCATGATGGATTTGCCTGTATCACTTACCTGCAGTGTCTACCACTGGAAGGTGACAAATATGAAAAGTACTCAGCTCTACTCAGCTCCAGGGCTTGCACTGACACTTCATAAAGTGAAGCAGAGGGACCACTGTTTTCTCAACCTAGTGTATGATAAATCCTAAAATCTCCAGCACTACCATGGCAAGCCCATTGATACCCATTTGTCACCAGAGGCCTGGAAGTATCCAGTATAAAAAGGAACCAAAGAAATCTATCAGGTAATGAAGTAAAGAAAACAGGGAAATTGCTGTATTTCTTTTTCTGCAACTTGCTCTTTGCTGTGTTCTCTTAAAAAAAATGGAGTGGTTCAATGTAGAGGAAAGTTTATTGCTTATTTTGTACTGGATGCTGCTCTTTGGGAGGATGGAGAAGGAAGAAAACTGAGTCATAGTGACTGGATTTCTCCCATATATATTCCTAAATTTTGCTGTTTGGCTACAAACTCACATAGGATGAAAAAGTACAAAAAAAAGATGTATAACACAATAATCCATCTCTCCTCTCCTCAGTAATAAACTACAGATGTTTCAGAGAACAAAGTAATTTTCAACAACAGTTCATACATGAAATACATAAAATGAAAGCTATTGCTGGTAAATGGGCTGTCTGTTCCACAGAAACTATTTTCTTTTGCCCTTTCCTTGTGGCACCCACTTCACAATATAAAGGGACACTGTCAGCTTATATTATGCTTCTATCGGAAAATGTCAAGCCTAGTATACCACATACACTAACTACGAAGACTATGATTGAAAGAAATTAAGAGGAAATAATCATCTTCCCTTGTTTCAGAGAGTTAAGTTGCGACAACATAGCAGGTTTCACTTTTTCTCTTGTAAAACTACTCTTGGAATTGGTTAAAGTCATCAACTGGGAAACAATTTTAATAAACTAATAATATTAACAGAACATAACTTTTGAAGGCCTGTGCCAGATAATAAATTTATTTTCATTAATCATTTAAAAAAAATAAAAATCACTTGGTTTTTTACCATCTGATTAAGTTAAAAAAAAAAATCTGCAGAAAGGAAAGCATAGTTTATTTTTTTTGTCGAAAGACTGTCCCAAACTTCTTTTTTGTCAAATACAGGTTGTTAATATCCTTTTTCTTCTGTGGCCTTCTTTGCCACAATTACTTGTGATAGTCTGTAATTCAACGACTGTCTGCATGGCAGCGACTGCTTGTTTTAAGACTGCATTCTGTGAGAATGGATGAAATATTCACTTATTGGTCACTGTAGCACCTTTTACAAAACACAAGCCTTTGAAATATGTGGTGTATATAAGGCAGTTGATAAAAACCACAGCTATTCCAAAAGGTGCAATCCTCAAACCTCTTTTGAGTTACCAGTACAGTAGCCTCTTTGTACTAGGAAACAAAACAGACTTATCTTGATAATAACCTTCCATGACAGTCCTGGTCTGTGCTGAATCTTCAGTCTCTAAGATATTTAACACACATCCAAGTTGTCCTCCCAAACGGACTAACTCTACTTACCTCCTGCTATAAATATACCCTCATTCCACATGTTGTACTTCAAGATCTGCTTTTGTGCCAGATGCAGAACACTGGAGAGGCTTATGAATTTCCATCATCTTCTTTTATTTATTTCCCCTCTTGAAGACGGGAAACAACCAAAACTTTAGGAAGAAGAGCAGAAAAATGAAATAAAAATTAAATATAGGTTCTCTATATGTTTTCTGTATTACTGAAGTGAATTAAGTTGCTAAGGCTTTGTTTGGTTTTTTGGGGTATTTTTGGTTGGTTTTTGGGGTTTTGTGCATTGTTTTTTGTTTGTTTTGTGGTTATTGTTGTGCATTTTTTTGTTGTGGTGTTTTCTTTTGTTTTTCTTAAGGAATGTTAGGTAAATTAATCTCAGCTGCACAAATGCATTCTGGAAAACAACATCCTTCTGATACAGTCCTCACAAGTTCCCGCAAAAGAAGTGGTAAAGAGCCTCAGGCTCTTCTCTGTACTTACAGTTACTCTTCACACCTGCAGACTGAGTTGAGACTCCAGTACTGCATGCCCCTTGACCTCCAGATATGAAATCCAAGATTTAGTACCTTTAATCAGTAAAAAGACTTGGCATAGACTAGTTGTCAGATAATTGTATAATTGAATATTTCTTACTATTGGCTTTGTAAAATCCTTTGATCAAGAATTAGGTAATTAAATTACCATCTGTCCTGTATATTGTTGTACAAACTTTCATCTTTCATGTTGTCCAATTAAAGCAATATTTCTTTTGCACCTGAAAAAATATTTCTTAGTCATTAAAATTCAGTACTTACAAGAAATTTTCCTATGAAATTATTTGTTTTTAATATTTTAAACTCAGCCATTTTTATAAAATGAAGCTGTGTCTTTTTCATTTGTTGTATAATTGTGTCTTTGAACCTCCAAATAACTGTAAAGATTCTGAAATTCCAAACCAGATACAACTGAAAGCATTATTTTTGCTGGCTGCTTAGAAGTTAATAAATAACATAAGTTTTTCTAATACAAAAAGACCAATAGCCTATTCACTGATGTTTGATGCAAATACTTTGTTTCATTGCCTGATAAATGAATGGCTACTAACACACAATGACATATGTTGCAAACACCTTATTGCATATTTTTATGTTCAGGAACACAGTGGTTTGACTTCTCATGAAAATTATTGTACATCTCCCAAATACAATCTTACTTTTATTTTGCTATTTAAGAGATCAGAGTAATTTTAAAATATCTGCTTAAAATGACTATGGAAGACATTTCCTTTTTTGGAGTTTGTGGGAATGTGACCATAAATTAAGTAAAAGTCAGGATACATCTGTTTGTTGTTGGTTTGGATCTTTTTTCTTTTTTTTTTTTTTTCTTTGCCATGAAAGAAACAGCTGAGCAAAAGGAAGGTTGCTACTATGTGACTGAATTCTTTGCAGACCTCTAACAAATGCATTATAGACCATAGCTAATCAATCTCTCTTCCTTCACAGTACAAAGCAAAATCAGAAAAGCTTCCTCCTTTAACCAAAAATAAGAAAACCTGTCATCAGACTGGACTTGGTCAGCTAGCATTTAGGTGCATGCCAGTGACTGCAAGAGCACAGGATGACACTAATTAATACCAAAAGTAGTTACATAATGAAACTGCTGGAATACATAACACTTTGTATGATTACCAAATCTTTACAAGTACTGTAGACTTAATTAATAGATTTTGTCTTCCATGCCAAGCTGAAAAGCATCAAGTAAAACACTATGTAACTTTTTTAGTGTAATAATCTCTATACATCTTACTTTGCCAGTCCTTTTGTGTTCAGTACCATGGGCTGTGCCTATTGGCATTTATTGACTGGAAACCTTAAATTGGGCTCTGTGTTGGTAACTTCAAAAGAATAAAAATGTGCCTTTTTATTGGAATATAGAAAATCAAATTGGATATTTTAATTCAATTAAAAATAAAACATTGCCATGCACACATTTATAAAATCATAGTGATATTAAATTATTTTATCAATATATATATATTTTACATTGATTTAAAATATTATGACCCAGATTTTTATTTCAATATGAGACTATCCAAAGTCATAAACACCGTAATGATATCACTTCTTTTTTATATGACCCTCTTTTTGAAGATTTCTTAAAATAAAGTTTTTCCAGTAGTTTTAAAGAATTCACCACATGACATTGATTTCTTTCTTGACAGCCACTTCTTTGACTACAAAGAAAAAGCCAGATTCCAAAAGCAATCAAAAAGCCTAAAAAAGTATAGTGTATTGCCAGGACCAAGAACAACAACAACTTTCATGAGGGATATATTCTGAAAAGGAGAAGAAAAGCTACAAAATATTGTCAGAGGTGAAGGGACATGCAGGGAAAGTAATGTAGCAGAGGAAAAGCAGCAAAGGATATTTGTGGAAGAAAAACAGAAAGACATTAGAAAGGAGAAAGTTTCTTGCAGACTAAGGAGAAGGAAAGAGAGTCGTATGAATCTGAAAGCAATATCAGAATGTGCAATAGTTTTTTTGTTGTTGGGTTTTTTGTGGTGTTTGTGGTTTTTTTTCTTTCTGAAAAGGAACTAAAAAGTTACTTAGCAAGGGTGGTTAAAGTATATTAAGCTTTTTCATAAATTATTTCAAACCTGTTGTGTTTAAGCAATGTGCTTATAAATTGGAAGAGGAGACATCTACAAGACAATGAGGCAAACTTCAATCTCATTTACTGAAACAATGAAGCAGCAGTACTGCTCATCAGAAGAGGCTCTGAAACTGTCTATGTAATGGTTGAACATACATATAAGGTAAAGAAATTCATGGAAATGCATTACAGAGTGTGTGACAAATTAACATTCTTCAAATTCACGAGTGGAAATGTGTGTGTAGATTCCAGGCATTCTGAAAACATATGTTTTAGAGAAAAAAAAAATAATGTCCAAAGCTGCAACATAACATACAAGGTCAGCTGCCAATCTAAAAGAAAAAGAATGACATGAATAAAAATGAGTCCACACACCGTAGGAGAGATTCTCTAACAAGTCTGTGAAAGCCAATAAAATATTGATAAAACTCCTGGCTTGCAAATTTATTTGCAGGTCCTTAATAATTGAGGGCACTTGTCAACATAAGCTCTGCCTCCCAGACCTCCCACTTTGATATAATTAACTTGAAAGAGCTTCTCTTCATCATGAAGACAAAGGTGGGAAAAGTGATGTAACTGCTATCCATCTTATGCAGGGTTTGTATAACCTCTTCTTTATGACTGGTTTCACACACTGACTAATAGACACTTTCCACTTCAGATTTTAATTAAAAGCTATAAAAGCAGTCAGCTGTAAGCCATGAATGTGTTGGCAACAAAAATGTGCCATTATATAGTGGGAAGATCAAGCACTGTACAAATTTAGTGTGAAACCATGTTAAGTAGATCCATATGCCTGCATTTAATATAATTCTAAGATCTACATGGTAGCAGTGGGAGTACTAAAGCAAAGCAAAATGTCAATTAAAGCCAGGACACACAGTTTAAGTATAATAATGTTAATTCAGTGATATATGAAACATATTTCTTTTCAGATGTTTGCAAAGAAATCACAGCAAGTGAAAAAATATTTTTTCCCTGAGCACGGCTGTAAGTATCCAGGTTGTTCCATAAAATGAAATGTTAAATTTATCCTAGTGAATATAAAAAGTATTCAGTATAACATAGATTAGAATTGTAGAAGTCATTTAGAACAAAAAATATATTTAGTCATATATTGTCAATAAATGGAAATTTTTAAATTCATTTATTGTTCATCTGATTTACTACAAAAATTTAATGAAACTGTCATGGTGTCGAGCCTCTGTACTTTCATAACAGACACTTCATATTTGGAATTCAATCTGTTTTGATTGGAGTAATAAATAATCCTGTACGATTTAGCTGTCTGTTAAGATCGAGTATCATTTAGTATAAACTTCCTAGCACAAAAATATTTACATATTTTAAGTTTAATTTAATAATAATTATTACAATCACCCAAAACATGTTTCTTATTTTTTATTAAAAAACCCCACATAACCACAATCAAAAGACTTTTATTTAACAAGTCATAAATATTTGAGAAAATCTTTAACTTGATCCTTTGTTCTCTTCTGTAAGTAAAAAAAGAACATCCTTTTATTACAGTCCATACAAAAATTTTTAGGAAATGCTTTTATTTGATCTATTAATTTCATTATTTGAATACTTAATTTTGCTACTCATTGATTGTGGGTAAAAGTCTTATGCAGTATACACTTCAGAATATTATGATGGAGTGTAACATCAGCGGCACAAGCTCACAGAACAGAAAATTTTCTCCTGTATTTACCTGGAAATATTTACTGAAAATTATTTATTAAAAATTGCTGTAGTTACAGGAGATGCACAATTCACATAGAAATACAAGACCAAATCCATGAACTTTATCTGAGCTTTATTCGATGAACTTTAACTGATGTCTGCCTCACCCAATTGGTATTGACTGATAATAAAAGCATTGAGTTATTAAAACAGGGACTCAGTATATTAGGCCATATGATGCTGCTTTGTAGCAGCTTCTCTACAGAGAATCTCACTGGGAACTCAAACACAAATGATTTCTGAAGTCTGTTCTGATTACTTCATACCTCTGTTCAAAAACACAGTCATCAGGGAGGTTGTGTAAATTGTACATAAAAGTAGACTCAGTAAAGCATTATATGTCTTCATCCTTTCATTTTTCTCCCAAAAAGGAAGCGACACTCTGACCTCTCAGAAGCCAAGGCAAATATCTCTGATCTTTCATGTTTGATTTCTACACAGCAGAAAGCTATTTACATGCCTGAAACTGAAATGCAGAGTAGAAACAAGTTTGGCTTTGACAAATAAGAAAAGTTATGATCCACATATAGGCTTATTCTCTAAATTTCTGAACCAGCCTTAATCTCCGGTAAATACTGAAAGCTTTTCTGAGGATATACTAAGGACTCCACTGGTAGTACAAACAGCTTTGGAGATAAGCGTGGGTGCCCTTAAGCAACTTGAAAGCTCTCAGCATCATTCTGTGCTGTGCAACTTATGCTGAAGAGTCATTTTATGTTAAAATTCCTTTCTACTCTGTAAAATTATGCCCAAGATGAAAGTGATGCAAAAATCTATTGTCATTTTAGCTATAAGAGGCTCTTACTTAAGCTCCCAAAATCTTACTGAAGTGCCACTAGGAGGCTGCTCATAATCTACTAGGAATGTATAGTATTTAACTCTACATCTATTACTGGTAAAAAATAAGGCAATGATAAGAGGAGAGAGACTAGTTTATGTATTAGGAGACACTCCAACAGTCATCTAATAACCAGTTATTCCATTGTTTCCAGCCAATGTTTTCCTATTATCCTTCTCACTAATTATTTAGCTAGTGAGCTACTCATGTAATGTCAGAAAAAATATCATCTTAATAAAATGATATTTTCCAGAGGAATATAAATTTCAGCTTCTGCAGGAAATTATTTTCGACCACAATTTCAGGTCAGTGCTATGCATAAAAATATCATTATACTTTTTATAATGTCTAGTATCTGTACATCTGGAGATACAGGGTGTAGGTTGAAGACAGAGGATGTAGGTGACTTCAGTTGAGGGACTGACTGCCATCTCCCACGTGATAGGTGACCATTGTAAAAACTGGTCCTGTTCACTGAGCTAGGAATCAGCTAAAGTATTTCTTCACTGGTCATTTTGAAACAATGTGCTTTACAAACCTTTTTCAATTTAGCAGAACTGTATGTTAGGTTTAACTTTTCCCACATGATCAGCCTCTGGACTAGCTCCTGTTTGTAAGAATATAAAACCTTTCTCTGCTTTAGGAAGCTCTCAATTTTATTTTTTCTGTTTATATTTTTCCAAACACAGAAGATTCTGGAAGATTCTATGGGCGTGATGCTCCTAGGAAGTGATCAAACAATTCAGTGATGGCAGTGTAGTGCAAATAACAAGCTACGTAGTCAGCAGATTGCATAAGTAGTATTTGTGAAACATTCATCTTTCAAATAAATGATGAATCATTCAAATTCACAAACTCTTAGCACCCTTATCTGCTTTAAAGAGGTAACTCTGCTAGCTTTGGTGATGCTATGTCGACATCAAAGATTCAGAGAATTTTGTAGGTCATTATAATACTTTCCCAACAACTGAACATAATTTTCCACTTGATTTTATACATTTATTTCCCAGATGTCAGTGAAACGACTGGACAACATTAAACCTTTTACCAGTCTTTACAGATTCTCTGACAATTCACCACCAACAGCTCTTATTTAGTGAATTTAGCAAGAGCTGTACTGATGAAACTGTCATCTTCTTAAGTATGAAACTTGTATAAGTTTTTCCATTGTTTAAGAATCTATATCAATCTATCCAATGTAAAGTCATCTAACTATTATTTTTTCATGTATTACTACCTTAGCAGTATTCTGGTATTCTGTGGTAGTCTCAGTAGTCCATACAGCTTCCCATCCATTCCTCAACTCATTCCTCCAACACTCAACTCATCAACAACACTGATTTCCAAAACTGATTTTGTGTCATGCTTGTGAGAATGATTATATAAAATGGCTCATTAAAAAAATAAACCTGTAAATGATGTTATCTATCACCTTTATTCACTGAAGATGAAATCAGAAGGTTTGTAAGATTAGTGAACTGATAGAGATTTGCTACCATAAAATTTTGGCAAGCCCAGTGAAATATAAACATATGAAAGAAGCAATTAAAAATTAAAAAAAAAAAATCGTATTTTATTTGTTTGTGCAGAATATAAACAGTTGCTGAATTCTCCTATTTCTTCTGCACAGTACTGTCAAGATTGTTTTGTTTACATGTTGATAGGTCTGCTTCCTGAGATTTCTTAGTTCTATCAGACAGACATTTTCTCTTCCTATCTTTAGTATCCTTATTATTCAAAAGTAAACTTTGAATTGCAGAGGAGGGCAACGAAGCTGGTGAAGGGCCTAGAAAATAAATCATATGAAGAGCGGTTGAAGGAGCTGGGACTGTTTAGTATGAGGAAGA
>JAOXJM010000001.1:151617004-151637973 GCA_026413425.1 Tringa solitaria
GCCAGGTTGGATGGGGCTTTGAGCAACCTGGTGTAGTGGGAGGTGTCCCTGCCCATGGCAGGGGGGTTGGAATTAGATGATCCTTAAGGTCCCTTCCAACTCTAACCATTCTATGATTTTGTGAAACTAAAATAATGTTACTGATCTGAGCAGGATTACATTAATTAAGAACCATTTCATATAACTTGGTTGCGTGTCTATCTACTAGGCATGAAGACACCTTTCCTCTACTTATGTTAGTTAAGTGATTTTACGTAGTATTTTCCCCTGACTGTCACAGTCTTTGATAACAGGCTCACAACTACCAGTTGTTTTCATAAAACAGTATATAATGTGTCCATGCCAGTAAATCTGTTTTTCTTCATCTTTGAGAGAAATTTTTATTGCTATTGCATTACCAAAAATATGCACTTAAGAAGCCTTCGTTCCTAAAATTCCTGTCTTGTTACTGACTTACCATTCATTCCAAGTATTCAAACTGTAGAAGGTTTGTTTGGACGGACAAGCTACAAGTTATTGTTCTGCTCTTAGGCTATGTCTTAGCTTATGTGCCTATATGTTAGGCAAGTAGTTTTTCAGAGTCAGTATTGAAAAATATCAAAGCTTTCAATTACACTGAAAAGCTAATGGAAAAAACTCACAAATTTCTTTAGAAAGATTCTGAGAAGTTTTGGGTGAGCAACAAGTGTGTGTTTTTGCTTTATTAAACAGCCTTTACCTTGACCCACAAGGTTTTTTTCCACCTTATTTCCCACAACATCCCCCCTCAACCGTCCCCACCCCCTCATCCTGCTGGGAAGGGGAGTGATAGAGCAGCTTGATGGGCATCTGGCATCCAGCCAAGGTCAACCCACCACAGTACAGTAAGAAGTTACTGAAAAAGTAGATGCTCAAATACACCAAGACAGTCACCGTCCTTTCACCTTTGTATCAGAGGTCTGCAAAGTGCTGTACCATCAAATGAGCAGTTTGGGCTATTCTTATTTTTGGGGACATGCTAACAAACAGCAATTTCCTTCTATCCACAATTCAACCAAAGTCAAAATGATCATTTTCTCAGGACTCTCTCTCTCCAACATTCAATCTCCCATTTTCCGACTTTCAGGAAGCAAAATTCAACTTTATTTGCATTCTTAGAAGTTCTGAGCTAATGGCACCAACTAATTTCAGTGTTCACGAGGAAATACAACAGACAGCAATAGTGTGGGACTTCTTATTTGCACTGTCTTAACACCAATCTTCAGCCAAACTCCTGCTCTGTGTAAACACAGAACTGTAAAAAGGTTCCTTGTCCAAAGATCATGTATTCTACAGAGTTACAAAAAGCAATGAACATTAGGCTAAATGGAGCTTTTTGTTTTCATGGCTAATTTGCTACACATAACCAAACTATCTGGTTTACTATTAGATGGGGTAATTCATCTAAGCCAGACTCTTTTTTCCACTGTCCTTTTTTTCCACCAGGGCAAGTTATACTTTAAAACAGAGTAATTAAAAATTGAAAAGCATTCGTTACCATTACCAAACTAAAGATGACAACTTCCTCAGAACATTTTTCAAATTTTTCAACCTATTTTTAGCATATTTGAAAGACTTGGGCTTTTGTTTTATTGGTTTTGAGGGTTTTTTTTCCATTTTATTCTGTAGGTTGGCAGTTGTCAAGCATGTACACTGGGACAGCTTGACAGACAACAGACAAAAATCCACTTGAAGGAACTGAGGAAAAGTCTGAGTACTAGCATGAATTGTTCAGAAGAGATACACAATAACCTCAGAATATATAATATGAAATTTTAAATTATATCAGAGGAAAAAAAAATACTGTTCCTGTCTTGTCCTGAAGAGAAAGATAGTAGTGCAAAGCAATTAATCTATTAGAGAAAGAAATATTTTTCCCTTCATATTTCACTTCCATTGGTTTTTATTATGCTTACCTGAAAACCTTTTAAGAGTAACCTAAAAGCAGTGTTTAGACTAGCAGCGTTTTATGGTTTACAACACAGATACAGCAGCTTTATGGCTGATTTTAAGCTTAAATGCCACCAATCTCACACTTTTTTGTTAACTGTGAGTTGTTCTTCTTTCTTAATTCATAAAAGAAGTTTCACTACTTGGAGAACCTTTCAATGATGCCAGAGCATTAAGGGATCTCTTTGTCTTTGTTATCTCAGTGATGAATTTGAATATTGTTAGTGTGACTGTGTATCTTGCTGCCCACTGAGGTCAGAAGGGAGTCCTAAGCAGTCAGTTCCTCATAATGGCTGGAAGGCACCAGCTGTTCACAGGAATCTAAGCATATGAAGATTGCGTTTATGATTAATAGGAAAACTGCCATGTTTAGCTATTAACAGAATTTTCCTTCTACCTTATGTTTTGCTTGCCTACTAATGACAGAGCCTACAAGTAATGAGTTGAATAGTGACAGAACAGAAATGCCTTCTAAATTTCACTGAAAACATCACTAAATTTGATTTTTCAAGAAAGAAAGGAAGAGAAACCAAATAAACTTACTGTTTCTTTTATGGTAATCATTGATGTTATTCTTGATTCAGATACTTCCCCTTTTTCTTCTCTAAGATTCTACTAGTTCTTTGGTCATTACAAATACATTTTCACCTTCTTTCTGTGTTATAGAAATTTTTATTTCTTACTTAGTTTCCTGAAATCTGCTGCTTCTGCACAGTTGCAGTATTGGGCTAAGTTACTGCTGCACAGTTTATAGGAGTTCACTGTAAACATCTGAAGTCATAGTTTTCCTTCAGCAATCTCCTTTTCTTTTTCAGTCTTCAGATATTTCTCTACATTTTTAGTTCTTCTGGTTTGCCTTCATTTTTCACTTGTAATGAAGTATTTATTACCTAACAAAGGGAATAATAGACCAAAGTACAGAAAGAGTGATTAGCAATAGCTTTTGCCCCTCATCAGTTTCCCCATACATCTCCTCATTCCAAATATTTTTGCAGTCTACTGATGGGAAGAATAATGAGTTACTATATCTGGGGTTTTGTTGTTTATTTTTCTTCCCCCCAACCCTTACATAATGACTCAATGAGCCTACTAGCCTAGTAGTTTCCTACTAGCATCCCACAACTTCATGCCCCAATATTCTCTTGATAACTCCAAAAAACAGGGACTGGTGTCAGCAGAGAGGATGGGAGGGGGCATTGGAGAAAATAGTTAGGGTTCCCAGTGAAATGAGAGGCCTCTTTACTTGAGGTCACAAAATCTATACTTCTTATTTACTTGCTCTGCCAAAACATCCTCTTCTTAATGACGTGCCTCACCTCACCTGGATTCTAGCTTATATTGGTATACTGCTGCAAAAATGCTTCATAATATTACAACATAAATACAAACCCCTAATTCTCTTGAACTAGAAAAAAAAGTGAATAAAAAAATATGAGAGCCAACTCATAGAGCATGATATTATTTTATAGTTCTTTTTTTTTTTCAGTATTATGTCTAAGTGAAATGCATCTCTTCTTTTTCTAAAATGCTATACACAACCACAAGCATAGACAAATAACAAAAAATGAACCACATTTATTACTTAGTATCTTCAGCTATTGTGCATTTATCAAAGCAACCCATAAACTTGGTTAAATCTGTATCTGAATCAAAAGTTCAGACTCTGCTGAACTGCAAACTCTGTGGTGATGAATCCTGATTCCTGACCTAAATCAGACCTCAGACTTTCCAGTTGAGCTACCACTAGGTTTTATTAGCTCACATTTCACTTTTCATCCTGAGTGCAAAAGTAAGAGAGAAAAGTGTTTCTGCTAACCAGATTCACACATGCCATGAGTTCTGTTACTGAAGATTCCTCATTTTATGGTTGTAGATTAAAAATGATGGTATGTAACCCCCCCATCAGCTGAGAAAATATAGCCCCAATCATTAAGCCTGTTGTAAGGAGCTGCTCTTTTCAGTGCATAACCTAGCTCTGTGAGGGACTGCGTTAAAAGTCACCTTGGAGATGTGCGATAGTAGCTAGCAGCACATTACAGAAATGACATTTCCTTAAAAACAAAGGTCATATGTTCTGTTCACTGCAGGTAAAAATAGCAGACGCCTCCAGCAGTGCTCTCATGCAGCTTGTTCATGGCCTCATAGCACAGAGAAGCCAACTGCAGAATTCAAAAGTTGCAATTCTTCTGAAATAATTCAATTTTCCAAACAGGCATTTGGTTACTTTAAGGCCTGTGGTTCTCCATTTTAATATTTCTCTTGTATAATACATGGCAGTGGATTTTCTAGGCCACTGAACAAGTGTGCCATGTGACAATTGAGGGAAAAGCAAGGGTTAAGAACATGGGTGGCTTGGTTATCATAAATGTAAGTAAGCAGTATGTACAAAGGCAAAAACTAATTGTTTTTGTTGCATAAAGCAGCACTTCAAAGGAAATGTAAACACATCTGCACTTTATACCTTGTGCATTAGACAAAACAAAAATACCACAAAATTCTGCTGAGAGACTCTGAAAAGGGGCATAATTAACCACCATTACATTCACTTAGGCTTCATCAGTTCCAGATTCTCTTTGACCTCCTTACCAACACATGAATATAATGGAATCTACATTGGTCAGGTACATACTGATCTTTTAGAGGGAAGTGCAATTAAGTTAAGAATAGGTCTCTTTTCCATTCAAATATAAATACTGCCTTCTTTTAGTTGCTTTAACTGTTATGCTTCTCTTTTCTGACATTTCGGGTTATAAATTACACTGCCTCAGAATTCTAGTGACAATTTCATGGTAATATATAAAAGGGTGTAAACAGATTTTAACAAGGTGTGAGTCTGAGTCTAACAGTCAGTTCTGGAATAAGTCAATTTGGCTGATGTCAGTAGAATTGGAATTACAATGGAGTAACTGAAAGAAGAATTTCATCCAAATTATTTATTAGACACATTGCCAATAAAATCTTTGAATAAATCTACTACCTTTAAACAATTTCCTTATAGGTTTGATGCACGTTGGTGGAGTTTTTTTGCATAATGTGTGAAGATCTTGGAACCACTGTTAAAGAAATTTATAAACTGACAAAGATAAATGAAGACAAATGAAGCTATTAGGCTATTATTTATCAGACCTGGTTTCCCAGCACAAAGAATGACTACATCCACAGTGATCTGCACGCCCCTGTAGAAATAAGATGACTATTCTGACACGCAGGTGCTTCAGATGGTAACTATAAAACTGCAGGTCAGTATAACTGTATCTCAGCACATTTTTTATTTCTTTTTCCTAGAATCCCTTGAAAAATATTGCATTACGATATCCCTGCTCTACAGTACACTTTAATTTCTATATATTGAATTTGTATGAGGACAAGTTTAACCTGTATGAAGGATTTTGCAAAATCATTCTGAAAAATACTCTAGGATTCTCTTGCAGTTTCCTGTGGAAGTTAGCTTGTTTGTTTCTTTGTTTGAACTATTTTGATGCAAACGTTTTCAGAGAATGCAGTCATTAAACAATGGTGGCAAAACACAAGACATCTTATGCAGCTACTTGAATACAGATTTTCATTAATCAATTATACAAAACCACCTGGCATGATCATTTGCCAAACAGGAATCAGATCACAGATCTTAGAAGGCACTAATTGGCACAGGATGATTTTACACTCCACCTAATAATCCAGAAGATGTGATCATACACCCGTAGAGGAGGCTTGAGAGGCTTGAGTTAGACTTTTCATTTGTCTATTGAATTACAAACTGATCTCAGGCAAATTACTTTCTTGCGCTGAGACTCAAATAACTATATGTAAAATTGAATTCTTGATATTTTTCTGCTTTTAATTTTAAATTTTAATTGCATTACATCACCAAAAGTTATAAAAAGGAGTTAATAATGCCCACTCTCATGTACCTCATTGTTTCACAGATTCCATTTATTACATATGGTTTTGATTAATCTAATCTGTATGATGTTGCAGACAGCAGCACAGCAAGAAAAGATACATGCATAGATTTCACTTATTGCATTTAGTGCAATTACTATTGTATCCAAAAAAGCCCTATTTATTTACTTCTTGTTTTCTATTATACCACTCAGGCAGGATCTGCATAGATTTTTTTTTCTTTCTTTTTTTTTAATTTTCTATTAAGTCCCAGGAAAGGAAAGCCATGATACTGTGGTTCATCTTTGCCACTGAAATTTTTACATTGCGGAAAACAATTGTATAGGATTTTCTCATTTGTATTTTCCCTGTAAAATTGTCCCTGCCTATCAAATATTCTATATGGAGATTCAGACAATGTTTAAATTAGAATTCTGTTGCATATTATTAGTTTACACAGGAAATAGGAATTTATCAAATAGGAATTATGTTTCATTAGGATGGTGTGCAGTTACTCAAGAGCTGTCTGAGTTCTCTGCAGGCGACTATAATATTGATAAAAACACCTGTGAAATTTTCTTGTGATTTTTTTTTGGTTGTACCTCTACACTTAAAAAAAATTTGATTATTATTACTGGTTATTTGTAGGCTAGAAAACCTAATAGGCCTAGAAAACCTAATAAAGAATTAATGAACTTTCTTTTTTTTTTTTTTAAGAAAGAAGATAAATTGTTGCCTTGAAGAGTCAGAGCCAACCTGTAACTACTGAAACCAGATGCGCAGACCACATGATCATAGCAAGAATTTGTAGGCAGCACAGAGTCCATGGTCTGAGCACTACATTAATCATCATCACACCTTTATCTACAGGTTTCTATAAACTTTTTGAAGAGATTTCAAAGAAGAAGTGAAGAATAAAGAATTGCCTTTCCACACATGATAGAAAATGTAATGTAGTGGTAAAAAATTTCAACAAGCATGCAGTTAAACAGCACAACTGATGGAAGACTATCAGTAATCAATGTGCTTCTTGCAAATGTGAAATAATCAGTAGGGCACACTTTAACTGCTGCCTTTTTTTTCTTTTTTGCTTTCTGTTTTTTTTTTTCTTGTCTTAAACTACATCTAAACCTCTTCATAAACCTTTTCCCATCTTGTCTTCAAATCAGCCCCTGGACATTTGCATTACTGATGCAGACAAATTCTTCCAGAGCCCCAAGCTTCTGTTGTAATTAGGCCTTTTACTTTGATCTCCAAATTGTTTTGTCTGAGCCCAGCTAAGCTCTAGACTCTTCTGGGAAGGAACTGTGTGCAAAACACACTGTTGAGACTCAGTAAAAACTAATATCCTATGTGAAGTAACTCTTAAAGCCCAGACTTATGATATAAAACATGAACTACTATCTCAATAGACATACAGAAAAAATGGAATATAACAATGTAGGACAAATCATGTTAGAAAATAAAAAATAAAAGAAAAATTAAAAACCTCAAAATTAAAATTATGGTTTTTGAAAATAGGAAAAATAAATTGAAAAATCTTTGGTTTCCACCTTAGACTCTTGTTCTGCAAAATTTTTTGTTCTCCCTGGCAAAGATCTTGCAAATTCATTCCTAGTTATAACATTTTGAGTAGAAAGAGGTATGTTTGTGTTGAATTCCATATCTAACAATATTAAAACCTAGTAAACTTCTTTCCTATCACCTGGTCCAAAAATCTCATCTGCTGTCCTGTTTCCCATTTTTACGTGTCTTTTTTTTCTGCCTCTGCTAACAATGGGACTCGTTTCTTCCCATTTGAGGCATCTTGTAGACTATAATCAGTTACAGATATTTAATTATACAGTGTGAATCCTGAACTCACAAACAGCAGATAAGGTTTCATCTCTTGAGATTTGTCAGGTGGGATTTGGGCGGCTTAAACAGAGGCAGTTAGTGCCAAGGCACCCAAGTATCTGAGACATCTGCATCAGACTGTGATATATAATGTAAAACCATGGGGGAACTTTTGCTACCCTGGACTAGCAGCTGGGAGTCTGGCAAAATTCCCTAAAGCCACTAAGGTGATACTATATAATCATGCTTTACCAATGCATAGATGGTCACAATGTGAGAACCAAACATGATTCTTATATGAGAGGCAGCAAGAGGTGAAGTTACATTAGAAAATGTATTTATGAATGTCCTTTTTATAATTTGTACGTATGTAATGTAACTGTGTGATATATGTGTTAGTCTAAGGAAGTTAGAAATAAGCATCAGTCAGTTCTGCTCCCTCCTAAAGCAGAGGTTACCTGAATTTATACTTTTTCTAAAAAAAAAACATTTGAATTTTTGAAAAATTAAGTTATACCATCAGTCTTCACCTAGCTATTCAATTTTCCATCAACTTACTTATTAATCAAAAGTCTCCCATTTCATTGCAGCCATGACAGTGTTACTTCTTCACATTATTAACTAAATTGAAGCCTTGAATATTTTTATACATATATTACTCTAAACACAAGACTACCAAAGATTTTAGTCATGCAGGTGGATAAAGTTGAGCATACGTAGACATCTTACCATGATTAGAACATATGTTTTACAGGTTATGAACTGATGCAGTACTAACTAAGCAGGAAAGAACTAGTTCTGCAGCATAATAATGTGTTTCTTTTTCACAATGGATAGAGTTAGCTATGTCTAAGAAAATACAGATTTTTTTATACCATTATAATAAACCTTTTTCTGGTTGTTAACCATCAGCTTTGGTCTCTCATGATCTGGAAATGCCCTGGAGTAAGAAATGTATTGTAAAGTAGAGATATTGCAGTTGGAATTTAGTTAGAAATACAAGATAGTTTCAGCAATTCATAAGGAAGGTTTAAATATGGTGTATCAATTTATGTTGTTTACAGCATTATAAGAAGAAAATTTTGGTGGAATTTTAAGCCTGTCGTGGGAACAGACTGATTGATCAACCATAACTTTAACAGAGTCCTTTAGCAGCCCTGGCATCCAACCTTGATATATTTCAATTACCTTTTAGATATCCCAAGACCAATTGTTATAGACAGCACGAGTTAAAAAGCAAACACTATTTGAGCTGGTAATGTCAAAGCCAAAAGTGAGTCTTACTGTCAACATGTTTGTTCCACAATCTTAGCTGTATGACCAAATGAAAAGAGAAATTTAACCGTGCAAAATGGGGTGACAAACATGACAAAATTTCTGGCAAAAGAAAATAAGTCAATGTTAACAGTGCTCATTCTCCTGCAGAAATATCATTTTTCTACACCCAAATCAATTTATACTTGACTCTGCTTCCATACCATGGTGAATTGGTGGTAATTATTCTGAAGTCAGGTGTAAAAATAATATGGAGAAGAGATATGATACTCTTAAATCTCCTCACTTAATTATCTCCAGAGGTCAGATTATTCTTAATTTTCTAGGGTAGACAGTAACAGAACAGGAGGAAATATGTTTACCTTGTTGTGCTTAGCTTCTCGTTATACTAATAATTGTAGCATTTTGCAATCCCAGCCTATGTGGTAATGCACAGCTGTATGGCAGATTTAGTCAGTAGCTTTAGTCATTTAGCTGCAAATGAGCACAGGACCAGTTATCTAGTTCCTCTTTCTTGACTTAGGGTCAAAATAATTAAAATCATCTAAGGAGATTTAGCAAATGTTTGCAATTTGAATGCCACAGAAAACCATGTCTCATGTTTAGTTATCTCCCTCCTTACTGCTGTGATCAGACCCAACATGCATTTCTCAACGAGTACAAATTAAGTGTATTTGTTCTGGGGTTTTGTGTGATGATGGTTTAATTAAATAAATAACATACTTCTTATCTGTACATATTTGCCATTCATTTCTCTCACTTGAACTACATATCTAACTTGTACCATAAACTTCAGAGGACTAAATTTGTTGAAAACATTTTGTATCACCTCCAAATTAGGTGTGTTTTATATCTCAGCGACTACTATGCAATAACAATGATTTAACATTTTAGTAAAAGTCAGCAGAAGGGTCCATTGTCTTATTCTGTTACTGTGGTACTTTAATCATATTAGTGAAATAGAGTTTTCAAAGAATAGAAGCAGCCTCTACTCTAGAAGTATAAAGTTTCGAAGTGTCAGAGCTTTTATTGGCAATTTCCAATGAAATATATCTTTTCAAAGGATGTAATCTGGCAATTTTCAAATTAGTAATCTAGCAAAGATTTCTTTCTCTATTACAAATATATAGAAACTGCTACCATCTTGTGTGACTAAAACTCTATAATGGAAGAAGTGTCAGTGGAGACAGGCAAAGGTGATGTGCCCATGAAGCTCAGAAATTTATTCCGGGTGTGACTGGCCACAGCTGTCTCAAAGAAGCTGACTTCATCTCAACACAAAGAGGGCAGCTATGATAAACAACTATGTCAGTTGAGTGGATCAGCTAGTGGTGTAAATGTTTCTCCCTGAGTTCATTAAAGAGTGTGAATGTTTCCCTGAGACAGCCATGTCAGTATGGAGGAGGAGGATGTGAATATGTGGCTCAGCCCAATATGTTAGTTGTTAAACAACTAACAAAAGAATTTTTAAGAAAGCAACGGGCATGAGCTGACTTCAACTCACATAATCCTTCTCAAGAAGAGGGAACACACAGCGTCTTGTCTGTGAACATATAGATACTGGTAATGGGGTGCCTGGGGTGTCCCTCTAAAGTGCCTGTATAGTAACATACGCAGTATGGGGAATAAACTCAAAGAGTTAAAAATCTTTGTGGAGTTGCAGGGCTACAACCTTGCTGGGATCATGGAGGTGTGGTGGGATGCCTCCCATGACTGGAGTGTTGCAATAGAGGGACACAGGACAAGGTGGGAAGGAGGGGGTAGTTGTCCTTTATGTGTGTAAGCAGCTGGAGTGCATGGAGCTCTGCTGGGGAAAGGATGAGGAGCCAACTGAGAACTTGTGGGTTGGGATTAAAGAGAGAACAGGTAAAGATAACTTTATAGTTGGTATCTGTTCCAGGAAGAACATGTGGATAAGACCCTCTACAGACAGGAGTAGCCTCACATACTCAGGCCCCAGTCCTCCTGGAAGACTTCAACCACTCTGATTTCTGCTGGAGGGTCCACACAGCAGGTCATAAACAATCCAGGAGGTTCCTGGAGTGCATTGGTGATGACTTCATTGCCACCATCAATGAGGGGCTCCTTGGGGATTAGAAAGTCAAAGGCAGGCTTGGCTGCAGTGACCATGACATAGTGGATTCTGAGGGCAGGGAGGAGGGTGAAAATCAAGCTCACAATGCTAGACTTCAGGAGAGTAGTCTTTGGCCTCTTCCAAGACCTGCTTGGAAGAATCCCATGGAATAAGGCCCTGGAGGGGAGGGAAAGGCAAGAAACCTGGTTAATATTCAAGGACCACCTTCTCCAATATCAGAAGCTGTCCGTCCCCAAATATACAAAGTGTGCCAAAAAAGTGAGGAGGCTTACATAAATGAACAAAGAGCTCCTAGCCAGACTCAAACACAAAAAGAAAGCATATACAGAGTGGAAGAAAGGTAACCTGGGAGGATTATAGAGACATTGTCTGAGAGTCCAAGGACAAAGTCAGGAAGTTAAAGCCCAAATGGAACTGAATCTGGCCAGGGATCTCAAAACCAACAAGAAAGGTTTCTATAAGGACGTAGGCAACAAAAGGCTGGAGCAAGGAAGAAGTACCCTTGGTGGATGAGGATTGGGACAGGGAATACTTAAGTAAATTGGACATACATAAGTACGTGGTTCTCCACGGGATGTTTCCACAAGTGCTGAGGGGCCTGGCATATGTCATTTCAAATCCACTTTCAATAACCTTTGACTGATCATGGCAATGGGGAGAAGTGCTCAAAGACTGGAGGAAAGCAACTCCTATTTTCAAGAAGAGCAAGAAGAAGGACCCAGGGAATAACAGACCAATTAGCCTCACCTCAATCCCTGGGAAGGTGATGGAGACAGTTGAGACTGTTTAGCCTAGAGAAGAGGAGGCTCAGGCGGATCTTATTCACATACATAAATAACTGAAAGGCAGGTACGGAGAAAAAAGAGCCAGACTCTTTCAGTGGTGTCCAGTGACAGGAGAAGAGGCAATGGGTACAAACAGATCTAACGGGAGAAAGCAACAGGAGAAAACAACTGGAGCATCAGGACACACCGAGCATCAGGATACGCTGAACGTCAGGAAATGCTTTTGTAAGGATGACCAAACACTGGCACAGGTTGCCCAGGGAGGTTGTGTAATCTCCATTCTTGGAGGTATTCAAAAGCTGTCTGGACAGTCTTGGACAGCTGACTTCGGTGGTCAGACTCAAGCTGGGGCTTGGACCAGATGACCTTCAGAGGTGCTTTCCAACCTAAGTCATTCTGTGAATCACATTGATATTGAGATTGAACTATATATTGCAATTGCTATGTTTTGTTATTTATGTTGTGCTTTCTGTATATTTTGTAACCCTCTGCTAAGTCAAGAATCCCATGTAATACAAACTATCTCATATTACATAAATTTCATGTTAATCATTACACTATCCATGCATGGAATATCAAAAAAAAACCCGGTTAGAGAGAGTTGGACTCTGACAACTTGTCCTAAAGATCTCTAACAATAATTCTTACAAGCAGAGCTCATTAATTTTACTATAATTATCTGTGGCAGATGAAAAGTTAATTCCATATGGAAGAATTAAATGCTCACAACTCTGTGCAACAACAAATTTGGTAGTCCTGCGTTTTATTTTCCCAGGCTGGCTCTGGTTCATATCTTAGCCATCAGGATTATAATTTTTTCTACTGTACTTCAATACTAAGTGAGTTTCTTTAAGGAAGAAACTCTAGAGTATGCAATAACATTTTTACTCTTTTTATTTTATTTGGTACCTCAATGCCAGACAGGCTGAGTGGCCTGTGTGTTTATTTCCTATATAAAACCACAAAAAGCAGTGAAACTATGATGGACTGTAGGCTTACACTAATTAATTTCCACTTCTGAATGGGTAACAATTTCAGAAATCAATCCCCTTTCATCTCCTAAGTCTCTTCTTACTGTCTTTGCTAGAAGCCCAGTGTTGCCAGCAATTCTTTCCAAAGATGGATTTCACTGTGGGGAAAACTGATGCAGGCATGGAATTTATGGATTTTTTTTTCTTTTCTTTTTTTTTTTTAACTCAAATATCCCAACATAATTACCTTTAAAATATATATGATATATATAATTTAATGAGGAATATAACCTTTTTCAAAACCTACCCTATCTGCTTAGCTTCCAACAACCATATGGAGGATCAGTCACTAGGGTTCACCTAGGCTCCTTGGATGTCCAAGCCGTAAATGTTTTTGGTTTTTCCGTCTCATTGATTTAGCACATTACCCTTTTTTTCTCCCCAGAGCAGTAACAGCCCATTTTTCATTTGTTTTCTCATGTAATGGTATGACATTTAATATTTCCAGTTAATTTGTACTGATGAATACCTAGTTAAGGTAAATCTATTTTTCAAAGAAAATTATGGGCATAAACATTGAAAAATATTTCATTAAGTCAGTGACCTTTTTAGAATAAATTCATGTTGATAAAATAAAACTGGATAGCACCTAAAGGCCGAAATGAGGGAAATAGAATTTTCATGTGTATTGGTTTCCAAGATTGATATCCAGGAAGAAAACTAGAGGGACAGCTTACCTCAAAAACACAGGAAAGCATCTACAACATTTTTTCTAGCTCTGAGCACTGTAAAATGTAGATTTTTATTTGCCTTTAGTTTGTAATAATAGCAATTTCCCAGTGTCTGGTTCATTTTAATTTCATACTCAGGAATACCGGATTTTAACACTATAATTTTATGAGTTGAGTTTTACATTTATGCAAGCATAGAACTAATGCGCTTTTGTACCTCTTCCTTTCAATGGAAGGAAAAATATATACTGGAGTAAAACACAGAAACAGCAAACATTTTAACTATTTCCTTCTCTTACTCCACAATCCAATAGTTTAACTGCCCTGTGAATCTGCTGATACTAAGCAGGCTGCTAGCAGTGGTCTTCCAGATTATCATCAGTGCCTCAAGGGAAAATAATCATTGCACTAATAACAACTTTTAAAGTAAACAGTATTTCTATAAAATCAAAACATCAGCATTTAGGTAGACTAGAATCTCATTTATTTACATCAATAAAATATGCACCTTAGGACATGGTAGGTCACAGTTGAGTAATGCATTGCATTTTCCAGTGTTTTTAGAAGGAATGAATAATGGCAGGGGAAAGACTTGAGTTCATTAAAGAAAAACAAATTTGGAGCACTGCAGCTCTTTATTTAGAAAGAGCTTGTGATATGAGCTGACAGTTACTTTGTTTAGACAAGTGTCATAGCCTTATTTCACTGACCAAACTTCCTGAAGTCAAATAGAGCAATGTTTCTGCATGAACACTAGGTAAATGACAGCATCAACAGGAAAACAACAGTTTCGAACTACAGTTTGGAAAACAACTCTAAAGTAAATAATCTTCTTTTGAAAGGAATGGCATCATTTGACTTAATCTGAACTTTTTCCAAGGACTAGCTGCAAATGGGATAGCTGAAATTTGGTCTCCAAATCTCTGAGTTTCCTCTTTAATTGTAGTTTCATTCTCAAGCCCCCTGTTGTGCCCACAATCCTATTTGTTCTAAAAATCATGCTATTGAGTATTTAGGCATTTAATGACCCATGCTGTGATACCGAAGGAAGTCTGTCTTCTACTTCCTTTTTCTAAAGATAATGTTTATTGCTTTTTATTGGGGTCCAAATCTGACTCCTAATGTACAATTTCTCTTTGTACAAAGCGGTGTCTTTAAGGAAACAGGCAGAAATTGATATCAAGATTTTAGGAGTAGGAATAGAAGCAAATGAAATGAAACGGCAAGAAGCTATTTCAAAAAAAAGGATTTACCCAAGGATTTTTGATGAAATATTGGTATAGATTTAAAGGACAGAACCAAGTCTGCTGTCTTTTCATAGTAAGAAATTTTCCGCAAAATTTAGTTGCAATTCTTTCAATGCTGACTGGAAGCTGTTTCAGGATTCAAAGTCCTCCAATGCTACCAATGTGCTCCCAGTCTCCAGAGTGCATTTTCCACAGTCAGTAAATGCATTTCTTCCTATGTAAGCACCATCTGCTATCTAACACAGTTATTTTTCTTCCCGGCTGTTTACACAGAGGATGTATTCATAGAGACACCCATTTCCTGTGCCAGTCACCACTTAGCTCTCATGGCCCATCTATTTTGTGCATTGTAGTATACAACAGAGACCCAAAAATTTTCACTCAAGGGCGCATGTTAGAAGAGGGTCTAAATTTGTTGTGCAGTGCTGTGCTCAAACCAATTGCTGGATTAGGAAGCAGGACTGAACAGCTCTGGCTTGCTGTCATGCTGATATAAGTATCCTGCTCCCAGGATGCCTATATTATCCAGGAAGCTCCACTTTCTTGGTCTGGGCTACATAACATCATAGCTTTACTCTACTTTTGTTTCACTTTGAATAAATATTTCCAGACACAGATTCTAAATTGTGCATGATACTTCAATTTAGGACTTTTCCATTCTTGTTTCTTAAAATTCTCCTGTAGTTATTGGGAGCACTTTATCTGCAAACTTTGGATCTGCACACTTGTTCACAACTTTTCTGCAATTAACAGTTGATGAAGCCACTTTTTTTTCTTTCCCCCTTAGCTGATCAGAGTGCAATGTCTAGCAGACATAACTGCTAGCAGTCTCTTATTACAGGTTGGGTTTTTTTTTCTTTGGACTCTTACTCATCAACCATTTTGTCCATGATACAGCCCTCAGGTCAATTAACTCTTGCTTTATTTAAAACATTGAAAACAGATCATAAATACATCACAATATTCATGCCACATTCCCCTGGTCAACACACTGTATTCATAAACTATTAATGAACATGACTGTATTAACACTATAGAAAAAAAAAATTACAGCAATACCTATTACGTATAATTTCCTGCTGCTTACTGTTTAGTTTAACATGCACATTGCTGTTTCCTCTCTTTAATATTTATGACTTTAGTTTACAAAGTCATGAAGTTATGTTTGCCAGACAGTAAGGACCCAGTAATCTCTTTTTGTATAAAAAACATGCTTATTTCAAGAAAGTCTTAGTTTCTTCCTGTGGATATGCAGACCTTAGTAAAATCTGGTGGTTTTTCCTCCATAAGATTGGAAAAATAAATAAAATTAAAAATAAAGGAGACAAAGATGACCACGTCCCTGTCATAGTCTTAGTTTCTTCCTGTGCTTTTTTGAACTGATTTCAAATCCTTCTTTTCAAAGATAGCAGCCAAAATCATCTTTTCTTCTGCTAGTTCAAAAATATTCCTCCTCTCTCTGGAGGGCATTTTACCCCTGCCCACAGCAGCATAGCATCAGAATTATTTTGCTTGTGCTTCCCTTAAAGCACTGATGATTTGCTGGTCATTTTTGTCTTTCTTGCCCACTTTGCATCCCCAAACTGGCCACTACTGTCTACTTTTCTGCTTCAAAAAGCTTTGAGCTTTTTGAGTGTTTTCTCTTAATGCCCATGTAGGCACACACTTTCTTTAAACCTTTGCACATGAACATCCTAAAAAACCAACATATGTACTTTCATCTGTAACAAGTGAAGAGAATGGCAGATAATTAAACTTTAATTAAAAAGAAATTGAGCCATCAAAGTGTTTATATGTCTTGCTTAATGCTAGAAGTGAACCATTGGAATGGTAAATTCTTGGAACAACCTTAAAGAGAAGTTGCTCACGTTTGTTTGCTTTCATTTTAATCTGATTTGAGAGAGATCAAAAAACTACTGCATCTCATAAATTAGACCAAACATTCCTCTGAGATATCCTCCCAAAAGTTATCATAAGATAAAGAAAACAAATGCACTTTCCTGTTTCTTCCAGAATACACCACCTGAACGCACCACCTGTTAGGTCATTCTAGTGAGTAAATGAGATGCTCTTTTTAAAAAAATTCTTTTGCCAAAAGCTGAAACAAACAAAAAAAAAATGGTGTAATGAGCCATGGTTGTCATCTCAGTGATCTCATATGCTTCCTCTTGTCCATATGGGTTGAAAAACCCAGTTAGACTACATTTCATGCTCCACCACACTAATTTGAATCAATCCTCCCCACAAAAGGTAAGGTAGTGCATGATGAAAGAATAAGAGCATGAATCACTTCTGGCATCATGAAACACTGAAGTAAGGATCCTAGATTGTAATATCTAAGGTTTTGAAACAAAGTTTGCAATTTTTACCTCTGAAGGGAAAAGAAACCCCAAAATATCTCTTCTCCCTTTTCTTATTATGAAATTAAGAAACAAAAAAACCACCTCTTTTATTTTATAATTTTTTAATGAATCCTACTCTTAGTCTTGCACAGCCAGGCTGTATTTATACAGACCTTTCTATTTCCTTCTTATAAGATGTCTGTCAGACCCTTGCCAAGATCCTGCCTACAGAGATCCCTTTGCATTCTTTCTATAAATCAAGCACATCCTAGCCTGAGAGGAAAAAAGCATAAAGTACAGCTCTTGAGCTTGAACTGAGCCTTAAAATCAATTTTGACTTTACCAACCCAGAAAGAACTGTCCAAGGAACTGGCTTAAACAAGCCTGCTGCTGTAACTGCTGTATTCCTACATCACATCCTCGATCTGTGGTATCAATCCAATCTCTACCTACAGACCGTAATCTAAAATCCTTCTCCCTACAATTATATCAGCAGGGAAATATGTCCAAGTCGCTTTATTGCTTAGACAGCCCAAATCTTGCCTTTAACTACTTTCCCCAAGAGGTAATATGAGAACATTGATGAAAGTTTTAGAACATTACAATTTTGATAAAATTACAAAAGTTTTCTCCTAGCAAGTTTTGCTTGAGAACACCATAATTACTATGAAAAACCTTAGGGTGTGCAATTATTTAGAAATAATTAAAGTAATAATTAATGAATATCTATATTCTTCCAAAATTAAAGCAAAATGAAATGATAAAATTTAGGGTGAGTTCTCTAAATTTCCTCAATCACTTTTTAAAAGTAAGCACAGTTTTAAAAATTTTCCTCCCCTTTCTAAATCCATAATTATGCATTATTTTTGTTCTTTATTGAATTGGACAAAAAGTCTTACAAATATTTTTCTTTGTTTTGTTTCTATTTTGAAATAACCTGACAATGAATCAAAATATTTAATTAACATTTCAGAATAATAGAATAGCTGCAGTTAAAGGGGACTTTAGAAAGCATCTAATCAGGCCAAATTCAGCTCTCTTGAAGGTTTTTTGCCTTAAAAAATAGTTGTTATTTTTTAAAATTACTGAAATCTTCCACAGATCAAATCTAAATTTCAAAAATTTAGTGAAATAATATTATTCAATAGTATCTTTTATCTATCGTGGTTTAAGAGGCTTAATTTCAAAAACAACAGCACACTTACTACAGTTGACTATTTGATGAATATTTCTTAGAAGCCTCTAATGTCAATTCAATTATAATGGGCTTTTTCAAACCTCAACATTCAGTATGACTATTCAAGAAAGAATTTTAAGTAAATAAATAAGTGAATTGATTTATATTATGTACTGATTAGATACACTGTCTGCTTATGTTGGTGCACAGAGATACATAAAATCAATATAAATTAGGAGAATATGTGAATGTTTTTTTTCCAAAATATACTCAGATAATGACGTGGATTACATAATAACATGTAGCCATTTTTACAGGCTTTTTTTTTGTTGTTACATCTGTAACACTTGGCTTGGGTTTTGAGAAGAATACATGAATTGTTTTTACTAGATATCATTTTTTTGGTTGTGTTTTGTCACAAAGCTGTGTTTTCCATTTCTTTTGCTACCTTCAACTATTTGAACCTCTCAATACTGTATGACAAGTTTTTGATCAATTAAATTAAAAATAATAATAAAAGAAAACAGTTGACAAAGAATAATTTGCAACAATACACACATTTCCTGAAAGATTTTTTCAGGGGAAAAAGTAATTATAGTTACTATTTATTTTATTTTTATTAATCAAGGAAGTGTAATGCACTTGAATACAACAATGCAAAAATTTTAAATGTCCACCAAAAAAGATCTAAAAATAAATAAAAACACAGAAAAGGGAAAGAGGAAGGGAAGAGAGTACAATCCCATAGCAGCTAAATCAGGTGTATAAGAGGGTATTTGAAAATTTAATTCAAAGATTGAACAACATATAGCTTTAGATTATATTACTGATTTTTTATTGGCTTTTCAAATTCTAATTTGTATCAGCAAGAAAGTATATAGACTAGGAGGCCTCCAATATGAACAATACTAATAAAAATTGCAGGTGAATTTTCACCATTTTGTGACAAAATTAGTCACTGATAAGTGGTAAAATTTAAATATTCCTAAAACAATATAGGTGGCTCTATAGGTGTTCTATCTCTATTTACAACCTTGAAAAAAATGGTTTCATGAGTCACTACAAGGCACTCCGGTATTTCCTGCTCCCTTTCCATTCCCTTGGCATTTCATTGGCATGTTTTGCATTTCCTTTCCTACAGAACACAGAGACCTACAACATCTAGCACTTCTAGTTAACGTATTCACAGCACATCTACTGCTGAACTTGCACACTTGTGATCTGTGCTACGGGAGGGCCCCAAGTATAGCCCTAATGTTGTAAAGACATGACTATAGAGTTTTTGTGGCCAGAAGGAAAAATCAGCTCAATCAGTATGATGCTCACAGGTCTATGGGTTTTTGCACATTTATAAACCCACTAGCATTTGTTGATCAGTCCACCTTAAATAACTTATGGGATAAGTTAGTCATAATCAAATTGAGATTTACAGTTCATCACAGTCTACTGAAGCCAGAGCACCTTATTTCATGTCTTTTTGCCTAACACATTGAAAGTCTTGGTATGAAGAATTTTATAAAATTTAAGACTGTCTTACAGTACAGACACTTGTGTAAGACTGTGCATTTGGCATTTACAGAAATAAAGAATATTAAAAAGTGTTCATTGTGTTTCAAAAATATTTGCTGAGCTCAACAAACCAGAAAAATAGCTATATATGCTTAAATGAGCCATGTCTCAAAACACTGACTGTTATAGGTAATTATTTTTTTGAAAGAGAGGAAATTCATATTATTTAATGTATACTAGAATGTAATCATTACATTAATATGCTTTATCTGCTTACTCGAGGAGGAAAACATAAGTACTGTCAAGGACACTAGTGTGATTCTCCATCTGGTTCCTTGAAAACTAGTGTTAAATGTATATCAGGTTTTCTACAGGAACAAATCCGTCGGGCACTCACACACTATCACATCATAACCTAGAACAGGCAAAACGTACCCTGAACACATACTCATGCTGTGAAATTGCTATTTTGTCCACGTGCAGTTCTGACAAGCATTGAAGAGAAAAAAAAAAAAGAGGAAAAAAGGAAAAAAAAAACAAAACCCAACCCAAATTTCACAACAAAAAAATATCTATTGCCACAGGACCACTGCCAGGTACAATAAAAGACTGCAGCCACATGCTCTATTGTGTGCATATGGACAGTGAGTGCTGAAGAACATTACTGCTGAGCAATATCAGCCCGAGACACTCTGTGTGTCCCTTGCTGGGATACCAAAGAGCCAGGGACTACAGTCTGCTTTGAAATAATGTTACATTGTCCATAGTCCATACTTGTCAATATGGTCCAGGTGCTCCCCTTTCCTCTAACCATACTACTTGGACTAATTATTTTGCTTCAAGCCCTGCACAGCTACCTCCAACCTATATCTTGGCTTTAGTGTCTCACTAGGGCATTCCAGCACTATTCCAACTATTTGACACTGCTTGATATTTACATATGTATGACATGGAACTCTCTTTTCCCAGAAAAGGTCTGGAAAACTCATAATCACATTCATATAGTTCTTGTCCACTCAATTTTGGCTTCCCACCATTCCCCTCTTGTCAGCATAACTGAGCAAATTAAACCATGACTACTTATTAAGTATCATACTTAACCACTTTCCAAACTGACTTCATGAAGATCAGCACATTCATCCATCTACCTA
>JAOXJM010000001.1:151688699-151700301 GCA_026413425.1 Tringa solitaria
CGAAAAAAACCAAACCGGATAGAATGGACAGACTTTGCTAATGGCGAGCAAATTACAAATTTCCTAAATGATTGCTATGGCTATGAAGACAAGTAACAAGCCCAGATGACATAAAAACAGAGGACCTCACCTGTATAGGTTGCAGTTACCGATACTAGCATGTTCACATCTCTCTTGGTACGCAGCACTTAGCAAATCTGTTCAATGCTGTTTACTAAATCTTTCTTCACATGAGTACTCTTGGGAAAATCCTGTAATCTGTAATATGAATCAAATATATTTTTTGGTCATTTTAGAGTCAATCCATGGATTTAATAAAAAATTAAATCTTTCCTTTACATTATTTAATATGTTTTGGTAATACTATATGCAAAAAAGTATTTCTGCCAACTCTTTCCTTGTTAATTTAAGAATTATCTGGAAATATTGTTATTAATGTAAGCCTTTCTTACATAACTAATCCTTACAGAAGAAAATTTGCAATATAAATAACTATCAATATAAACTGATAGGAAAAAAATTTCCATATGATGAAATCCATTGCAGTAATATAAACCTGATCTAGGAAACACACGTGGCTGTCTTCAAATAAATAGCCTTATTGCCTGCAAATTTATATAGTATATATTGTGGTATTCAATTTTATATAAATTCTAACAATTTGAGTGATATATTTGCAATTTCTGAACACTAAAGACTATTTTGTCAAGAAAAAAGTAAGAATAATGCATTAAAATGTGGCATGATACTATAAAAGCTGAAATCCACTGTAAATATATGGGATATATTACAGGCAAAGAGGCAGAGCACGGGTTTTCAAAACAGTAACAGCACAAGCACAGGCAAAAGCAGCTGTGGTTTACTCCTTCACTGAACTTACAAACAGGCAGAATTTCACACTTAACCACTCCATACCACACGGTCCCATGCTTCCATTAAGATATTTAATTTCGGAGACATTTCATAAAAGCAGATGGTAAATCAAGGAGTATTTTATGACAATGGTTTTCAAGTAAGTGGTGGTCTCTAGTCTTCCAGGTGGCCCACACAAATACTTCTGTCACAACAGCGAAGCATCTGTCATTCGGGAAGCAGTGACACTTGCTGTTTGTTGTAGCCTGGAACTGGTTTAGAGTTTCTAGCATATTTTCTAGCCCTCTGCAGTAAAACAAAACAAAACAAAAAAACACATTTCTGTACAGCTGCTCCATATAGTTTTTGAGTAAATCTAACCATGAACAAACTTGCTAACATGCTAAATAAGAAAGCTGAAATAAAGGGTATAGCAAAACTGTGAGCTGTGCCATGAGCTGAAGAGATTAGAAATGGGAAAACCAAAGAGAATAGGATTCTTTTATCTTTCAGCTAATTATAGAATGTAAGTTTAGAGTTTGAAAGTTTTAGTTCCTGGACCTGTAAAAGACAGCTCCATCTAGAAAGTAAATAGTAAAAATTTATTTGAAGAATACCCCATAGTCCATGTAAATTTTAATGAAATTACTGCTCTGGTATTATAGCATGACTATTTTCATCTTCTTTTTTTGAGACTGACTGTCTTACTTTTAAGCAATCTGCACTGAAGATATCACAGGAAAAGTGTGGAATTGGCACTGTGAGAGTTTAAAAAACCCTAGTGTTTTAGGATGAAAATATATTTATTCTATTCTATAGGAATGCCTAAAAAGAATGTATAAAAAATTTTGAAAGCGAAAACAAAACAAAAATGAAAAGAAAAGAAAAGGAATAAAAAAGGATAATTTGAGAGCATGTTGTCATTGCCAACTAAACTAAGTTGATTGGGCTTCCTATTACAAAGATCTACATGTGTATTTTAATTGGTCTTTTATGAGTACTTGCACAAGATTAGTCACAACCTTTGAAATCATTAAGCTGTTCCACCTTTTTTTTTTTCTGTCTTTTTTTTCTTTGCTTATTCTTTTTAGACCAGAACAAGAAAGTGCAGAGAATACATTAATCAAAACAAAAAAAATCAATTTGGACAGAGAATAAAATTTACAGTGAAAAAATGCACAGACATACCTCTGCTAATTTCTGTTGTCTGTCTCTCCTCTTCATACTCTTTTGTTTGTTTGTTTGTTTGCTTTTTGGTTTTTATTAGGAGCTCTACACTTTTCCTGGAAATGCACATAATTCTGTTTGTAGCAGGAGAACATTTTAATATCACTTCATTAAGCATAAAAGAGTGCATTTTTAAATCATGTCTCTGTTTATGATCTAATTACATTCCCTATTACATTAAATGGAGGCTGCTAATGTATAATATCCAACTTTGTTCCCCATGGTTTCTGACAAACAAAATCACTACTGTATTCACATTAAAAATAAATCAAACGCATTATTTTCAGTGTTGTAACATTGTGAATTGCCATAGTCCCCTGGTGGTCCTCGTATATCAATGTTAACAATATAACATTCAAATAATAAAGCAAATGGAAGAAACCTAAAAGGTATTTTGTAGCCCAGGACAATGTTTTAGCCATCTTCTTTACATACTTTCTTCATCATTGTTGTTAAGCAGTAAGTTCACTACAGGTGTCTGGGTGACAGGGTAAACTCATGGAAACAGTTACATAAATACTCTAAAAAATGATAATGCACCTATATAATTCTAACCTTTTTTTAATATCAGCAGGGCTGACATAGTTTCTAGTAGAAACACTGTATATTTCCTACATTGTATTTTCTTAAAACTATATATGCATGATGATAATTCTTTTAATACAACCACATCTGAGAATTTTGTGCAAATTAATTTTCTTAAAACAGGCTTAATTATATACTCAGTTTTTTGAGATATAGAGGAACATCCACAAATGAAGCTGAATATTTATCTTTAAATTAATAAAGGCTTAAAAAACCCAAAGTTTTCTGCAGTAGCCTCCATCAAAGAAAAACCTACACACTGTATTACCGTAAATGTTTTCAAGGCAGAAATATGTTCTGGTTAATTGGATTTCCCTTTATATTAAAGGATTTAAAAACCTTTTTTCTATGCAGCATTTAGTATTATTTCCTGTACAAACATCCAGTCCTTGTCAGTCAGCATAAAGTGCAGCATAAAGACGAACGTTGCTCTGGTGTCACTTTCATTTACCTTTCGATTGCAAAATTCTGATGTTCAGCTTTTGAAAGCGCAATGATTATTTACTTGAACCCAGGAAACTGGAAGAACAGACAGATTTTATGAAGCTGAAAGATGATTTGAGGCACGCAATTATTAGTCCCGTGGCTTCGTTATCTTCTTCTCCCTCTTGTGGCCTCAGATAGTAAGAGCATACAAGATAGTGCTTTACTGTACAGCTCGGCTGTTGCTCCTGTAATAACTGGGGGGAAAAACAAGACTTTGGAGGAAGGTGCCATAGGATCAAGCCGTTGTCCCAGTGCTGGAGGCAGGTCTGCATGGTGTGGTCCCCTCTGCTCTAGAGGGACTTGGGACAATGGGAGGCTGGGAGCAAAGCCTTCTTTGAGATACTTGCCCTTGCGGAGCTGTATAACCAAAATTTTTCCCACAAACTCAAGACCCATACTTTTCAACTCAGGACAGTACATGTTTCCAGACTAAAGGCTTCACAACCAGCTTTGCTATATTCACCAAGGCCTAAAGGTCATTGAGGTCATTTCAAGGCCAAGTTACCCACTTTGGTTGTACAAACCAATTCTTTTCTGTGATTCTTTTCTGTGCTCTGAATAGAAAAGTAAACAGCATTAAAGTGCTTCTTTTCAGCCATATGAAATAAGTATTTCAATATTCAGGCTTTAAGGCCACAAATTGGTGGCTATAAATATTGTACTACATTCAAAGTTCTGTATATGCCATCTGGTGACCACGTGATTAGTGTATCTATGGGGCAAAAGGAGAAGGGGGGGGTCTTGTCATGCCCTTATTTATTTTCTGTGCTCAACTATGCACTCACTTTAAACCTAGCCATATGCTAGAGCATCTGTTATAGGTGGATTTTTTTGCAAATTTTCTTTTTTAAAATTGAGTCGATTTTGCCCTTTACAAGCCTACACTCTGAACAGTACTTCAGAATGACATTTACTGCAGATCAAATTATTATTATTTTGTTAGGAGTTACAGTGTCTAGTTTGATCAAACAGCAAAATTCTGATTTGGAAATAAATTAGTACCTTAAGATTTATAGTACTAAAACAGCCAAATCATCCCTTTTTGCTTACATCCACCAAAGAAGATATGATTAATTTAAGCTCTGGTTCTGTGCATATTCCTAAATGGAGGCTTCCAAGCCGATTTGTATTTTCTTCAGTGTGTTAGTGTAAAAAGAACCCTTCTTTGCCTTAATAGAAAGAGATGCCATGCAGCAGTTATAAATGTGAATAGCAAATTCTTTGCTTTATTGGCCCAGTGCTCATATATGCATAATTATCATTTAGTTTACAGAATACTGCTCAAGGCAGTCGTGTGCAAGTTGTATGCCAGTATGCCGTTGGGAATGAAACCAAGAATACAATGGGTTTTGTGACTTTGTATCATGCCTTATAAAGAGAAGGTTAAGCTAAAATTGGCTCTGTAAAAATAATAGAAGTATCCTAAAAATACCCTCATTCTTAGTCATATTTTCTATTTAAAAAAAAAAAAAAGAGAGAGAGAGTTATTTCTGCAGTCTATGCTTCCTTAAAATATCCAGTGAAGTCAACAAGAACTTCATTTATTGATATTGCAGGAGCAGCTTCCCGTTTCAGTGCTCCAACTTTTTAAAGAGCATTTCTATTCTTTTGCTAACTGAACTAAGTGTAAACTGTAACATCAGGCTATAAAGACGACTGCAGAAGCTTTGAAAATGTCCTATTTCAGAGCATATAAATCACTTTTACATATGATAATGTCTTATTCCTGCTACTTCTCTCTAGCCCAAACAGTTTATATGGGAACACATTATTTTCTTTCGCACAACTCAGTAGGGCAATGCTGTCTTACTGAACTTTTCCCCTCTTCCAGAACCCCAGAATTATCCAGACTGACAGATCCATGTCACTGTCACTGTGTTATCCTAATTTCCAGCATTAATTTCATGCACCAGATCACATGATGAACCTGGGCTGTGCCACTTCTCAATATTTATGCTAGGTCAAGGTGGCAGAATTTAATCTTGCAAAGCTAGCTCAAAAAGGGCATACCAGCTGCTATGTCTTCATAAATCAGATAACAGCAATAGATCTAAAGAGGGAATGAGACAGAAGTAAGTGAGATTATTGCATCTGTTTAAATCCTGTGTCCCTTACAACCACTTTGAAAGCACATTTTTATTATTGACGGAACAAAAATAATGTTAAAACATAATTAAAAACAGCTTATAATGTCATTTAATGATTTCTTTTTTTCTAATTGTGGTTTTAAAAAACGAATTGTTGTCAGAGTCCTAAGAGCAGCTGGTAAGAAGTTCAAATGCAGGTCAGCATGCAGCCAAACCGAGCTAAGATTTCTGCGTCTTTAGCCTAAATTAAAAGAACATTAAAAATCAATGTACTGTGATGTGAAATGGCAGTTCTGAGCCTGGTACACAAACAATGTGTAGAAACGAGGACAGGGTGTTGTCTTACACCACTGATGCATTCTGAAAGCACTGACAAAAGCTTGGGAAAATGAAAACAAGACAAGATGTCTCAGGGGTTTTTTTTGGTTTTTGGTTGGGTGTTTTTTTTTTTTAATTTAAAGTAATAGAATAGAGATATTGTATGAGGATTGTAGAATGCCCTTATTCTGAACCGTTCACATGAACTATGAAATTTTACTTATTTTCAAAGCACATCTAGCCTGGTAACTACTGTACTTTATAAAAATCTAGGTAAGAACAATCATTCCTAGGAATAACAGATGCTGGTTATGAATTATTATTGTTCTGGCTGCTCCTTATACATGGCACCATGAATTGTATTACTACCTTGGTAGTTTGTACAGTGTGCTGAGCTGGACATAGCCTGGAAGAGGTAGTTACTGCCCTAACACCTACCACCTGTTGGCATCCATAAATATACCAGCTTTGACACAATTTCCTAGATATTTCTAGTGAAGCAAGCAAGAAGAGATAACATCATGAGAAGAGAAATTCTGCATTCTCCAGAAAAAGCACTCTCATGATCTGGTAGGACTATATTTCTTACCAAAAATGAGAACCTGGTGATTTGTGATGTGCATTTGCGTCTTAAACCTGTTCCAGAGCTGACCTAGAAGGGTAAAAATGAAATGGTAGCTATAGTGCAAGATAGGAATCAATTCAAAACAGGAATTAACTATTAATAAGTTTCCATTCCCTTTATAAGTAGAGCAATCATCTGCTTCCATCTGAAACAGAAATAAAAGCAAAATGTTTACATTTTAAATGACACTGCTATGTGTCTTTATATCTATAGCTTGACTGAAGTTTCTTTATTCAGGGGATCCATCAGCAGGAACATACCATGGAAGACATGAAGCTTTCCATATTGCATTGTGTTTTCTTGCTCAAAGAGAGCGATAGCATTCCATTGTTGGTTTCCTAACTGAATACCAAAGAATGGCCTCTAAAATGTTCTTTCTGAAAGGCCAAATCCCACTATTTCCAATTTGAAATTCTTCAGTTGAAATCAAACAAAAAAACCCAACAAACCAACAAACCAAACCAAAAAAAAAAAAACAAACCACAAAACAAAACAAAGACCTAAATTATTAGTTTTCTGGTGAAAAAAATTAATATACTTGAAAAATTCACTTTTGCCAATATTTCCCTTCAGGGAACATTTTTGCTAATATTTCCATTTGCTAAATTTTCCCTTCAACTCCAGCAAAAGTATGAAAGCATTCATGGCATTCCTAATAGACCGCTGAATGAGTGTCTATGATAGGCTATAGAGCTGCAGCAGTTAGTTCAAACCGAACATTTTTCAGCTTGGAGAGGAACACTCAGAACGGTTTCTCCATTCTACCAAACTTTCACACAGCTAAGCAATGCCGGGCTCATGAACATTCTGGCAGATGAACAACAAAGGTCAAAGCCGGGAAACAGACAGCTCCTAATAAGAGAAAGGGCAGATTTTTCTTGAAACAGTTCTGCTTTATTTTCAACAGGAAAGGTAGTATTTTGGCACAGTGCTGATATTTCAATATTAGCTATAAAATCTACATTTAAATAATGTTAAAATTGGTCACCAATGAGCTATCTTAAAAAATATGCCAGAGCTGACAGTCTTTCATTAGCACCAGACTTCTTTTCCTTGACTTGCAATCACTAGTAATATACACCACCTTTGAAAACAGTGGGATGCAATAAGACAGCAAGAATTTCTGAGCATGATAGTCAACATTAAACATAAACCAATGTGTTGAATGTACTAGGGAGAAAATAAGATCTGAAGCCAAAGAACCTAACAGTCTAAATCACACAACTCTTGCAGCCAACGGTTTTAGGTTGTTAGGTAATTAAGGTGACTGAATTTTGGTTCATTTCTAGATTTAAAATACCTGCTTCACTAGGTACACATGATGGTACACATAGTTCTTTTGTATACATAAGAATCATCTGAGACTTCTGGCCCTAAAAGTGCCGAGAATTATCACCAAATTTCTCAGATGTCTTGGACTTTAGCTATATATAAATTTAACTATGTTACTTTCTTTAATGGAAGTAGAAATGATGAGGTTTAGAAAGCGTTAGCAAGTCATAGCTAGAAAGATGATCAGAAACTGGTACCATCTCTACCTTTGTAGCATATTTACATATAAAGTGACTATGAAATCTAGCATTTACCTAGTTGGTCTTATGTACCTAGGATACTAAAATGAAATAAATCTCTGCATAATTATTTATTTGTGATGCTTTAAAAATCTTTTTTCTGTCATTCTATTTACAAAATATATTGTGTGGCATATGTCATATTAGTTTGTCTCCAGCTTGAAAAATTTGGGGGTGAGTTGTATGGGCCAATGTACAAGGCAAAAATACTGTTTGCATAGCCAAGCTGAAAATGAAGAAAGGAATGGGAAAAAAACGGCAAAGAAAAGAGGCATCTGGCTGATGGTCAAAATGGTTCAAGCCAGCTCCTGCACACAAGGCAGACAACTGTTCATCCTCTGTATGGACCTTGGCAAGCACGTGCATTATCACAGAAACAAAGTAGGGGCCCAATCACTCCTTAACGGCAGACTGCATGAGTATGGCACTACCATAGGACATTCAGCCTTTAATAGGTCTTTTGCCTTGTTTTGCCACCTTAGTTTACTAGCTGAGAGGAGATGCAATTCCTGTTTCCCATGGCATTTTGCCAATACATCTCTAAATGCACATTAGGATCTGATTTCCATCTTAATTTTGTCTTTGCAAAAGGTTGCAACTTTTTTTTTTCCCTTTTAGTTTATTTTTCCTTTTGGCACTTTATGGTCTTAAGGCATATATGGTTCACAGCTATATATTGCTATGTTTCACTAACAAAGGGAGGCCAGCTCCCTAAATGTGGACACCTCCAGAAATTCTGCCAAAGTACCTTTTCATACCAACCAGCTGCACAGAAGAAGGTTAACATCACAGCAACAGAAGTGATAGAGGGCTTTAGAGGTCAAAGCAGGGACAAAAGTTGACTCCTGAAACCCACAGAGTTGTATCAGCGTAGTTCTACATCTGGGCTAATCAGGGGAGAGAGAGTAAATGATGGGAGTTTGGTGAGGAGAGCACAGTGGGGTAACCTATGGCTCAGTTTACTTCATCCTCATACATAGTCATGACAGTGGAGAAGTGACAGACCTTAGAAGTGGAGAGCAGTGACATACTGCTGCCGGGGACAGCAGAAAGCAAAGAACATTGCATCAAAGCTGGTTTTCAACTCTACTCTTAGAAAGAAGCACTTCAGCTGGTAAAAGGCTGGGCTCAGCATCTTTTCTGTAATACAGCAGGAGTTGATTCTTCACAGCATCTCCTTGTGTGTTGTCATTTATTCCCACACAAAATTGACATAAAACATCAACAGTGGCTTTTGTCATCACCCTGCAGAAATGCACATTACCTCCAACACTGCATCATACCAGGGCAAGGGCTCAGGGACACAGTATGAGGAATAGACGCTGCTATCGAACAGCAAGGTCCCCCCCGACTATGGAACTGAAGGAATGACCCCGATCATCCTCCTCCTGAGTCTGGTCAACCTTGCTCATCTCCCAAGAGCTGACAGGCTAATAGCATACAGTAGCATATGGTGCAGAGGCCTCAGAGGGTCACTTATGCTTATAGAGCGGGAAAAGCCCCTAACAAATATCAGGTATTATATTACATACTGGGAAATTCTGTACAGTGAAAGTGCTGATTATAATTTAGAACAGCAACGGGACCAGAAGCAAGACTACCTTTAGAAATGGGGAATCATCAGTTGCTCAGCTCTAATCACCGACTTAAGCTGAACTGGTGTGAAGGTAACATGAAAACCTGGGGTAAAGATAATAAAATAGAAAAAATATTTTGGTTGGGCAAGTGGTAGTAAGCAACAGAGAGCATATTCATCTTCTATGGCACAAAGTTCTAGCTCAAGTATTTTCTCTTAACGTTATCTGTATTGAAGTTTGTTTTCTTAACATCATTTGTATTTCTCAAATATCAAGCTCAAGATCACATCAGGACTGACAGAAAATACCTATGTAAAAATGACATTATTCTTTCAGAGACATAATTTCCCATGTCTTCCGCTTTGTATTCAGACAGAGAAAAAAATTATACACAAGCTAAGATGCTTTTTGTGAAGCTGCTGATTAAGCTATGGTTTTAAAATAGAGAACAAGGAAAAACATGCTGGTTCTCCTTCATACTTGTGCACTGAAGCATTGACTGTGGAGGGCCTTAAGACTGGTTTCAGTGAAATCAAAAGGACTACACCTGTCTGTGCCTCGCTCTCCTGGAGCTAGGAGAAGAAGCTGGCTTTTAGCACAGTAGTTCCCAGGGTAAAAGGGAAAAATAATTTGCAGTATTAGATCATGGCTTGCCTTGGCTTTGTGCCAGCAAGAAAAAATCTTTCATTGGTGCTGCGGTCCCAGAGATGCTAAGAGTGAGCAAGCCACAGTGAACAATTCAGAGATGTCTTTATGGAACTAATAGAGAACACAGCTTTCATAAAACACAGACCATTTTATCTTCAGACACTGATAATTCAAAGGGAATGCCTTTTAATTGTGTTATTCTATCAACAAGAGGACAAACAAGGTTAAATGGTGAGGGATGCTGAATTAACAAGCTATTTCCTTGCAGCATTTTTGTGCTGGGAAAAAAATGCATTTATTCTTTAGCGTCATACGGGGAAACTTTCTTCCTACTTTTCACTGTCAGGTTCTTCCTATTGATTTTATCATAATTCAAATACATGGCAAAATGCTCCTGAGCACAAAAGCAGAGGACTAAGCCTTACTCTCTTTTATTACACTAGAGAGCCACTAAATAGGAAAGGATTTTGATTTAGATTCCTGCATTAAAATTAAATCACACATCCTAAGGAAAAATGATCCATAATAATGAAAGTCACACACATGGGGATTGAAAGTGCTATTGAATAATGAAGAAAACTATAGTAGCAATGAGTATGAGAGACTACTGTGCTTTAATGAAGAGATATTTCCGAAACAAATGTCTCCCTTCAATGTTTTCTATTGATGGTCTGAATATTATCAAACAAATTTTGTGAAATATAAATATTACATAGCGCAAATGAATTACTTACAGCCTTTTGATTTGGGTTGCAACATCTTATGTCTCTGCTGTAGAAAAGAATTACGTGTTGCCAGGTGATTTTTAGTGCGTCATGCAGGTGAGGAGGAACACACTGAGCCTCCAGTGCCCAAGGCTGCAAATGTACTTCCATTTTGTAAACTCTTACAGAGTGACACTTGCCATTGGATGATGAGATTATACACAGTTCCAGTACTGACATCTTTCTTTTGCTTTCAGGCCACCATTACTGACTTTATAGATTAAAATGTTCTTCCCAGTAGTAAATTACTAATCTCTCCCTGTTCCGATTATGTCTGATTTTACATTTTAACCACTATAATTCCAACTTGATCAAATACATTTTAAAGTTAATCTTGGTGCTAATTCATTTTTAGCACAAAGCTTTAGTCTTGCAGTGTGGGAGGTAGATTTCCTGGAGAAAAAACATCAGACCTGGCAGCATCAGAATTTCCTATTTGACTTGCCACCAACAGTGAATAAATGATGACTACATGCAGCAGGGTCATGCCACGTTTTCCAGGGGTGTGATTTGAGCACTTCATTCTTAACTCACATTGTTCTGTGACCTTTCAGTATTTCTAACAAAATGATAAACATCATAGCATTGATCCAGCTCTATTATTTCTTCTGAAAGAAGCCTGGTATCTCTGTGCACCCCCAAAATCCACAAATAAACTTTCCTCTCACATGAGAACAATTTACATGGAAAGTAAATTAGCAGAAGCACAAACAAACCACAAGCCAAGCTTTTATTCTGAAAGCACAGCCTAGTTGAAACTATCACAATGAGATAAAATCACTACAGAATTTGTCTTGTAACTTATATTAGTTTTAGCTGAGAAAGGGAAAGATTCGAGGGCAGATGGCGGGGGGGGGGGAGG
>JAOXJM010000001.1:151738817-151752497 GCA_026413425.1 Tringa solitaria
TGTGTAAATCTGAAAAACACAGTTATTATGATTGATTGAAATATACTAAAAAACTGTCAAACTAAAACACAGCAACACCATAAAGATTGTTCTTTCTGGTAATTACTTCAGAAAAGGAACAAGTGGCTGTGTGATATTTTATTATTATAAAGACCTACAATAGAGTATATAAATTAAATATATTATAAAATATTTTATAAAATACTACGGTCATAATATTTTTAAGCAAAAGAAAAATAAAGAGCTCTATTTTATAAAATCAGTATTCAAGGCTTACCTAATCATAAAGTTTAGGGTAATTTTCTATTTTCAGAATAATATATTTAAAAACATAATTCATGAAAGCCAGAATTAGTAACACACAATGCACAATGGTAAAGGGTGTTGGTCATTTTAAGTTTCTTTTTCTTATTTTATTCCATATTATTCATAGCTATTCACAGCTGAATACAAGTCAAACAAGAAGATGTGAGATCAAGCATTCAACCTCAGAAATTGCTCTCAATTTTGAAGTCTATTGGAGCCGCACACATTCACAGCCGAAGCATGGCAAGCTAGCAGGGTTTTGAGGAAAATTTCAGAGAGCAAGACTTGAGAGTTATTTCTTATTTGGAGATTGGTGACCATGGCACAGACCTGGGGTAGGAAAAACTGTCCAGTCCAAGTTTTCCCACTGCTAATTGCTATGTATGTACAAATATGAGGTTTCCAAAATGGACATTTTAATATAGATCAATACCCATTTTTAAAAGTTCTATTTTTAATAAATGATCGAATGACTATGAAGGATAACTTATTTTATGGCTATGTGCACAGTATTTTATGCTGAAATGTGATTATGACATTTCAGAAATTTACCAAGCCACTGTAGTAATTTTGATGGAGCTTCTTTTCTACAGGTTTCCTGTGTGCCCTTGTTCAGCCTGTGCAGCAAGTTACAAAGATGAGTTCTCAGTTCTTATCATGGAGGTTGTCAAATCCTGTGAAATGTGAAAATATAGTGCATGTCTATGACAGAAAAAATATGTATCATAGAAAATATATGAACATTACCATTTTAAACATTATTCAAGATGTGTTACATTCTATTACTTGTTAGTGCGAGGCAGGATAGGAGAGTAATGCAGTTATCTCCTACAGACAACAAGCATGGTTTAGGTAGCATCTTTAGGATGTAAAAAGAGTTAATGTAGTTCCTATCAAGTTCTGAAAGTCTGATCTTAATTGTATCCATTTCCTTTGCCTGAGCAGCAGAGAGTCAACTGTATCATTTTCATCCAAGACTTAATCTAAGTATATATATAAGATAGTGCTCTGCTTCATATTGTTATGCACGTTACTTCATTGACTTTTTCTTATCAATTCCCCTTTCCAGTGATAGTATTCAGACATAACATTGTTGCTTTATGAAAATTTAGAATATCAACACAGTATGAGGTCAGGTGCATTTTATTAATACTGCCAGGAATCTTCTCAAATTCTGGCTGATTAATTTCTTTAAGTGTGATAAATTCTAACAGTAACAAATAAGCTCTAAATCCTATAACAGAAAAATATACATCATGAGTGCAAAAGAAATGTCTCATTCTGCCCTTAATATATTGTATACAGTAAGCTCTTTGACAGTGGCTTTTAATATTCCCATTACATTTTGAGGGGTTTTATACCAAAAGAAAGGATAACAAAAAAAAAAGATAGCTCTTAAAAATTAATACCCACATTCTTCCACTGCTCAAATGATTTTTTAAAAGCCTCTGATAAGCAAGACTTATGTGACAGGACATGCTTTGCCTAGATTTTGCAATGTTTTTGTTTACTATAGTCATTACATCCACTGGTGTCTCTGCTCTTCCTCACCCATTGAACTTTTTACCTTTTAATCAGGCAAACACTCATCTAGCTTACAGTATGTTCAAATGGCATTGTTCTACATTGAAATCTGAAGTTTAAAAGGAACAAGGCTGATTATCGTTGCTCGTCATACATGCAGCCTTGAGATTTATTTAGCTGTCTCTTTGCCTTGTTAATCTTCAATTCAAATGTCTGTAATGAAAGGTTAGGCAGAAGCAGACAGAAAGTGATGTAGGCCCAACCCTTAGCAAGTCTTCACTTCATACCTGGGCACAAAAGCAAAATGCAAAAAAAGCCACTCACATTTTTCAAGGTTCTATCAGCTGCAAAATGTAAGTATTTTTGTTTCTTCTTGAATTTCAACATCAGACCAATTTGCTCTTTCCCAAGGTTCACAATAAATCTGTGACCCATCAAATCGCACATTTCACTGAAGTGCAGCCATCTTGAAAATACTGTAGCCCAGAGATGTCAATAAAATGAATGTAAGACATATTTATTCAGTGGTTTTGTGTGAAAATGTTTTGCAAGCAAATCTAATCTAATCTTTCCTAATTGCAAGCAAATCTAAGAATGGTTCTTCATTCGAAATGCGCTTTGGGAAAGAAATAATTAATATCACACATCTTTTTATGCTTTTGCAGAGGTTAAAATCTAATGGAGGGGGAATGTGTGAGTGCTCTAAATGCTGCCATTGTCCAAACTTGATATTATTAATGTGGACTGTCAAGTTTAGGTCAAGCGTTTATACACATTGTGCCTCAGTACTTACAGTGTTTCAAACATATCTGTCACGCACAGCAAATGCACAGTGCAGCACAGTCTATGGCACTGAGAGGCAACATGAAATCTTTTAGTAGAATTGAACCAACATTTTTACCTCATTTATCTGAGCTGCCACCATTTTTAATAACAATTTCGTTTATTTGACAGCTGCATACATTTTTTAAATAAGCAATATCCTTGAATTTGCTTATTTGCAACATTTTTTAAATTGTCTTTATTTGGTTTTTTGGTTTTTGGGTTTTTTTAAACAGCTTTAATATTATACAGACAGAGGGGAGAGAAGAATCATGCTGTTAAGTACAGATATGTATTTTTAAAATAATATATATTTTAAAATGTAGACTATCTTTAATGCTAAATTAAAATTATTGCTGGAATGGTGCTATGTTAGCCCTAGGGTATATGTGATTTCAGCATTTAATTAACTCTGAAGTGGTCCTGTAAACAGGGCTTATGCGTCTGTGTAAAGTTCAAGGCAGCCAGGCTGAATCTATAGGAGAAAACTGCTTGGAGGGGCTGATGTCCTACAGAAGCAAGTCTGCCCTGTCTGAGGCAGACAGACTTTACCACACAGCTACATGTACTAATTTAAGAAGTGGGCAAGTTCATCCAAAGTGCACAGATTAAAATTTTCAATAGGCCTAAAAATGACTCTAAGGCATGAATGAGCCTGTCACTTTTTCTCTGCCTCTTCAGCAAATGATGGATTCACTCTAGGCCCATAATATAACCCGTGAGATATGCCTGGCTTCGTTGGTTATTCTTCATTCCCAGTCAAGCTGAAATAGAGGCTGTGGTTAAACAAATCTGCTTTTATGGAGCAAAGCACTGTGAAACGGAGCTGATTATGACCTGACACATTGAATTAGACTGTTGTGTAAAGCAGTGCTGATGATTCCATTGTTTCAGGGTCCTGTCCGCCTGCCTGAGCTTTTCCTTCTCTCTCAAGCCACACACATTTCTGTTTCCCATTTGCTTTAGGAACCCTTTTTTTCAATCTATTTACTATTTGTAACTGACTCCACAGGGAATATTATTTATAGATCTGTTCAAGAAGAGGTTTAGTGATAAGTGCTTTAAAGGAAGAGTATCACATTTTTTCTATCACTATTCTCAAAGACAGATTGCATTGTAAAAGCACTGCAATCACATATCTAATCACTTCTAAATTTCTTTTATAAAAAAGTAGAAATGTTAGCTAATTAAGGTCACTGATTGACAACATCTACTAGCCTGAACTAATCATCTGAGTGTAGAAAATACTGAGTTCCAAGACCTCATGTACTGTACATACAGAAAGACAAAAAACACTTAAGCTTTCTGCTTATTGTTAGTCTTATAATTCATTAGTCTTGATGGCACTTGGTAATGAGTTCCTCGGACTATTTCCAGTTTGAATCTGTTGGCTACTCTTTCTATGTTATTCCAGTTGTTCTTGGGCTGTGAAAATGAGTAAATAACAGTCATTTTCCTAACATAAATTTTTATTTGTATAACAAAAATATATTCCATCTTCTATGTCTCTGTTCACCTCAGAAATCCCAGTCATTGGTTATATTATTAGTTTTTATCACTTTAAGTAAACTGTGTTCCATCTGAAACCCTTTTATTCCTGCTAGGCTTTGTTGGGTACTATGTCCAGGACTGCTCAGTCTCTGAGATGAGAGAACAGCATGCCAACACTGCTGGCTCTTTGCTGCCATGTCTAATTGATACTCAAGTTAGCTATCTTAAAACAAGCTTGACTATATCTGTGATATATTGCAGCCCTCGTTGTTTAATGCAGGTATAAACATAGACCTACAGTACTGTTTATATTTTCAAATATATTTTTTCCTTTGGTTATATACCTCCTCAGGTTTATTGACTTGAATATTCACCACAAGGCAGTATGGTAATGTTTTTACTGAGCTGCTAATAGGATTTAGAGATTTTAATTCCTTCCATCATTTCATTATCTATGCATATATATAGTATAAAAAGAATCTGTGCTTAAATGGGTTCAGAATTTGAATATTGAATAATGATATATGGTGTACAGAGTTTTGTAGGTTCTTCAGATTTCAAAAGAAGTTATGAGCAGTTCCAAGGTTAGTTATTCTTCTATATGCAAACCAGGAAATTATCTCTGCTCATTACATTTATGTTTATCACCATATTTCTACTATAACCCTCACATGATGTTCACCTCAACCCTAAAAGTTGCTCAAAATTATGAATAAATTATCCTAAGATGGTCCAAAATAATGAAAAAAAATAATTTCTTAGATTTCTAGAAATGACTGCTAGGCTTTCAGTCCCATACAAAAGATAGAACTGGGGCCAGCGTAGAGTTAGCAGTTCATACGGGCAGATCAAAACTTGCTGCACTGTTCAAGTACCGTTTTTCATTTTCTAAGCCGGTTGCCTGATGGAAGATGCTGCCTTCATAGCAGTGGAGGCAGGGAAGGTCAGAGGTGCTCTGCGACAGAGTAAATGCGGGTTTGATGCATGTCACACCCAGTGCTGTCAGTAGTAGTCCCGATAGCATAATGGCATGCTGTGAGGTGAATACCTATGCACTGGCCCCTTGGTACCATTTCTACTGTTGAATCTGGGACAGTTCAAGTTCAGAAGGATCATAAACATTACCCAGACTAAAATACGTATGACTATAAAAACAGAGTCAACTTTCCCTTTTTTCTTTTTTTTTCTTTCTTTTATTTCTTTTTTTTTTTTTCCTTTTTTTCATTTCCCTGGGATAAAGCAAGATTTGTTTTTATAAGAAAATTGGAAACAGCATAAAGCATGGAGAGATTAGCACTTGTACAGTAGAAAGAAAGATAAATAAAATAAAGTTCAGCTATTCAATAAATATGAAAAAAATTATACAGCTGTGAAACTTTTTTTCTTTGCTTCTGTTCCTTTTGTCTCAATGGCATGATATTGTTCCATATCATCTGTAAGCTTTTCTGTTCTCACTTTGCATTTTCTCTTCTCATTTGTTTGGTGTGTCTATTTTCTATGAGGGTTACCTTACCAATTCAAACAACTGATTCTTGGCTTGGCAGTGTTCTCTTGGCAGCATGAAAATTATGTATTATTGAAAGCCAGACTGAAGCCAATTTGTTCAAAGCTTCTCATCAAACAAAGAAAACTACCCTTGTCACTCTAATATAGTTTCAAATGTAGTGAATTTTGCTAGTTAATAAATAAAATGCTTCTCTCTAGAGGCAAGAAAACAGCTAAAATTCATCTCCATAAGGAAAATATTCAGTTCACCTCTTGACAAAATAACCTTAATGAGAAATCCCACACAGAAGTAGGCTGATACCTAGTGTTTGTATCAAATCATAGAATATATTGCCAACTGACAAAAGAAATCCAACAATCTTAAGATTTTCACTGTTATAATTTATTTAGGGTGGAGGGCACTTCCTTTTTTTCTTTTTAATTTCAGAAACTTATTCTTATGAGATTACAGATTAGTAACACAACAGACTAGTGTTCTCTGTTCATAAATAGTGTGCGAAACAGATGAATTATGCAAGTTTTCACAAGTTAATATTTTTTAAATGCTTGAGAGTGGGTCTAAAAATCCAGTTTTCATGTATTCAATATAGACTTCTCACTAAAGTCTATGCGCAAAAAATGTTTTTAGCCCTATATTTGAATGATGAGATTTTGCTTTCTCTTCTGCAACAGATTGACCGTTTTTTTTTTCATTATGAACCCCTGTGCTGAGCAGAAACAGTGAATTTAATTTGTTGAGAATCAATTTTAATCTGAACTGCTTTATTTTTTTCTGTGAGAAATGAAGAAAGACTAGGCTTTGTGCATAGCTCTTAGACCAAGGTTTAAGTAAGGGTCCAAATAGACTTTCCTCACATGATCAAGTATTTATTATGACACGCAAGTGCAGAAAAGTTATGTTACTCTGAAAAACGCTATTCTGTAATATTTTAATTTACTTTATTCAATGGATCCATTATTTTAAACATCTACTTTAATCCATAAAACAAATTAGCCAGTAGCTGCACTTGCAGCTCCTACAGTTTCAATGCATGCATGTGCAACTAACAGGATAATTGGTTAAATATCTTTTGGCAGGAGCATTAAACGCTGCAGTATTGTGTAGCAGTTTCTTTATGCTATAACAATGCAGGTGATCAAAGACTCAAAATAAGTACTAGATCTCTAAATAAACAAAGAGAAAAGGGCATGCAGATACAAGGAATCATAATGTTTACTGATAATCTGGTCTTTCAGCAGGTTGCAAGAACACAGGACTTCTTGAATTCCTTTAAGAGTTGGTATCTACTGTTAGTTAAGTGATACCAAAAGAATGCTTTTCATTAACTTTTACTGGAGCAGGATCAGGCTCCAAGTACTATGGTAGAAAGCAGTTCATAGTGTCATTTTTAGTTTATTTCAACATCAATGCATTAAAAAGACTTCAGGGAGAAGAGGTTGGGGGAAGGGTAAAAGGGAAAGAGCTTGCCCTGGAACTGCTAGCTTAAAACTCTGTTCTGATATGTTAAATGTATTTATATCCTGGTTCCCATGTGTGCTTGTTTTCAATTTCAACAGTAATTATTTATATGAAGCTTTTAAATAATTAACTACCAACTGAGCTGTATCTATCCCTGATACTAAATTCATGCAGTCAAATTCAGTGTAACCTTTTTACCTTCAATCTGCTTTATGGAAACCCATTGCGAAGACAGCTAAATGGTATTCCTCCTTTACTAGTTGCACATTTCTTATACTCATTATCATTAATAGCTTAACAGCTTCCAGACTGTTACCTTAATCTTTTTTATGTCAATGAGATATTCTCCAATTGTCAACATTTTACAACTGTTATATCTATTAGAAATCGCTATATTTCAAACTATGTTCCATTAACGGAAGAAATAATTACAACATTACATTTAATTGAATGTAAAATGTTGACCAGGTTTCTTCTATTTTTCCTTTAGATGACATTTCCATTAGAAGTGCTCTACTTTGAGATATACACAAATATACAGATTTATGCATTCTCATAAAAATATTTAATAGTCATGACAAATTCTTCAGATGAGATTTATATTATTCACAGGTTTGAACAATATTCTTACTATATTATGCATGCTTATAAGTAAACAGGCTCTCCTTGCTATAGTGTGGGACAGCATGGGTTTTTAGGTAAAAAAAATTCCATATGCATTTGTTAATAATATCTTACAATCATGTTCCATATATATTGAACTAATGCATACACATTTGTGCAACACATACATACAAAAATGTACTCTGTCTTAGATAAATTATTTACTTCTCTACACTGAGTTTGTACAACTTCAGATTTGCTATGATGCTGCACAAAGAATTGCACCTTCCACAGTGATTTGATTGTAAATAGAAGGTATTCTAAGGTGTCCCCCAAAAGGCTAAAAAGTCTGTGGAAGATGATCTGCTTTGTTATGCATCAGATAATTCTATTTAAAAAATCGAGATAGAAATGCATTTTCAAAATGTATTCGAGCAGGGTAAAGGTAGAGACTTGGCCGATGCAGACCTTGTTTTAGGTGTGAGAAAGCATGGAAGGAATCACAGATGTCTGAAGGAATTTAGAAAGAAACATTTCCTCCTGAGAAAAAAAAAAAGGACAAACTGGAATTTTGTTTTTAGGCTTCCTAAGATTATTCACTTCTCTCACACACTTAGCTGAATAATACTATGAAATATCATTAGATCACCTGAATTTGTTAAAAACAGCATAAAGAATCTTTGAAGTTATTTCTGCACAGCCCCCTTGTGACTAAGTGCATGAGCTTAAGGGTGATGAGGAGAGTCTACATAGCTAAAGGCAAGATCAGAGTTCATCAGAGGTTCAAGTGCTGATGAACAAGCCGTTTAGCTAATGCTTACTTGTTAAAGACAGAAAAAGCTACCTGCCATTTGAACTATACCTGTGATACCTAACAAAATTTCTTCTAAATTCCATTCATTTTAATATTTTCACACCATAACATACAAAATGGAGATTGTGGCATACATGTGAAAGCCTTTGGGAGCTAGGTGCATACCTCAATTCATAAATATGTTTATCTGATGGTGAAGTCTGACAGGAAATGAGAAAAAGATGACGTGAGATAGCAAGAAACTCAAGGAATTTCCCAATAAATAACCTTCAGGATTTTTTTGTTTGGGTTTTTTGTTTGTTTTTTTTTATATGAAGACGTTTTCTCATATTGTTAGTCAATTACACTAGTGAATCTCATAAGCTTAAGAGAGGTTGTTGATCACTTACATGCAGTTAAATGTTAACAATTTTCTGTGAAACCTCTGCTGGGTAACTAAACAATATCATAAATAAAATACTTAAAGGTGAACATGATATATGCTGTTGATTTACCAAATTGATGTCACAACATATAATAAACAGGAACATCAAACAAGTCATTAATAAGTCATTTTTTCTTCTATCAATATCTTGAAAGGATTTTGGTCTTTTTTCAATGTGATGATAATTCAAATTTTAGTACTACTCTACATATTTGAAGATAAACTAATATTAATGACGTGTAATTGTAATTAAAATTATAATATCACTTTCAGAAACAGATTTATGTTTTGAAGAGCTAGATTTATGCTAACAGAACTTGCAAAACCTCATTATTTTCTTATGTCATCAATAGGGTTATTAAAGAGAAGAGTGTAAGAACTGATCTCAAAAGGGAAATTAGAATTTAATACATGGTGTTTTACCTACAGAAAAAAAAGGAATACAAATTCTGGGGGTTTTTTTGTACATTTCTTCTTCTTTTTCTCTCTCTGTCTCTCTCTCCACCTGCATTTATTATAATTATTCTTTTTTTATATATATATAAAAAATATATTTATTATTATTATTTTCTTTTTCAGGTTCATTTATGTCCAGTAGATTATTCCAGTTAAAGAAAAGGGAGAGATTAAAGAGTATAGTGAAGTACCTTCCAATCTGCCATGGATGCAGTACTTAATATTAAAGTCAGGTGACATGAATGCAGCTCGGCCTTGGTAGCTAACCTGGAGACCTCTGGGTGTTGAGCTGGAAGAGATGAAGTCTGATTTTGACTTCATAGTATAAACAGAATGTCATCCAGCCATCAAAATTCCACCCACAGTGAACCCCTGGCACGGTTAATGATTATAATCTTCACATTTAATCATGGGAACACAGTGACAGGCAAACAAAGGTTAGCTAAACTGACAGTCCAGGCTGTTTGAATGAAAAAGGGGGACTTTACAATTTTATTTTAAAATGTGTGTACTCGTCCAACAGTTCTTTTCAGCTTTATACTAGAAAAGTGTACAAAGCCTTGCTGCTTGCAGAAATTGGCAGTGTGCGTAATTAACCTTTAAACTCCAGAAACACTGGAAACTTTGATGCTTGGTTTAAAACAGTTGCTATGCCAATACTACTTTCAAGGTTAAATTAAGCTAAGGGCACTTAAAGGGTAAAGGAAGAAATACAGCACTAACATGTCAAAGTGTCAGAGAAAAAAATGCCATTTTAGAAATGACATAGTTGTCTTATAGGGATATTCTTTTTTACTTAGGTTAAAGGACAGTGACAACTTACTGAGAACAATATTTCAAGGTACATTTTATTCTCCATTCAGTTTGTTGCTCATAAAACTGTGTGGATCCTTTCATGCCCTTTCATCTTAAAACTGTGATGTCCAGAAAATTAGACTTAAGAACAAATGTAAGTATCTCAAACTTTCTTATAGTAAAAATATGTATTCACCAGTTTTTCAGGCATGCATGCAGTAAAGGTATTCAGTTTTGGTATGGAATAACGAATAAAAGTGCAGCAGTTGATCCTTACAGATAAAATGAACCTAATCGAATCCGTGCAGCAAAGAACTGACATTTGCAATAGAACATAACTATTGACTGTAAATTAAGTATTTAAACAAATGGTCACTTGCTCTTTAAAGCATTATGAGTTACTGTATTGCTTTTGATGCTTTTCACAGGGCAGTATTTCATAAGTACTATTAATAGAAGAATCAATACAATAAATTCCCACTAAGTTGATAACACATTTTTGTATGCAACTCTCACTGCTATTGCAAAATGTTCAACTGAATTTCTCAAGCAAAAATACAATATCAAAAGCATGACAAGGCACTCTCATGACATGAAAGACTGATCTCACATGCTCCAGATGGGCTCCAAGGTGCGTTGCACAGGCCAGGGGATTAGGGATTAGGGATTTTATGGGTCACAGGGGCTACCCAGCCTGCCAGACGCTTCTGTCTCATATGCTTTCTTTGCTACTTTTAGTGCAGTGTGTTGAAGGCCAACATCTCCTTCCACTTTCCAGCTTGGCATACCAAGCAGGAAGAAAGTAGCATTGGTTGCACATCTGTGGCACTGATGCTTGTGCAATGTTGAACCCCCTAAACATGCCAGAAGAACAAGCAGGGGAAGGAAAAATAGCTGGAACTTGCATCACTATGTCCTAGATAAGCAAGGCTAACAGGAATAGAGTGGCTTTCTTCAAGTACACCAAACACCAAGAGAGGGAAGTCATTAAGAGAAGGATAAGAACATGGTGTTATGAAGTGAACCTAAATGCATTCAAGATGAATATTAGAAGTTTTCTAGTCATAAGCATGGTAAGGAACAGGAATATCCCTCTAGCTGAAGAAACAGTGGGCAAATTAGTATAAGACAATTTGATAGTTTATTTTTTAAAAGTGTGACGGTGAATGACAGCAATAACTGGGAGTGAAGATTATGACCAAGAAGGTCTCTTGTGACCCTGTTTTCTTATGTAATGAAATAGCAGTTCAAATCTAGTTCAAGACTCTAGCCACTAATTATTAACTAAGCTGAATGAATCCAATATGTAGTAAATTGGATTCATTTATCTTTTCTCAATTTAAGCTGTTAAAACGGTATATAAGACAGAATTCTTTATTGACTGGCTATTTCTGTCATCAGGTCACAGTAAAAAAAAAACCAAAACAATAGCTCGACAGTAAACACAAACAGAAGTTTTGTGTCCACAGACACAAAAAATCTGAACTGTTAATATTAATTCAAATTTATTTATATATTTATATACTGATATTGACTTCCATGGTGACTAGTTTAAAACCTGATATTAGAGGTCCATTTAATCATTTCTACATTTTATTTCAGATACTCTTTTGTGTTCTGATTTTATCTCTATCATTCTCTTTATTTCTTCTCTGTAAGGAAGGATTTTTGAGAGTACAGTGAGTACTGTTGTTGTCTAAAAATAATTTCTTCTAAACTTCCATTTTTCCTTTTTATTTTGTAACTTTTTTAAGGTTGGAAAGAAACTATTTCCACAATTTACATCTTCATAATAGCACAGAGTAACATACCCTAACTGACAGTGCACAGTTCGAGGAAATACACTCTAGCATACACTCATGGTGCTAGAGAGGACAACTACGTATGCAGTGTTTCCTTGCATGCTGTTACCAATTAATAACATAGAGTAAAAAATACCTGAGAATGATTGCATTTATATGTTGGACTTGCTGAGTGTTTTTTCATACAGATTAAAGCCAAAGCAGAAAAAGGGACTAAATATTAAAGTATATGCAGGTGCACACTTAGGGCTTTTCCATACAGTCAAAGTAGTACATTTTAAGTTAACTGCAGATTTAAAGTATTCTTGATTTTCTAGGCATAAAGACATGGTCTTCACATGGACTATTTTTCATGGTTATCTGCTAAACCATTGCTCTGGGAAGGAGCAATCATGTCCCTATTTGCTTTACAAGATAAATGTTGGCTTCTCTTTCAACTTTAGGTCTTAGCCACCAACACAGTGCTGGGGACCACCCCACTGATTCAAATGGTATTTGCTTTATAATCATCATTAACCTTATTAGCATAGATCCAAGGGACTGATTTCTTGGATCTTGTTTGTGGCCTCCAACAGAGGCAATTTATGAACTCACTATGCTTTTGTTTTTGCTAAACTGCACACAGCTATGGTCATTTTGAGAGGCTTTTTCCCATCATACAGCTGAACACAGATCCAATTGTTGTGTGTTTACATACTCTTTAAGGCACCACTATTATGTTACAGTGTTGACTTCAATGACAAAAACTACCTAAAAACCAGATCAGATTTAATTGTTTTTAAAACACTAAGAAGACAAATAGCTATTCAGGAGGGAAAGCAGCAAACAAGCAAACAAACACAGAAAGACCTTAGCTCCAAAAACAGAAAGACACAGTAAAGGGAATTGTGTCAGGCAGAAAGTTTTCATCACTAACATTCTTCTGTTAGATATAGAAACCATTTCAGATTCCTGAATCCTTTCTCCTTTTCACACTAATAACTGAACATTGTCTGAGCTAAACACACCGTGAAATGTATTGATTGTCCAGTGAGAGATGTCCGACACACAGAAAAACATTTACTACTGCTTTGGTCTTATCAGTGACTACAGACAAAGGGCAGCGAGGGAGAACAGCTACTTAAATTAATCCCACTAAGAAAGAGGACACCACCAAACTATATTCGTTCCAACCTGGTTAATCCAAGTTTGTGTGTAAACTCCATTTTTATTCAGATTAACAAATCCTTCGGTAAATGCAGACTATAAAATATGTTACAGTTTAAATACTTAAAGTACGGAGACCATAATAGATTAACCAAAAATGAATTAACCAGCTTGGACTATAAATCCAGGAAACAATGACTGTTAATGAGACAAGGTCAGGCCTATAATGTGGCAGTGGTTTGGGGTGGGTCAGTTTAGTAATAAGAGAGCAGACTTTAACCCTTTTACCTGTACATATGAGAAATGTAACATGTTACACAATACATACAACACACTACGAAGGTATAGGCAGAATTATTTTTTTTCTTTTCTATTTTCCCAGTGAATTCAAACCAAGAAGGTTTGGATCACTCTGAAAAGAATTTTTAAAAAATTCTTAAAGTTTGACTAGGAGACTGAAGGGCAGCTGAGTGTACTTTTGTCCTGGGTCGGGCGAGGCTAGGGTTAATTCTCCCCAGGGCCTGGCAGGACA
>JAOXJM010000001.1:151756596-151769765 GCA_026413425.1 Tringa solitaria
AGCAATTGCAATAAACATAGTCTTCTACAATTAGGGAGAGATGATGGAATAAATTTATCCACAATTAAAAGCATGCAGGCTGGCAGACACAATTATAATAATACATATACAGTCAATATATTCACTAATTAAAAAGGCAAGATGGAATATGGATGTATTGGGAAATAACAGAGAAATGCATCCCATTCAGATATAATTCAGTATTTGAGATATAATTCTTTGGAAGACTCCCCAGTTGGCAGCAATAGCCTAGAAATTATGTTGTATATTATATATAAACCACCCTCTGAGTGAATACTTGTACAACAGCACCAGTAATCTCAGTCCCAGTTCAGAAAAACATAAATAATTTGGCGTAGTTCCAAAAATATGGAGTACGTTTCTGATTTTCCTCTCATTGAGCATCTGCACAATCCTCATCAGGAATTTCCGCTCTGGGGCATTCTAAAAGCACAGGAGACAGATTCTCTGATTTGAATAATTATCCCTCAATGAGCAAAATAATATCTTGTGGTAGCATTTTCCTGGTGTACATTTGGAAAAGACAATGCCCACAATGCTATGCCATTACACTGTTTATTCAAAGTAAAAATTAAATCACACATTAGCCCTTCAGCTAGACTCTGCTTGAAGTCACTGACCTGTATTTATTATAACTGGACTCTTGAGTTCTGGGAATGTATAGGCATTATAAAAATTATGTTCTTTGTCTTGTTAATGTTGAGGTCAAGGGACAAAGAGATAAGAGGTACACAAAAGACATGAGAAAAAAAAAGACAGCTTCACCAGTATTTACAAGCAATTTACAAGGGACATAGAGAGCATACAGTTTCACATGTACTGGTGACTGTATTTCTGTAATCTGACTCTTTAATGTATTTGTCAAGTTTGGAAACACCAACTGTGCCATTTCCTGTCTGTTGGTGAACCTCAGTCTCATTTAAACTCTGCAAGCATCAGTTTGTTCACTGAAATATTCCTGAAAATATCATGCACTTTCATCTGTCATGCATTTTGCAAGTGGTTTTAAAGTAATGGTTGCATGAGCTCATGAAGGGAAAAAAAATTATAGTGCCCCATTAGGCAGTGGGAATCATGCAGTAACTGTAACTCCCAAAGATATAAAGGATGAAGGGAGGTAGGGATTCATGCTAAGGTACGGGAATATGACATGATCTAACTATACTTAAATCTCAACTTCCACTCAATTTGCCCCATTGCCTTACTCAGCTGTATCACCTAGGGAGCTGGGTAGCTCTAACACAGTAGAAATGGTAATTACAAAAAAGACCTAACACAACATGGAGAGGAGGAAAAGAACAGGATGTGCTATAGAAGTATGTTGAATACAGAGCAGTATTGAAGCTGGAAAATCTTGCTCTCCATTAGTACATGTCACTGCTTCAGTCACCTGAAGCTTCTTTCTGTGAGACTGTAGGAGTCAGAACTATGGATTAAGTTACATACAAACTCTGGTCTCCTGAGAATGCATGAAATAATTTAGGAAAATCTGTTTAAAGCTTAACACTAATCAGAGTAGCATGTATACCACAGCAGCACAATTCTCACATCTTGGCAAATTCTGTGGTCAGAAGGGAAGAGATAGCAAGAAGAGCACAATGCACAGGATAGACCAGATTCTCTATCAAATTCTGAGTGATCTGTAAAATAGAGGGTATGTGATAATTGCACATCCATGCATTTCCAAGGCTGTATCCTGGTCTGTATCTTCCCACACCATGATCCCATAAGTCAGAAATCAGTTTGGTTTAGTCTTTTAATCTTTGATCTGCGAGCATGACTGGTGTTTGGGATAACAGAATGAGTGAGGAAATTATGAACTGCAGTCAAAAGAACGCTGCTAAACACCCACTTTAGTTACAGATACATTCCTTCTCAACCACAGTCAGACATATATGTCCTATGATTTAGTGAAAAAAGAACATCATACTGCCTCAAGAGTAATAGTAATTTTTAAATTAGCTCTTCAGAAAAGCTCCTGATTTCAGTGTAACTTCTTAGAGTAGGCTGATTATAAATAGGCCTGGCAGTGCAAGAACTGACCTTTGGAATTCTTTAAGTACTTTATCTTCTCCGTGTCTGTGAACAACAACAATTTAAGTCTGAGATGTCCCTCTGATATATTTGAGATGTCTTTACCAGCAGGTTTACTAATAAAAAGGTTTGTAGGTATTTGAGAATAGAACAGCTATAGCCATAGGGGAAGCAGAAAAGTGAACTTAGAGGATGAGGGACATTTTCAAATGATGTAAATCATATTGCTTCTGCAGATATGAGTGGAACTATGCCCATTATCACATAAGAATCTGGTCTGACTTTTTTTTTTTCCCTAAGCATTCTCTTTTAGAAATAATAAGCTATATAATATAAGTTAAGAACTTCTGTAATGAGACAGGACAAATATTTCTTTAGCCTACAATACTGTCTATTGCAATAGTGAATGAAGGATGCTCAGGAAAACAAAAGAAACATTGCACATTTAGATAGAAATTTGATGTACTTTTCCTTAGCTTCCAGCAGTTAAGAAATTTAGGGATTTCCTGATCTGGATTTCAACACATATATTTTCTATTTATTCACTATTGTTTTCAAGAAAGTACGCTCATGTACACGTTCAAACATTTTCCAGGTATAAAAATTAGACTAATAAAAGATGCCACTTTTTCATCCAAACCTTAGCTTCTTAAGCTATTATGACGACATCTTCTGCTAAGATACTAATTATCCAAAGCAAAAGTAAATGTTATTTCACAATCCTTTAATTTTGTAACAAGTTTTTCTTAGAAACTATGGAAGGGCTTATACCTGTGGTTGCATGAATTCTATGAATTCTAATCACTTGGTAGAAATAAATAATAAGAACCCAGAAACAATATTACATGTTTTGGAATCAATATGAATTGTTACAGTTAGCTCTTCACTTCCTATGAAGTACAATATTGTACCAGAAGTACAATAAAACCAAACAGATGTTCTAAAGGGGATGATTGTCAGGTTGCAAGGAGAATCATTTAACTTTCTGATGAATATTATATTCCTTACTCTGCAGCTATTTCTACAAACAGCTGAGAGCACTGTTTTAAAGCTTTGTAAGTGCAGGCATAAAGGGAGAAGTTCATTGCTAGATCCATGTTGGGCATTCTTCCATGACAGGACGTGGTGCTTCAGCACTGCCACCAAGATGCATTACAGATGCATACAATATTCTTTCGAGCCAAACTCTGTTTTATGAACCTCTTTTTCTTAACGCGCTTACATCTCCTGATTTATATATACTATTTAAAACCCCCAAGATGTTAAAAAAACACCTCTCCCCTGTCCTTCCTGTAATACTCATGTGACAGGAGAGCCCTGCCCACAAAACATAGGACAAGGTGTAACATGCCAAAGTGTTAGGAGGCTGGAGTAAATGTCAGCAGTTTCTGACTTCCAAAGACTCTTGTTGATTCAAGGGCTCTTTCTTAGTTCAGTTTTCTTTTGTTATGACTTGCTTAAACACGGTATGCTATGATTTTAGAGGTCTTCTTCTGCCTGCAAAGAGCTGAACAAAACCAGACCCTGGGTATCTGGATGTTAATATTATTTTGCATGATTGCTAAACTAGAACAGGGTGCTGGCTTTCTGTAAGAAAGATTCTTTGGTTTTGTTATTCTAAACACAACTTAAACCTTATAAAGTGTCACTAACTAATTTTAGGAACAAAAATTGTGTTTGTAGCAATACATCCATTTTCCAAGTCTCATGAAATTGTTCCTTTCCACAGTCCCTTCCCCATCTCTGACACCTCCACCAACCACACTGCATGCCTTTGCACACTGGGGACAGGACTGTCAAGACAGCTTAGCTTCTTCAAAGGCACCAAAATAACAGTCCATACGTTCACAAGCACTCAAAATTTATGAGCTCCAGTATGCCTCTGAAGAACATGTTTTTCACAGGGGCTCAGCACCCAACAAGCTGAACACCTGAATCCATTAAATTTGATGCTCAAATAAGGTCTAAGCTTTTTAGAAGTCCTAGCTGAACAATTCATAAATGCTCAATAGCTCACTAACTTCTTTATTCCTTCACTCTTCAAGTACTGCTATTAGCTGTTCTTTCCACTTCTACTGTCATTCTTCTGTGGGGAAAAAAAAATAAAAAAATTAAGTCTTAAATGAAAGAAAGAAGAAAGAAAGAATGAACTCACTGAGATCTCTGCAGCTGCAATAAACTGTGAGCACCTCTCTTCCCTTTGCTCACTAGAAACAGAAGAAAAAAAGGGGGATGGAAGTAAACAAGCAACTTTCTGCATGTGTTTTTCTGCTTCATTTTGATACAAGAATGCCTCTGAAGGTATTGCTCTAACTTAACAGCTTTGAAAATGGAGAAATGCTGAGGGAGTTAAAGGGGAAATTGAAAAATATTATTTTTAAAAATGGGTAAAAAGACAGCACTGAAAGCCCAAAGTATTGAATTTTTTTGAAGCCCAAAATGATGAATTTTATGGCTATTCGGAATGTATTTTATGAAACCATTAATACTTAACTCTTTTCATTAAAGGTCCAACACTAAAATAAATCAAAAGCATGTATGATATAATTGAAATATAAAACATTTTCACTTGCATATCTCTGGTTAAGTGGCAGAACACAACTTGCTTTTTCCATGAAGCATATGCTATGGTTCTCATCAGCAACACCCCACATGAGCATCGCAGTGCAGTTGCCAAGGAATAATCAATTGAAATTATACATATACTCTGAACACTGGAATAGTGCCTGACACACATTGACTACCATCAGGGAAGATACTACAGTAAGTTTGGAGCTCTTCTTTAGTACATTCATCAGAAAACATAGTGGTCGTTACTTGCTTTGTCTATTAAGACACAGCAAAATTTAAAAATATTTCGCATGATTAAATCATTAAAAAGTGAATTTTTTACAACCTGAATCATTAACATTCATTGTAATTGTAATGAGTAAAGTAAGAATTTCTGAGATATTTTGTAATCCCAGATATTCTCCCTTTCCTTGCAATTACTTGCATAGGCACCTGTATCTTTGCTTGCTCACAGGCCCATAGGTTCACAAGACAAGTAACACCTAGAGTTATCTAAAGTGGTTGCTGTAGCATTCTTTCATTTAGATATCAGTGTTCACTATTAACAGATATTGTCTACAACTTATACACTACAGCTCTGGCCTCTCTTTTCACAAAAACAGCAATTTTCCCAATGACCACCAATGGATGGCTCAGGGAAAAGACAGATGTGTCTACCTGGAGGATCACCTTGGAGTTCTCCTTCCCTTCATCTTTTCTTTCCAGATTCTTGTATTCAGCATTGCATTTAATAAGCAGTGATGAATCTATCTTCTCTTAATTCATTCACTAAGACTCCACAATGTTTTCTTGGCAATCCAATCTAGCTATTGTGAAAAATAAGTGTTTGCTTTAAACATATCCTTCTATATTTATTATGTAACCACTGTCTCTTATTTTAGAAGAAATTATTAATTATTGCTTTCTTCCACCCTTCTACAAATCACTCTTGATTTCAGAGTCTGACATTGTTAAGTCAGTCCCTTCTTTTCCATGTTTCTCTAGTCCACTTGAACAATCTAGGAAGTGGCTGATCAGACCAGTTTATGTCCACTGTGCTTTTAGAGGAAAGAAAGTCTCCAGATCATATTTATCACATGGCTGCTAAGCACCCACTGCTTTCGTATAATCTACAATTCAACAAAATAAATTTTTAATAATAATTCTGTAGTAATACAGGTTTCCAGTAACTTAAGATATGCACCAGTTGCAGAACTGGTATCTGTGGTACTATTCAGCATGCAAGCAACCATTCACCAGTTTCAGACTTACTCTCCCTCTTATGCTGAACTTGAAGCTTCCTTTTCTCAAAGCAAATGTTTTGAAAGTGAAACCCACTTGACTAAATTAAGAAGACATATTTAGCAAACTATCTTAATTATTAATCAGTTTGCAGTTTTATCCACTTGTGCCTACTCTGTGTAATAAACATTTATTAAGCTTTTCTTTTTTATATCCTCAATGCTGCTAAATGTGCTTTGAATTGCTTAGAGAAAATTACATATAACATTTGGCTTCAAATGACATTAATTGCAAAAATCTAGATCTGGAGGTTTTCTGTTGTGGGTTTTCTTTCCCCTTTCCACTAAAACATTCTGAATCTCTGTGTTAATTTGTTTTGGTTATTGGCTTATAAATTTAATTGAACTGATAAGGCTTTTCAAATCACATCTCAGAAATCACTTGCTTATTTAAGTAATTATATGTATGAGTCATAATAAAATATAACAATAAGCATATTTTTGTTATGTTGGTAATTTTTACTATATAAATCACCATAAAGCAATCTTTACCATAAGGTAAAAGTGAATGCAGCAAGAGCATATTGCATTTATTTAGTGAACAGCTGAAACAGTTACTAGATATACACAGCAATGAATAATTTAGCTTTTTTTCTGTTTTTAACTTACCAGAACATGGATTTAAGCTTTTACAAATATATTCATTGTTCAAAGAAGTCAAGAAAGGCTGGAGCGAGTAGACATATTCCAATTGACTTGCGCACATTTTCACTCAAAACCTAAATATATTATTTAATCATATTTTGGTTTGGGTTGGTCTAAAATATTTAAATTTTAAATTATAATTAGTCATTTGATAGATATACTTGAAATACAACCTTACTTCTACCTGAATTTTTGAAAGTTTTCCACTGAACAACGAATCAGAGGCTTAACAATCAAAATACTTTCAGTTCATAATAAAGCCGTTATATATTCTGGGCAAAACTTTGATGGTAATGTTTTTAATTTTAATTTGTCCTTTCCCTGGTTTGTTGTGGGTTTTTTTTTAATCAAGTATATGTAGAATTAAAACTGTTTCTTAACCACTGAAAAATGGGCTTTCAGTTCTCACTACATCACTGCATAGTCCCTTTCATTGCACTGTGACAGTGTGACAAATCAGTGGGCACTACTCATGCTGTAGTGTAATGTTCACTTATATCAACAAGAGTTCTTATTAACTACTAAGGGCAATGGATAAAGCCCTAACTTACTTCTACATTGCAAATATTTCTGAAAAAAGTTCACACAAATACACTTGTAGGATTGACAAACCATATGAAATCATGATTAGGAATAAAATAGTTTGTGTGAAACATACAGAAAATAAGTGAGAAGGTCTCCCAGTACTCCATTAAATTCACATTTTTCTTCTGGGGCAATAAATATTCCTCAGTATGTACTCTTATATTTAATTATATACTGTATGTTAGAATTCACACCAGTAAAGTATCTATGTTAATAAAAATCATCCATAAAAACATAACATCCCTAATAAGGAACATTCCCTTTCCTTTAAAGATGGCCAGGGAGAATATAAGCAATCATTTCTTATGAAGATCTTATGCAATATTTAGGACTAAGTCAGTTTATAGGGTCTATCTCCCTTTGTATCAGTCAGGTCGCTCACTGCGTACAACATTGAATTTCAGTGTGGTATTCACAGGCCCTTCTCATCTAAAAAAAAAGGAGAAATGTGATTCTTACTTCTGTGACCTTCCCACTGAACAGCAAAAGATTTTTCGCCTCCTGGTAGTAATCTCTGGACAAGGAAAGTAGTCTCTTTGCTCCCACCCAAAACAGGCACGGAGTGAACTGATAAGATCTGTATTTCTGGTGGGATACTCTGTATGTTACTAGCACCACTATATGTTTGGCCAAACGGTTACCAAAAAAAATCCTAAACACACAACATCTTTTAACCAGCCAGCCGGAATTTTCAGTTATACAGCAAAGCCTAAGCCCTTGTACAAAAGTGGATATTGATTACCTGATTAGACAAAGCCTCTGAAACTAGATGTCCTGTGGTTTTGAGAAGTGAGTCCACATGACATCTGAACAATAAATGTTGTGCAACCAATTTGTTCCTTCCAAAAGGGCATGTCTGGTCCAGCAAAGACCAGAAAATCATAACCGAGAGAGAGCTTTCTCATCTCTCTGTATGCTTGGATCAACACAATTATATAAACTAACAAAATAAAATATAGAAAAAAAATTAGAAATTGTTGAGTTACTATTTATTTAGAGGCATAGTCACAGTGGGATTATTTTTCTATCAGGCTGGAAAAGAGCAAAGAATATGCTGCCATCATCACCTAGGGGAGTCACTGAAGCTTCTTTTGCGTTTGGTTGAGCATCATAATTACAGGCAATTGCTTCAATTGATCAGGTACAAAAGAAAAACTTCTTGTCAATCCCTCTCTGAGATGCTTTAACCAAGGCAGGGATAGTCTATGAAAATTCATCAAACATCATAATAACAATTGTAGATATGCAGAGAAAAAGATGAACTTCTTTGGACAAAGTAAATCCCTGAGTCCAGCTCAAGCTCCAGCCAAATTTAACAAAATATTCTGCTGACTGAAACTAAATTTGAACATTTAGGCAATTCAGGAGTGTATTAAAAATACTTTTACAGTATTAGTACTGTAATTTAATATTGCTCTTCTCTATATGAGAATGCAGAGACATATTAAAAAGTGGAAGTTTTAGAAACCCTTTTAACTCAGCTTTCAACTATGTAACAAGTAAACACTCACTTTTTAAACTGAAAATTGGAGTACTGCAAAACAAAAATATTTTGTAATTTGCATTTTGTTGCCTTATTCCAATGGTACATTTGGCATTTTCTATGAAAAAATAATTTTCATTCTTTTCCAAAGTATATTTATATTTGGTTTTTAAGAAATTAATTTTGTATTATCCCAAAGTTGATACAAATACTTTTAGGGGACAAAGAAAATTTTCTTCAAGGCCTCATGCCTACTGCTGGAAATAGATAACAGGAAAAGACAATGGACAATTGATGGCATTTTCAGTGTAACTGGGAAACTGAAAAGTGTGAGTTTTTCCTCTTGACTGATTTACACAAGACCTTACATTCCTTGTCACTTATTCCCCACGTTCAGTTTATTTTAAAATTTTAGAAATAAAATCAATAAATTGCTACTCCATTTGAGATCAGTTTCTTAAAATAAGGACCAAAGTACCCATAAAAAAATATTGAATAAATATCAGTCTTTAATGTCTAAGAATTACCCTGACTGCATGAATATAAAAATCATACTTATTTTTCCTGCTTTTTAAAGAAGTTTTTAACATGTCTTTCAAGTTTACATCACACAGAACTTGTACCTCATACTGATGTGTTGCACTTATGTTGCTGAGTATTTAAATACTCATAATTTTGGGGCTGTGAAAATTTCCTTGAGCTTGTAATTAAGCAAACATATTCATAGCTGAAAACTAGAATTTAAAAAAAAAACAAGGTGTGTCACAGAATGGGTCAGATTTTTTTTAAAAAGTTCCATGTAAGCACGAAAGTGCTGAGATACAAGATCTACATTTCATGATATTTTTAAAGCATAAACTTTTTTTGAAACTGGAATGTCTAGCTTATTTCTTCTGTCTTACTACACATTGAGACATTAGTCTTCTGTTTATGTCTATATGTTATTTTTACCATAACTATCAGACCTTATGGGCACTTCTAGATGGAACTGAATTCACAGAGCTTCGAACTTCAGGACAAGGGACTAATTTTTAAAATAGTGAGAACTTACAGCACACACTAAACTAACTCCTTTTCCTCTTTCTCTATATTTCAAGTCAGTAGTTTTTGCAAAGTCCCATCATATTCCTACACCATTCCCATCTTTCTCCAAATCCATGCTGGCTCTCTTCAATAGACGTTTTACAAGTTCATTCTCTTACTGTGGTACTACCTCTAAAATAGTTAACTTCTTCATCTTTATAATACTTAGTAGTCTCTAGTCCTTGAACTTATTTCCTAAATTTTGAGCATTTAAATTTTATTGCCACCTGGAGCTGCCTGCTGCCACTTTTATTTGATCATCCAGAAGTCCAGAGAGGAGAAAGTCAGTCAGAGGAGCGTTACACTTTTCTGCAGTTAAAATTTAAATTACTTCCCAGAGACAATGAGTTATAGAATTGTACTTCAGAACAGTACTTATCTTTTTTTTTTTACAATATGATTAAAATACTTCTTCCTATCAATTAATGAGTTAGATCAAAAAAAAAAAAATAAAAGAACTCAAGCAACTACAGTTTAGGTTATGCAAAAGCTAACTTTTAGCCATCTGTTTGTTCCAGACAGATTCCAGAAGCGTGTGTTAGCTGCCTGGGCCTGGGGAAATAGATATGTCGTTTGGTGAATGAAAAGGATGTTTTGGCTCTGATCAGGGTTCCAGCAGGGGGCCAGTTGCCAGAAAGGCAATTACCATGGTTTGACTAGATTCCTGTGGCACTTTAGAGGGAAAATGCCATTGTCCAGTCACTGGCAGTCCAATTCCAGTCAAAATTTACTGTCACCTCTGATTTGGTTGGTCGTGGTTCATTGAGGATCTCCTGAGAGGTGCAGGTTTGAGCCAGCAGGTGAGGAAGGGCAAGGACGTGGGCTATCTTACCTCCACAGTGAGTTGGTGGTAACATCACATGCACTAAGTTCTTGTGTAAAAGTCATACGCATCACAAGCAACTCTTTTTCCTCTAGCAGCTCTGGCCCAAATACAAAAAGTTTATCAGCTTCCCATTCTGCTCCCATATGCTGTGTCCAACAAGCAGCGTATATTCTGGTACCTGCATTCTTTTGTTAGTCAACAGCCTTCCTGCCCCCCTCTCCCCCATCTTCCCCCCATGTAGCAACTTCTTTTGTCTAAAGGTGTTTGTACTGTGAGACCAACATGAACTGACAACCATCAATATCACTTGTTCTGAACTGAGGTCAGATCAAGTGGAAACATAAGCTCTGTAAGTACTGCAGAAAAAGTACACAATGAAAAACAAATACATGCATTCATGCACCAGACAAAGAACACAAAAAACCAGTAATATTGCATTTAATTTGAGAGGAGATGCTTTACCATATTTAGGAATGATCAAAGAATAAGAATGTCATCTGTTGAGGATAAAAAAAAAAACTAACATCTTCAGTCAATTGTTCATATTAAGAAGAATTTGTGCAGTGGGCTGAGAGATACAGTGCTTTAAAATACATTGTCTCTATTGGTCAGACATGCAGACTAGACAAAAGCTCCCCAGTAAATAAATTTCCTGAATTTTTTTTTTTGTCTAGTGTTTGCATTGTGGTGCCAGAACCTGACTGTACGGAAGAACTAGAAAAAATAACATTCAAATATAGATGTCTGACTAATTTTAGATCCCCTTTTTTGTAGACAAGTTTACTTTTTCAGAGAAAAAAGTGGAATTTTTGATAAAAATTCCCCTTAGAAAAATTCAACTGTTATTTGTTCAACTTAAATAAAAATTAGAAAGTAAATAAAAAAGCTAACTGACCTAATTATTCATAAATGAGAAGATAAACCCTGACAGAAAACCACAGGTAGTCACATGTCATATTGGAAGTAAATGCAACGTTAGAGATTGGACAGGTCTATCTCAAAATGAAAGTGACATTTTTCATGTTAAATTAAAATTAGGACTTGTAATCACCTCCATAATTTGCAAGTAACAATTTAATAATAAACTAGCAGTAGTTTTGAAAAATTTCTGCAGCAAAAATTACAGATTGTATAAAACCTATATTTTTGTCATGATTGCAAGGCACAAAAGAAAGTACACTCATGAAGCAGCAAGGATAGAGGGCTCTGTGGAAGAGAGGCAAGTGGCAGTTATAATGCAATGGGAAGCGCTACTTTCAAAGAAAGCAGCAGAAAAATTGTCTACAGGGAAAAGACAAAAATTCCTTCCTAGATATATTACCTGGAAGAAGCTGAAAGCTCTGAGTTTGATTTTGATATTTTAGCTGAGAAATCAATCCTACTTTTCTTACACATACTTTTCTTTTAATACATGCTCGGTTATTTTGATTTTCCATTTTATCAACTATATTTTTTCCCCTTTTTGTGTTCTTTATTCTTCTCATCTGCATATCAAACTATTTAAAAAAACTCATCCTCTCGCACAGATACAGAACCTTTCTTTATACACACATGTATACACAGATGTATCCTGATGACCTTAGAACTGAGACATTACATAGCACTAAATACAATAAAGTTATTTAGAAAATAAGCCAAATGTAGACGAGTCATCATATTCATCTTATATGTAGCAAAAAACACGCATATTATATATGCAATAAACAACTCCATTTGAAATGCAAATGTCAAAAATTGCCATATATATTTGAAAGCAGCAAGAATTGTTCTTAGATATTCCTAGCTTAAACAATGAGATATTTGTCTGGAAGCTTTCTGAACATCTGACCAACACCATTGGACCAAAAGGGTCAATCTCTTGTAGGCAATGGGTCCAAAGAACATCTAGATAACCCAAATTACAAGGTATTAGTGATAACTTTGGATCATACATTTTTAACTAATGAGTAAAATACTTCTTGATTTGTAGGAATCTGCAATTCTTGTGAACCGACCCTTAAAAATGGATCATGGCTATAAACCATGGTTATAAGATCTAACTAATGAACATGCTGCCTTGTCATGGTTTGAAGTTAGTTGTCTTCAAAGTGCATAATATCCAGATTGCGTGTGACCCAACATGCTGACCACAACAAAAGAGCCCCTGAGCTGCAAAATGCACTAAGGAGAAATGACATCCAGATAGCCATGCTGTCTACCATATATCTGACCTATATCTGCCAAACAGGCTGACTGACTAGAAATTGGGAATCATTATTCTGTTAAGTATTTGCAATACTTGAGAAATAAGTTCTTTATGAAAGAGGTTAATATCTCATGTTTAATTATACAAGTGATTGAAATCTACATTCGTAGAGGTCTTGGTGTGCTAGCAGTCTGCGAACTCTACATTCCGTTCCTATATTGTTGATCAGTATCTCCTTGAAGAACTACAGGCTGTCAGTTTCTGTCATGCTTAATATATTAGGAGAGCTTTTTAATTGATGTATTAACATTGCCAAAAATATTTAGTGACTAAAAGAGGTCAACAGAAGAGAGTATGAATCACAACTTCAGGTTCAAACATGGTTTCTGTGCTAGGACTCAGAAACAGTTGCCTATCAACTTTGAATGTATTTCAAGAAATTTCAAAGTAAATTAT
>JAOXJM010000001.1:151804423-151833558 GCA_026413425.1 Tringa solitaria
CCGAGACCTGCTGGCCACACTTCTCCTGATGCAGCCCAGGACACGGTTGGCTCTCAGGGCTGCCAGCGCACACTGCCGGCTCATGTTGAGCTTCTCATCCACCAGCACCCCCAAATCCTTTTCCTCAGGGCTGCTCTCCAGTCATTCTCCACCCAACTTGTATTTTTGCCTGGGATTGCCACGTCCCAGGTGCAGGACCTTGCACTTGGCTTGGTTAAACTTCATGCAGTTTGCATGAGCCCACTCTCAAGTCTGTCCAGGTCCCTCTGAATGGCATCCCTTCCCTCCAGCATGTCGACTGTGCCACCGAGCTTGGTGTCATCAGCAAACTTGCTGAGCGTGCAATCTATCCCACTGTCTATGTCTCCAACAAAGATGTTGAACAGCACTGGTCCCAGTACGGACCCCTGTGGAACACCACTCATCACTGACCACCAATTGGACATTGAGCCGTTGACTGCAACCCTTTGGGTGCGGCCAGCCAGCCAGCTCCCTATCCACCGAGTGGTCCATCCATCGAATCCATTAGTTTCCAATTTTGAGACCAGGATGTCATGCGGGACAGTGTCGAACACTTTGCACAAATCCAGGTAGATGACTTCTGTTGCTCTGCCCTTGTCTACCAATGGTGACCTTATGAAAAACAGTGCAGTTTAAAATTAATAAAATTAATAAAATTTAGTGTTCAAGGAAATCCATTAATAAGGTGCTCATGTATATCTTAAAATTAATACAATAGATTTCTATTTTTTGAAGTAGATATACCCAGCAAAAATCATTGTAAAAAATACATAAGACCTGTTCCATCATCTAATGTGGAAATCCGGATTTCTCCTTAACAGCTACAACTCCTCTAGATTCATACACGCATATGCTCCATATAGCAAGGCAGTATTTATTTAGAAGTCTTCAAAATATATTTGAATGTATTTGTAGACAGTACCAATATATACACAGAGAATGAATTTAAATGTATTGATTCATTCCTGCAATCAAACATATCTTTAAAACAAGTACTCTGATAATAAAGTTTGCTTTTTTAGCTGTTTGCACTTCTTCACAGAACTGATCACTTGATCTTTTCCATGGTCAAGGCTTTTTTGTTGTGGTAGATGGATTCTCAGTAGTCCTCCTCAGAACATACTCAGCATCTGACACATGAGATGACAGGGAAGAGAGAGACACAGTGCAAATGTATGAAATACACTCATAGTAGCAGCAATAATAGAAAACTACATATGCTGAGTAGATTAAATACATCAGTATTTAGGTCTGGCAAGTAAGCACACAATTTAGCAGGGAATGCTGTGCTTTCCATCATGCAGGACAGGGAGCCCAGGTACAGCAAATTCCATGACTCATTCTTCTATCCATACAGTTAGCTGTTGTCCCAAAAATACCTGAATTTTAGCACATTATTCTATTGGTTTTAACTTGGTTCATTATGCAGAAATCACACCATGCTCTCATCATAGCCTGGCATATAGTTGGATGGCTATTAAGGCTAGTACACAGGCAGCTTTAAGGGTTAAGTTTTAGTTGGCTGGCCAGGAGCAGAGATGACAAAGATCTAGGAGTGTTGCAGTTTTTTTCTGTCAGTCATAAGGTTGAGGCAATTCTATGACTGGACTTTATGAGCTTAGGGAAGTATATGAACTTAGGCTAAGTATATCGGGAAAGAATCATGGTTTTCTAAGCCTAGAACAAACAAAGTATATTTAAATGCTGCATAGTTATGTTAAGCTGACTTCTTCTTAGCTGGGCATGCTAATCACTGGCTGGGTTAAGTGTGAGTAGTTAGCATGTTGTAAGCATGTTGATTCTTTTGTCTTCTGGGTCCCTGCACAGTTAATGATGCCGTTTGAAGGGGAGGAGTGTCCCACTTCAGAACAGCTCCAGGCTGGTTTTAAAAACCTGTTTGGAAGATATTGGTTTAAATGTCAAAAGTATGTCCCTGAAGAACACTCCAACTATTACATTGTTGAATAAGGAGAGACATCAACACTCTATCCTCCATAAATTATCTGAAGGAGTACTCAAAGAAAACCAGATCATCCCTTCTATGCATGACAAGGAGCTGAATGCTACCTTGTGATCATAGCTATCTGAATAAAGCTACCTACATTAATTAAAAATTTTAAATGAAAAATGTTGTAGTTGGCACATTAGCTGACAAGATCAGTAAACTAATGAAACTAAATTCCATATGACAATAAAGACAATATCTTATTTGAAATGATAAGGATTCTACAAGGAGAGGATATTTAAAATTATGTAGGGCATCTAGGGAAAAAAAAGGGTGCTTTTTATACACTGTGTTGAACATGTTACACAGTCTCAAAGTAATATGCCTATCTGAAAGTATATGAAAGCTACACTGACCTTAGGTTATCCATCTCAGTGCAAAGAATGCATGTAAGTGCTTGATATACTTCTTCCTTTTTATGTTATCTTTAATCTTTTGCATCAAAATGTGCGTAAAGTCACCTCAAAAGAATTTCATTGTAAATCCTTGCAACAATTACCAGCAGGTTCTTGCTTTAACAAATCATCTGCAGTGAAAGATTGCCTGTTCTGAGAAGTAACACAGTGACCTAAAAGCTTCAGTCCTGAAAGCACCTTTGCTATAACACCTTCTCAACACACTTAAACTATTTTTATACACCTGGTTTGTTGATGCATTCTGCCATCCCACTCATCTTTTATGTGATTTCTGCTTTGAAGATGTTAAGGGAATAGGCTTGATTTTGATGGTTATTTCCTGAGATTTGGGGAGTGTGATTGTTAATCTATTGCAAAAGACATTCTCATTATTTGAATAAATCATAATCTGAGGTTACTTTGTTCTTATCAGTTTTCTCTTGACTTATGAATTCTGTTTTTCATTTCCTCTGAGCTCTTTTACTAATTGACAGGTGGTCCTGATGTGGTTCACTACAGCAACCTCTCTCAGGTTACTGGCTGACTCTCCAGATGTTTAATTTCATCATTTTGATATGCTTCAGTGACTTTCTAGGCTACTTCTGTCTAGCACTAGTACACTTATCTCCCTCTTCTATTCCTTTCTCCCATTAGAAAAAGCAATTTGTTTGTTGTTCTTGCTGTTGTCTCACATTTAAATTAATTCCTCTGGCATTAGCTTCAGGATTTTAAAAACCCTTCACAAGGTTAGTCATGGAAAGACTTCAAATCTCAGCCCATTTCCATCTGCAATGTGAACATCTTTGTGACATTACATACAATTATGATGCTTGATAGGACACGCTTCTCAAAAGCCAGCATTGGATTGTGATCCCTGCTATGGCTCAGGATCTTTGATATACAAACATGCAAAAAAAAATTATGAGAGAGATTTGTGAATGTAACAATTGTCTCAAAATTTTGGGATGTGAAATATGTTTCACTTATTATCCCTGGGCACTGTAAATCTTCCTTTTGTTTGATATGTATGACACCTAGAATGACAAAATGTTCAAATCTGTAGCATTTTGTCAAGGAATCATTTTACAGACTCTGGATAAAGATCATAATAATTGCTCTGCAACACCTGAAGCCCCTTCTAAATTATGCTGCCAGCTTTCCTTTATTACATTTTTCATGCCGTAGATCTGCAAATGAACAACAGCTTTTAAGATGACACTTATTTATTTTATATACATTGGTGTGTATTTGACAGACTGGAATTAGGGTTTACTTCCAGTTCCATAATACGTTGGCTACAATACCTAGGGAAATATCTTTGTTCAACTAAAATTTAAACCTATACATATAAATGAGGTAATCTATTTTATTTACCACTTTTGATTGATAAAAATTTGTAATAATTTTTCTCCAACTTCATCCAATGTTAAAACTTAAATTCAAGTGCAGAAGTCGTAGGTAAAATTCCACAGTTCTTTAAATCTTTAAGAAGGACCCATATCAGAAAAATTTCAAGGGAGTCCCTTCTTCCATCATTTCTAAAACCAAAAAGCCTGTCTATTACAAACTTCCTGACAGGATTTACAGACATGCTTGCCTTTGAATTTGTCAGATAAGGTTTGCACTAACTTCTGAACTCAGCATTCTGGGAGCCACCACCCCTTGCTCCTCTCCAACCCAAGGAATGCCTACTTAGGGAGAAACATCCACTTTAAATTCAGAACTGCTTTAGTTACCAAGAGAAGAGAGCTTTCAAAAACAGAAAACGATTTTTTTCTGCATAATATACATCAGTTACTCTAAGAAGTTAATGCAGGATTATGTCCTTAATTGAGTAGGTGACCAGTGATTTTTAAGGTATATACTATGCCAGGATCGTGGCAGTCCACAATTCCCTCTTGCTAGTTTTCTCATGGATTTAGAGGTCATACATATGTAACTATCCTTTGTATCCTTCTCCTTAAGAGAACTGTTTAGCTTTCAAAAGTTTGACAAACGTCAAGCTATCCAAAATAAATCAATTGTCGACAGTCTCCTTTAGTAATCATAAGTTGCCTCCTAACCACCAAATAAGAAAAGGTTTTTTATGCATTTTCATAAGCTTTCATTGTACTTTCATTGTTACACTTGCCAGCTAGAAGTGAGTTAATAAGTAAGAATATACAAAGTCAAATTTCTAGGTTAACTAGTGCCTGGTAGCATCTGTGCAAAGAACTTCTGTTTGACCTGTAACATTTTATGGGACTATCATGAATTGAAGTGACCAAACGTCATTTATTTAATCATGTTTCCCAGTACAGGTTGCAGTCTTTCCATTGCAATACACTGGTTCCGGTTAACAGACCATATGAGCAAATAAAAATCCATGTGTCCAATGAAAAAAGAAAGTTTGAATGAAATTATTCAGATTTAATAATGAAGTGAATATATGACATTACAGGAAGTCTTAGCTCTTATTTTTTAAATATGACCTGCTTTATTTTCCTGGTACCAGAGGACATGTAATTTTTGGAAAAAAATAAAAATAAAAATAAGCTTTTAGTAGTATTTTTTGCCTGTCTTGAAAGTGTGAATTTTCACAATGTAACTGAAGCACAGCAAAAATATATATATGTGCCAGAAACTATGGGATCAAGTGTAGATACTTGGAAGCACCTGTAGTAAAGAATTCAGATATGTATTACAGAGTCCAAAATTGCAGAGTTTGCTTATCTAACCAAAATGAGAAACAGTGTGATACTGAAATTGAATTCAGCACTTAATGGTGAAATTATTTCAGAGTGAGATAATTTTCAAATCAGAAAGGCAAAAATGTGATTTTTATTTTCCCATTTAATCAGTCAAAAATAGCCCTTCATCAGAACAGTAGTGGAGACAATGAAGTATGAAGTCATACTGCAGCACCAACCTTATCATGTACCACTCTGCGAAAAGTAACATTTGGTTTCTTAAAGAAAAAATAAATTTAAATAAAACAAGAAAAATAGGAGTCATCTCGTATTTGTTCTGTTTGCATTCCTGAACTGTAAATTTCCATATGCCCTTAATTAATTTCAGTGTTATATTGAAATTTAAGATATCACTTGAATATACCTCCATGACATAATAGCTGAAACAGACATTCAAAATTCCTGAGAATCTTTGAAGTCACGGAAGAACATTTTGAAATTTATGATAAGAATGTAAAGTTATGATACTCAGCCCTTTTAAACAATTGTTAAAAACATTACTCTAGAGGTTCCATACCTAAAACAGTGTCCATGCAAAGCGCACTGACCTAACTAAATCCACATGGAGCATGCAAAGGAAGATTTATTAGCTTATAAAATTTATATAACTGTTATAACTACTGTAACTTATACATGTATCATGGCTGCATGAATCTTAAGCAAGGGACTGCAAGCATGCTAGGTATTTCACTTATTGTCCTTTCCTGTGATGATTCATTTTATGATTTGGGAGGTTTTTTTCTTTACTCTCATACTCTCATTCAGCCACCAACAGCTACTTTAATTCTGAGTTGCATTTTTATTTAATGAAAGCTTAAAAAAGTAGAATTTTAAAAAGTTAGATATTTCAGTAGTCTGCTTCATGATAGTTTCATTGAATGGCAGCTGTCTTTTCTACACAGATCAGGTACAGGAAACAAAAATATATAAACTCAAGAAAATAAAAACAAATAAGCTTGTAGACAGCTTTCAAGTTAGAAGCAAGGAAAAGAATGTTTCAGCCTTTCAAAATCAAGGCATAGGCATGACAAACAATGTTTCACAGATGAATATACCCCTTGAAAATTAACTGAGTTCACAAGTGTGAAAATTCAGAAAATTCAGTCCTCCTCACCTTAGTTTTGTTATCCGTCATGCAGAATATTTGCACTGGGGCAGTACATCTGGGCCCCCATTATATTCAATGGAAATCCAACCAATGTGGCCAATGAATTTTAAAGTACAGGTTATCCTAAGACAGACTGTCAGAGTAAAAGCTAAGCAAAAAAAGAGGTAAGTAAGTTGGAAAAGGGATAACAAACTATTGCACATTACATCAAAACAGTACTGCATTGAAACACATGGAAGGTTCAACCTTCATGAGGAAATATGAGATTTAATAATATGTTTTAATGGATTTCATCAACCACTGGGAAATAGTTTCTCACACATGAAAAAAACTATTTAATGTATTCATTACTTTGTCCTCTACATCCAAACACTGTCTTGTTCCAACAACCTGTACTACACTTAAGTAGCACACGGTATCGAAAATGGCTAAAACTAGCTAATTGAGGATTCCCTGATTAGCCCAAATCTGGAATCTGGCATCTCATGCACTAACTATGCCCATTAACTTTGGCATAGGACATGAGAGAACTCCTCATTTGGCTAGAGAACAGACTGCACTGTAGTAATTAACAGCTTGCATACTACAGCCCTATGTGGGTCTGTAGCCACTTCTAACTTTGTGTAAATTAAATAAACCTGATTCTGTTAGACTGAGAAAGAGTAAACATCAAAGACAACCAAGGGGTCTAGCTTAATCTGAAACAGTCCATCATTCTTTTCTGTTCTGTGCCTGCCTAAGTGCAGGTTACCTGGACTGGGACTGTTGTATTTTTGATTGATAATGTCATATGCTAACACAGATCCACCTCATTATACTTGCAATCCATCTTGTTCATGAGGTTATTTAATAAATGGCAGACTCTTGGTAAGATCGCCATAATCAATGTGCATAAACTAATTTTTTTATTAGTTATAATTATACGAGGTCATTTTTATTGGTGTAGCTAGATTGATAGATAGCTCTGTAATTGTTTTCAAAGACACAGACAGCTATAATACAATTAAGTAGCAAAGGATTGATCCTGGCTACATCAAAATCAATTGAAACTGATGGCAGCTAGAAAGTCAGAGAAGCTCAATAGACTTTAGGATAACACCTAAACTAAAACCAGCCCACACTTTCACCATTTCTCCCCAAATTCTTGGTTTACTCTATTATAATAAAAAAATCTTTAAAACAGTTAGAGTGGCAACATTTTTATAACAGTCTAATACAATACAGGCATTTAAAAAAGCCATTGACACAGTCTTGTCGATAGTTTGTATTTCTGTTGATGCTACAAAGCTGAAAGGTTAAAGTGTTATCTAAAATGGAGAAAAATCTAACCCTTTATTTCAATGTGACAGATGTACTTGCCTTGAGCACTAACAAGGCATAACTAATTACTGATACAGTTGCAGAAAAGGCACTCTGACAATCATGATCTATGAACAAATTTGTCTTCCAAGTGACAAGTCGAACAGAGGTTACGGAGGATCTTGGGCACTGCCAGTTTGGTGGGTGGGTTATAAAAAAATTTTGCACTTTCATTTTTATTTCCGTAGGGGAAATATTCCAACTTAACTCAGATGATGTCTGAAACCCTTTCATGTTCATACTCTGTCTGTTAAAAGCACCAATATTTCTTTCTCTACATTGCCAAGAGGTCTTTAATCCACTGTTTTCTTAGAAACTCATTTTTCCTAAATTATTAAATGATTTTGTATGATACAGTATCTATTTCAGAGATACTAACTGATGAACAATTAAATAATACATAATAAAAATAATGCTCCAAGTTTTTTTTTTAATTTAAATCTATAAAAATACTGTAGGTAAATTTATTTTTAAAGTTACTATTTTTAAAATATCTGTAGCCTCATATTGTCTTATCATTTAAAATATAATGCAGAGTTCTGAGAACATGCATTATGGTGAAAGTAAATGACAATATACTGGTAGTAATTCACAAAATCAGATAATTCTATTACAAATTCCATTTTTACCAAGTTTGATAACTGAAATAAAGTGAAAAACATAGCTAACTAAACAACTAAATAGTATGGCCATTATCTTTGAGCCTACAGTCCTCACTTTTAAACTGTTTCATTCTTGAGATAAAAACATTCTCAATTTCTTACATCTCAAAAGACTTCAGATAAGATCAAATAAATACACTGTTCTTTATTGAGATGAAATAGTTATTCCTACTTATGATAAATGCCAATACGTATTCCTAATGGTGAATCAGTTTTCTCACTGGTGCACTAGCAGATATAATATGATGACTGAAATGTAATAGTAATATGAAGGCTCTTTTAATCAGCATTTACTCTCCTAAAGTCAACACATTAACCTGTATTTATTTCACAAATATTAGAAATCTCCCATAAAAGCTATCACAATGCCTTTGGGTGTAATAAGATTAAATCATTTGGGTCAGATTCCAAATGGGATTAGGCTTCCTGGCACAAAGCATTACAGCAATTCAGTGTTAGGCGGTGAGCCCAGGAGTGTAATTCAGGGATTTCTTGCATTCCCACATTCCATGTACAATGAAAGTGAAAAGCTGGCACTTCACAGTGGGACAAGATATATGACAAGAGGATCTAAAACAGGCAATATGAGCACCAAACCACCAACAAGGAAACTTCATTTCTTTTTTCTCCATTAAGTGTTTGTGTCTCACCAGTTTCTGAGTGTGAAACAATTTCCTCAACATTTTTGTTTAAATCGCTCTGGCCATTTGCAATGCTTTTTCATTACACTCAGTGAATGCAGTAGAAAACTGCATTAGAAAAAAATTTCTAATATGTCTTCTGATTAAGACATATTAATCACTAGGAAACAAGCCTACCCTGTGTTTTTTATTCCCCTTTTGTAAATCTTGTGTTAAATACTGCACAGAAACGCAGCTGAAGCTGAAGCAATGGAGGGTCCTTTTTCCTGCGTTTTGTAGCTTCCTGTTTCGGTCACTGGAATAGAAAAAGGGAGTCCCTGCTTTGACTCTCCCTGAACTGAGAACAGCACTGAACCCAGTTCTCCAGCTCTAAGAATAAAAATTGTAATCACTACCATTATGCAAAAGTTGAAATAACATTTCCCTCAATATCTTTGAGCAGAAGATATAATGCTTCGAGTTGAAATTGGTATTATGTGTGTTCAGTAGACAGAGAAGCTACTTATATCAATAACCTGGAGGGTGCTACTCAAGTAAGGAATGGGTTTGAATACCTAGCTTTGAGCAAGGCAGCACTTCCAGGCATGCTCAAAATCAGGAGATTAGGTACTTACATGTACAGTTTATGACCTAGAAATTCAGCAGATATCTTCTGGATTTCTTCACAGGTTTCATAAAATTCAAGCTAAGTACTTGGGTGTTTTCACTTTATTTCTTAAGCAGTATACACATTAAAGATAAAGAACATTTAATTTAAAGCATATTATTTTCCATTTTCATATCATATGCTTTTCAATCAATATTTAATCATGTTCCAAGGATTTTGCAGCAACACTATCATGAACTGTGTTGCCAGAAGTTACAAAATAGGATTGTTTCAGATTTACATTTTTATAAAAGGTGCATCACATCTACCATTTATGCATCCAGTGGTATTACTACAGTGTAAGAAATATTTAGACTAGGTTGTAGTGAGTAAGTGAACACCCAGACAGTGGATGTTGGGTTGTGTACCTCTGAACATTAGAGAACAGTATACACAAGGCTCCTTGGGACCACAAAAAATTTCTTTTCTCCAGTTTTCTTAATTCTCTGGGGGGGCTGAGAAGATGCCCCTACTGTTCTGTTCCCAAATGTGTCATTCATACTCTGCTGAGGAAAAACAAGAAAGATTGGGACTTGCAAAGAAGTACTGTGGCAGTGTACAGATCATGTGTACAAGGGGAAGTTGAAGAATATTCTTTGTAGATTGCAGGAAAGAAAAGAAGAGGCATGAGAATGACTCCTATAAAGAAACCTATTAAAGTAGTTATTACTACTTGTCTCACAACCTCAAACCTGACCATCTCAATTGGGGCATGAGTCACATCCTTAACAGCTGGTGACTGTACACTACTGTCATTATGCAAATGTTGCCAGGTCTCCAAACAGAGAAGTCTCCAAGTGATTTTTATTAATTTTACTAACATATTTTTTCCAGCTCAAAAACATTTTTTTTAAAATGTGCATGCTTCTGAATCACTAACATAAGAAAAACAAACAAACAAACAAACAAACAAACAAAACCCCTTGGCCTAAGTAAAAGATTAAGAGCTCTCTTTTTGCTCTCTACAGAGGCTAAGTGTCTGCATCATAATGTAAATCAAGAATATTAATATGTTTGGTTTTTTTTTATGCAAGCCTTTAATCATATTTTGATGATAATATTGGTGTAATGAGGTCCTGGTATTAAACACTCATTCCTGACTGAACTGCAATTCTCTGTCCTCCCAGCTGTGCCAACACAACACTGGGGCCACACTGTAAACAGGAATGGTAAAGTAATCCAGACTAAAAGCAACATTTCAGTTAATAAGAGCTATGATATACTCTAGGTAAATCCCGACGTGTAATGTTAGGGTACTATGTTATGTTCCAATGAGAATTAAATAAAGGGCTAGCTGAAATATTGCTGTCAGTGCAGCATCTGTTCATGTGATCTTTTAGTCATAATAATAGTGCTAATTCTCAGTATATCGAAGCAGACGTGGAAACTAACACACACAGTGCATCCTCTGAATATTCCCTATGAACTGCTCATGAGCAATCTGCAAGCCAAGAATTTATTCACTGAGGAAATAAATGAATATTTTCTAGATAATGAATAAATCCAAGAATTTTGCCATATGTTTGTGGACAACTGGTGAACAGAAAAAAAAATGTTGGTGAAATTTAACTCAATAAATAATTCATTACAAATTACTTGTCTATTCTAAATTTAAACACACAGATTTAACTGTCTCCAAGCTCCTTTTTCACAAGTAGCATTACCATCCAGTGCCCTCATTCATTATATACTTTGCCATCATGATTGGTTATCATCAAAGGCTTTACATCCAGGCAGCAGAGGAAGGGAGCAATCCCTTCTGGTTAAAATGTTAAATCAAGTTATATTTCACCTCACTATTTCAGCACTGAAACCATCACCTGCATTTGAAAGACCAAGAGACAGAGACAGATCACAGGCATAGAGTAATGCAGTGGGTTGGCTGCCACTTCATTTGCCTTGACCCCTACTTTGTAACCTGCCACTACTGAATTTTAGAGGAAAAATGACTAGAGCTAAGGAACTGGGCAAAGTAAAAGTCAACATCATCATCTCTCTCTCTGCAGGTCAATAGTTCAGCATCATCATTCCAGAAGAACTAATCTCATTTCTGAAACCTATTTCTAAGTGTATAGTTGTTATCTAAAAGACAATTTGGAATCCTTTTTAATGCTTTCAAATGGAGGAAGTTAAAACGAAGTGAAACAGAAGAATACAGAAATGAACCTCCACTATATACTTATCTTGAGGGAACAGGTGTTTAACATCACCTTTGCTACTCACAGCACAGGAAATTTTTGCATCACCCTTCCTAGAACGGTTTGCCTAAGTGATCTATTTCACTTTAGTTACCTAATACTGGCTTACATCTCATAAATAAAGAAGAAAACTAAAAGCTCAGAAAGAATAACTTGCTATGAACAATATCCAGGCAAAGAATGTAGTGGGTGCCATTGTAAATTATCCAGGAAGCTAAAGTCTTAATTTACTTTCATAGGTAAGCACAGCAAAAGTAAAACCTAGTGATACATTGTCTTATGCACAAGAGCAACATAAACAAATTATAAAATAAACTTTTTTTCCAGTACAGTTAACCTTAGAACTTTACCTTATATCCATTTTTCTCGTATACTGCTTGACCAAGAAATGCTGCAGTTTTAGATGGTTGATGCAGATGCTGGTGTGTGTTTCAATTAGTTTGATGTGATCCAAGTCCTGCTGTAGTCCCAGGAGGAAAGAGATAGAGTGAAACTTAAATACACACCTAAAACTGTGGCCTTTTTTTTTTTTGCCTCAGCTTAGAACAACTGAAAAATTGATGCGCTTGAAGTTTAGCTCAAGATCCTACACTCTGACAAGGTAGAGAATTCTCAAAAGAGTCACTTAAAGGTATTAGTCTTTATAAAACTAATTTTTTAATAATCTTGTCCATTAAATAATGGAGAATCTGCAGTTACCCTACAAAGTAAAGGAAAGTTTTAATACATAAATACAGAAAGGATCATTATTAGATTTTTTTTTCAACTGCACTATGACTTTTTGCAATTTGAAAACTTTCAGTAACACGGAACCAGCCCCAATCTTTGGTGAAAAGTGTAGTCACGTGACATCTACTGGCATCATTGCTGCTAGAAGTGAAAGCGAATATTAAATTTTCAAAATCAGTTCTAATACTACTATATTATTATTATCACTTTAATGTAAATCTAGTTTTACCAGTGCTTTTCTTTGAGACTTGGCCACTCCTTAGGATGTGTTTCAATTCAAAAGTTAAGAAATTTTGAAGAAATGCTCCAGATGCTTCTCAATTATATGTTTACTGTAGGGGTAAATATTATTATATCTTGATACATTCACCCTGAAACCTTTTTAAAAATTATTTTAAAAATCAAACAGAGGCCTAGATTAACCCTGGAGAAGAACTAGCACAAGGTGTCCTGAAGGTGCTGCTCAGAGGAATGCGATTCAACGCATATAAGCTCAAAAGCACTCATTGAGATGTCAGACTACTTTCTAAAAGGCCTCCATCCACCTTTAACTGCATGCTTAGTTCAGCTAATCTATCAAATTAATAAAAATGCACATGTGCATAAAGTTCACATATTTATATATTTTGGATAGTTGTAGTCAATGATGTAATCAAATGTAATCAATGTAGCCAAATATACATCTTGCATCCATAGTATAAAACGCCAGAACAACCGTCTTTTTGCAACTCCGTTGGCAGCCATAACGGCTTTCAAGAAATATCTCATGGCACTAGTTTTCACTTGACTCAGATCTCACATGTCTAATAACATTAGAATAATTTAAAAATTATTATGTGTCTATCCACCTTTGTTGTGGTTAGAAAATGTTTAGAGCATACCCGATTGACTTAGAAGCACAAAACCAAAGGGCAAAGCAGAGGAACTCACTCTCCTCTTCCTCTAGTCCTAAATTGTGATTTTCAAGCTAATCTCATAATTCCCGTGTCTTGATTTATGATTCTTGAAGGTTTATGGTAAAATCCTGCCTTCCCTCCAATAAATAAAGTTAGCATTTGATTCTGAACTCTGATCGTTCTGCTTACAGTGTCTCCAGGGAAATGTGTAGTAGCATCCCCTTTTTCAGTTTTCTTGCTATTAAAAATAGGGGAAATAAAGGAATACAAACAGTACACAAAGATAAATAAAGTCAATTAAATAAAATCAGGAAGCAGGAAAAGTAGAACTTGTAAGTGTCAAAACTATATAATATAAAGTGAGGAAAGAGGAGATGCAAAAATCCAGATCCTCTTTGCAATAATAAAGATACTCATTCTGACCTAATTACATGTAGCAAGTAAATTAAAATTATTTGAAGTCAGAAAACAGCCAGTTTTAATTCCTTCTATCTTCCATAATTTTACACTGATCTCTGAAATCTCAGTGCTAGAAGAAAGTATCACTATTTTTAAATTATCTTTTGCTTCAGCAATAAAATTAACATACATTTTAAGACCAAGTTTCCTAAATAGTACATTTAGAAACCTATGCATACTTGGCTTTTCAGAAATACTGAGTAGACCCACTTCTTCAGTTTCTGACAAGAAGCTGTAAACTGAGGCCGCTCAGATAGATTAATCAACCAATGTTTATGTCAACATCAGTATGAGTTTTCATACATTTTATTCACCATGCTCATAACTCAAGATAATCAAGTATATGGGGTTATCATCCTCTGTAGAGAAGGAGCTAATATTGTTTTTCATCATTATGATGTATACTTATCAGGCTTTTTCAATTTGATTCCACTATTATAAAATACTTAATTTATAGGATTCTAATTATCCAAACATTCTGAATGTGTAGAATGTTTGTGGAATAACTAAGACCTTATAAAGAAGTCAGTAGAAAGGGAATCAAAGGACAGATAATCAGATAGTGGCAAACTGGTAAAATAGTGTCTTAGCATAAACGCATGTACTATTTCAAAACCAGAATTCAGACTTAATTAGAGCTATAACTCTCACTCACCTCCTAACACTTGGTGGTAGGTCACATTTTGGATTTAGCTGTGGGAAGGTTTTGCCCTTTCTTATTTATTTGATAGTCACTTCCACATTTGGAAATTGCTAGATCATTGTTATTGGAGAGCTTTAGAGCATGAACACAGACTTACTTTCCAGTTTACCCAGTGCAGCAGTTAATGGTAGGCCTCAGAGACTGAGAAAAATATATCCAATAATGAGTAAGTTCTGTGTCTTTTCTGTTTTCCTTTATTTCTCTAAAGTTGTCAGTATAATATGTGATGGAAGTAAATTTTAGCTCTGATCAACAGCAATGGAGGTCAGGCTTTGGCAGTTATATAAGTCCAATGAGGTTAACTAGCCCATAAAAAACAAGTGCTGAAGTGTTCATTTCTCTGTGGGTTATACCGCTGGGTGACTTGCTTTTCCTGTTATAACCATTTTATTACAAGTTTCTACAGCAAAGAAAATGTTAAGTGATTTCTGGAGAAGACATGAACAATAAAAGTGACTGTAGCTTTTATATCATATATATTATTTGTGTATATCAGAATGACCCAAATAGAGTTCTGATTTTTTTTCTACAACGGAAAAGTAAAAAATAGACTAGATGGTATGCTACTAAATTTACTAGCGCATTTTTAAAATGACAGGTGAAATACATTTTTTTTTCCTGTTGGTATATTTGATTTTGTGATTACAACAACTTTTTAAAATGTGATTTTTCTGAAGCCAGAAGAATAAAATTGGAGCCTGGGAATGAATACATTGTCAACATGACTTCCTTTTTCCACCGACCAATGATGGGACATTAGAATTTGACCTGTCATCATTTAATTATCTAAAATATACAGTATCTTCTCATAACCTTAAATTAAACTTACTTTCTGCAGCTATTTCATTTCACTCAGAATTATGCTGGGAGCATTTTCTTATTTTGTGTGAAAAAAAAAGTTTGTATATGGGCTAAACCTGTGGCAGCAGAGCCTTTCCCTTGAGAAATGTATGTAACTCTTCCTTATATCCCTTATTTAACGAGCAAATCTCTTCAGCTGCCATAACACACAACATTTACAAGCCAGAAGTTACACACATGAGTTAGCATATCTTTAGAGGACTGTTCTTTTTTTCTGGAAAAACAGGTGAAAATTAAACAAATATTGTACACTTTCAAAAGGAATAATTTTGACACCGAATTAATTTTTTCATTTTCTATGGGACCAGGTATACAGTGACCAGAGCCTTTAGGAAACACCTAATTCTAATTTTATATATGTAGTACTGTCAGTCAACAGAATTGCTCGTATAATAAAGATTTAACAATATGGTTAAGAGTTCTACTCTTAAGGCATGGAAGCCATTAAACTGGTAAAATCTGGCACTGTTCTCCTGAAGTCAGTGGACTAACTAGCAAAGCATTGTGCCCTTTTGCATTCAGTCTTCTATGTTTTTCATAAACAGCTTGAATAATCAGACCTTAGGCTTTTGAAGTTAAATAAAAACTTTAAAGAGGAAATGGTGACACTGGCTATATGCTGCAGTTTGTGGAATTTAAAGAAGAGGTCCTCAGCTCCAGTTGTTGCATCAATCTCTGTCACTGACCTTTCACTGGGCAGCTGAGCTCTCTCAATCTGTTTTGTCTTTTAACTCTTCACTTTATTTAGGCTTTAAAGCTTTCTAGACAAGCATCTAACTTTTATAGAGTGTGCAAGTAGACCCTCCCATGATGGATCCACATTGAGTGGTTGTGACCTCCAGCTGGCATCATTGTACAGGCAACAAACAACAGCCATAACATCCCAGGCCGGAGTTCTTCCACAAAGATTGTATGTCTCCTGAGACTTTCCTTATACCTTTGCATAAAGCCAGAGGAAACTTTGAAAAGGCAGATAACGATTTCTTCACAGAATAGTAGGAATGTCTCAACAGACAGAGTATTAAAAAAGAATGCTAAGCACATATTTATGAAATGGGAGATCCTCAGATAAAAGTCATTATAATAAATAAGCATTGTTCATTTGAAACTATTTCTCTGAAGAGAACGCATTTATTTTTAAGCACCGAAATCAATGGAACTGCTGCTTAAAAATTGATGGTGCAATATGGCCCATGTTATCAATGGTTTACATTTATTCACTCTATTGTCTGAGATTTTCAGTTGATTGTCTTTTGGATTAGCTGTCGAGCTTCTTGAATTGCAGCCCAAACTTGATCTTCTGTGGGATAATGCTTTATAAGTTTCATTTCAGGCAAGCTTCTACTCAAAATAATGTCTACAGAATCTGACTTATCATAGTTCTTCTGGTGGAAATTAATTATTCTATGATCACGTACCCTATTACTCAACTGGAATACCAGAATTTCTCAACTGGAATTTTTTAATTGAATGTGGTAGCTCTGGATTTCTTTATTTAGCAGTAGATGACACTTTCTATGCTGTTCCGTAAGCGGAGTCTTTCCAAGTAGTCTAATGCTCTGAGGGAGTTGCTGTCTACCAGAGAACACAAATACTTGCATATGCTTCCCTAAGGAGGATTTGGAGGACTGATACAGAAAGAGCCATTGCTCTACTTATTTGAGCCTTTTTAATGCACAGACAAGCACAAATCAGTAAGGTTCTGGTTCATCACACATCAGCACACAGAAGGTAACAGGTAAGGTTGCATATGCAGAAAACAGCAGAGAAATAAAGAAAATCAGTCACCTAAAATATGTTAAGCACTGGAAATATTGTCTTGCATTCAAGATAACTGCCTATCAACTATTCTTTGTATGTTAGTTTAAGCCTTGCCATGAAGCTACTGCGGTGAATATGAAAGTGGCCTGTATGGGCCATAGGTCTGATTCAATGTGGCTGTTCTCCTGGTGAAGGTCTGGGAAAGGTTTTTGGGTTGGTTTATTTTATGATGATGATTATTATTATTATTATTTCTAGCAATGACTGGTGCAATATACCTTTTTCTGAACACTTTCCTGAGAAGGAGAAGTTATCTAGAGCATAAGTGGTGAAGGTTTCCAGAGCAATTTGTGTGTGATCAAGTCTCAGTTCCACAGGTTTAAGTTAACCTGATCATAAATCGTCAGTTTAGTACAAAACAAAGTCAATCACCATAAAGACAGCAGGACTAGAGTATCAAAAGTATAAAATGTGTAATATAGACTTCAGACTGCCTAAAATACAACAGTACAATATACAAGGAATATTTGGCTTATACAAATTATAATTCAGCAGCTAAACTGATTTAATAGGAAACTAGATTTGCTTTGAAATTATTGCAGGAAGCAATAATTTAATGTGTTTTAAATTGTAACCTATTATTATATTAGTAAAATTGATCCTAGAACTATTCTGAAGAAACAATTCCTCTCTGTCCTTCTGCACCTTTATTCCTATAGACAAATAACTTGATTGTTAGAAGCAATAATTACACAATAAGATTTTACTAACTGGTCAAGAAGAACAAGGGCATCTTTTAAAGAAATAAAATCAAAGAGCAAGTCTATGTTCTCCCTGCTCTAAGAATTGCTTGTCCTAGTTTTCAGCTTACTGTAAGTCTCTCATACACATAACCCCCCACTCCCACCCCCCTTTATTGCTCTGCTAAGTCTGATTTGTAAAAGGCAGGGTGAAGAGTTCAGACAGGCATCTAAGCACCCCAAACAAAATAGCTCTGATTCCTGTACTGTACATGAACAAACAAGAGATGCATCCCATCGGACTCTCGACAGATCTGTCATTGTTTACCATTAGCTCTGTCATATTCGCATGCCTTGTCATTCTGTGCAGTGGGGCAGGGGATGGCCCGCTGCCGAACTGCCGATTTGCAGAACTGACTTATATCTCCCGTTCTCTGTAGATGCTGCCGGCAGCATAATTCCTGATGAAAGTGTGCTCCCTAGTGTTACAGCGCTACAAAGGCCAGAGAGCTCCAGCTAGGAAGGCAGAGGGAAAAAAGATCTCTGAGTATTACTTTAGCAGATCCTTCTGTTTCTGGACGGCTTATTCTGTTCAGGGTATCTATTTTATTACTTGTGAAATACCATACACGTTTAGTTTTCAAAATAAAAACCAGGTTCAGTCAGTTTCTTCTTTTCTTTTGAAAAAGGTAAGAAGTATTTCATTGGTTATGACTCAGCAATAGCCTTTCAATCTGGCATAAAAGACTCTGCCTACAAAAAGCTCAATGACATAGATATTTGAATACATCAGTGGCCTGAGTTTTACTGCTTTTCAATGTCAATAGTGGCCTCCGATTTCCATCAACATTTGGCTTATCAGCATTTTTAAAATAAGGCTCACGGACCTCAGGTGTGCTGGTGGCTCAGCTGTGCCTATAATTTATTGCACCTGCTGTGTATTACAGGATGCAAAGGTAAAACCTAATGATTTTAACTCAAAAATTTCACAGACCCTGCAGGACATAGCTATCTATATTGAGCCTTTGTACCTATAGTGATGATGGGTTACACCACCCAACTTTCAGCATTTAAATTTAAGAAAGTTTGAAGACCAAGCTTTTAATTGGCCACCAAGGCTAATGTTATGTACAGTGGGGAGAGACAAATACCTCCAGATAGTGTTTCATTTCACCTATGTTAGAGACCTGGTTTAGGCTGAAGCAGATTACCCTATCACCAGATTAAAACAGATGTTGAATTTTCACACTACCAAAGTCAAATAAGGTGAAATCCACTGTAAGTGCCAAGTCATAAAATTTTCATGTGGTAAAATGTGAATACATGTAAAATTTTATATTTGTACATTTTTCACAGATTACATTGTTACACAAGACACCCCACACCGGGGAATAAAACACACAGTATTTAGCGATGTGAATGCACATAATACCAGCACTATTGACTGCAGTGAAGTCACCCCAGAGGCACAGTGCACAGATCAGAATCCAGGTTAACGGAAAGCCATGGAACTGATCTCGCATCCCTCCAGCACCTCTAATAGAAATTGCTTATTCTGGTGATATCACAATCTTGTCCAATGACAGTGTTACAAAGAGAAAATTATAATCTGATATAGTAGATAGCATAAAAGCTCATTAGGAAGAGGAACTTTACAGAATTTTCTTAGAATACTTTTTTTAAAGAGCAAAACATAGTGTATAAATCTTGTGACTGCAATTGAGTTTAGAAAGCACAAATTACATACTTGTTAATCTCATCCATAATGTATCAATAAACAGGTGATAAATATTTCAGATATAATTAATATCTGAGAGAGCTTTAGGCATCTGCTTCACAAGCACAATCACCTTTTTAACAATCCAAAGGAAATTATTTGCTTCTACAAGAATAATAGCAAGAAGGAAGCCTGTATTTTCTAAATGCTGTTACATGTGTATGTTCATGAAGAATATATAGTTTACTATGCAAATAGCCCAGCTGAGTATAGCAGCAGTACTGTAAGTGTAAAACAATAGTATTTTCTGGAGCACTTTTCAAGCTCTGGACCAACACTGGAAAAACTGAAAATAAAATAAGGGATCAAAATTCATATTCTCTGCATTTCTCTTATTAAAAACTACCCTACATTTGCTGACATACCCAAGAAAACATTTTAATAGATCTTCTGCTGACTACTACATGGGCTAGGGAGCTAAGTATAGCTTAACATCTATCAAAAATTAAATTTACATAATAATTATGTATGTGCTGGAGTATAAAGTAGCTGATATCTTAGGCTCCCTTCCAATCACAGATTTGTCTAAAGTCAGTAAATTTGCAGATATTTAAATTTGTTTAATTATTTCTTTTTTTCTTTTCTGCCTTCACAATCACTTGTTAGGAAATAACTGCCATCAGCAAAGACCCACATTTTATTACGTACAGGGAATATAAACTGTACTATAAAGAAGAAAATTAACACAAACACACCTCTTTGTGCAACCATGTAGGAGTTAAAGTTTTAAATTTCATAAGTGTAAAACGAAAATTATTTACAGGCTGTAAAGACTTGATGAATCCCTGTAATATACCAATCCTGGTTAGTACCTCAGACTGTCTCTGATTTCATTTAGACCCCAAACTTAATTTTAAATGTGGGACCTATTTACCCCCTGTTATGTTTTACTTCCTCATGTATCTAAACACCACAGGAGGTAACAGCAGAAGGGTCTGCAACCAACACCATGTTTTCACCTAAAGTATGAAAAATCATACGCTACTCTCACATCTGAAAGACTCCACACCAAAGAGGAAGGAAATAGAACATGAAAAAACCTGCTGATGTCTTACTATGTCATCGGTGTTTCTATATTTCTCATACTAGTTAATGTATGGTGGACTTTGGTATTAAACTTTTGTGAAAAAATAAGCTGTTCCTTGTGAGTTCCTTTAGAGGAAGCCCTCACGCAACAAACAAGAAACTATCTAGTGGGAAGTGCTTTTCAAAACGTGGGACACATTTTTGTATTTGGAATAGGAACACAACTCAACCCATTCTCCTCGTATCCAAGTGGAATCAGGGGAACATTTCAACCACCACTGTATTATTCTGTTTACTAGAAACAGCAGGGTATTTTATTTTCATTAGAGTTAATGTGTTACTCAAATGCTTCCTACAATGGTACATACAATAGTACTCTGCTTATATGGAGCATAATCATTATCATTTTTAATTAATCCATTTTGACCTTTTAATTTGTGATTTATAAAAAGCAAACAGAGTCTGGTGGTGTGGGACTGATCTGACATTTATTCAAAGGATAATTTAAGTCTTTAAGATTTCTGTAAGAAAGGAAATACAGACAACTGGTCACATGAGTTCACTGATAACACCAATAATACTTTAAAGTTTCTTTCTCCAAATATACTTGGGTTTGGTTTGTTTACTGACTCTCCTACATATTCTGCAAGCACAAATTATATTTTAGTGAGCTGCTATAGTCTACAGCTGACTGCACTCTGACTGACTTGATCTTATTCCTTCTTTTTTCCTGCTTCATCTGTGAAGTTCATCTAGTGCACTCTTGTTGCCCAGAAAGTACCAAGTCCTGCTTGATTTTAAAATATATAGCTTATAAAAGGCTTGTGGTGACCCTTGAATTTTACATCCTTGTAATGAAATACAGAAATGCTTTCTTCTAGCAATTGGCTTTCATAACACAGCTTACAAATCACTTTATTTCCTACTCATACATCAAAGCCCTGATCTTCTAACAAGTTCTATAAGGGTACAGGGTTCAGCCCAAATGGAACTCAGATCACAGTTTAGGTCCTACAGCGTGCCTCTGCTTCTCTTCCCACTTAGGATTTGAAATAGTACAAATAAGCAAGCAAAAAGAATCCCTGTAATTCCATACATTTTAAAGGTAAAAACCTGAAATGATCGCCTAAAATAAAAACAATGGAAACATTACAGATGGGAATGAATTTGATGAATGTGGTGCATAGCATATATTTGGAAGAAAAATTACCTTAGATCAATGATTTTAGTGGGAAATATATTGTACAAGGTATGTAAAAATCAGCTGACACTCACTATGAATAGACTGTTCTAATTGAAGGTATACTTGCTTTTGTGATAAATGGCATGATGATTGTATTATAGATAATTATAGTAATTTTGAAATGTTTTATAGTTATGTTTTAAGTTTATTATATTAATGCTGTGGATTATTGCTTTTCATGCAGTTTTTTTATATAATTCTCAAAGAATTTATGCTACACGTTAAGGAACAGAATCTAACTTATTATTCCACAGCAAGCTTAACATAACTTCAAGTATTCTTTTCTTTTCCGCCAGTTAATCTCTTTTGCTTCCCCACCCTTCAGCTAATAGGTAGGTAACCTTAGGTGCACAGCCATTTTAAAAGAAAAAAATCAAGCTCTTAGACACATGTAAAAACCATCTCAAAGGCAGAATGACAAGAAAGTATGAAACTTCCTGGAGAATGGGAAATACTATCTGAAGTAAAAAATTATTTTTATCTGTACCCAGAGATATATAATATGATCTGCGGTACTGCTGTATAGTAGAGCAAGAGGAACAAGACAATCCTATTTTTTCACTTTTTATCACAATTACTTTATAGAGGTGAGAACGATTTTCAGAATGGGGTTCTGTGTATAAGCTTCTTTCCAGAGATTCCCTAAAATGTCTTAGGAAAAATTTTATTCAGCTTTACTGTCAGGAAAATTCCCTGTTTCAAAGTGTCCCTAGTAATAATTTAGAGAAATCCAAAGACACACCACCTTTCCGCTGGCAAAGAAACACAAATGAACCCTTCTTACTGAATAAGAAACTTTGATTTTTAGTTTCTGAAAAATCCAAAATACTTTTGATTGTTGTAGGTTTGGGCCTTCTCACTTATGATTTTTTTTTCCCAGTTTTGAAAAAGATGTAATTCACTTCAGAAGGAAATTCCTTGGACTACAAGCAGCCAACATAAAGCAACAGGGAAAACAGCAAATGTCCCAAAGTACTTCAAAGCTCAACAACATTCCTTATTCAGAGCCTGAATCTGAATTAACGTCTGCATCACTTTCACTCACAACCAGTTGAGAAGAAAGGTAGTTGGCTATAAGAACTGGCTGTATCATTCTGTTCTTACAGGCCCAGTCTGATGTTCTGTCAATGACTCTGAAGTCTGCAGCTGTTTCTAAGTTCTCAAATTCTGACCCTTTGCCAGAGCTTTGACAATATTTGCTATGGCAGAGAACTTGCACTTAAACTGATGTATGTCCTGGAGATCCAAGGTCATCTGCCTTTCCCATACCTTTTGTTTCCACATATTGGAGTGATAGTGCAAATATGGTCTGTAGCCACATCTAACTGACCCAGGTAGTACACATATACTTCTGTGCATTTCCTTTTCTTAGGCATGAGCAGGATTTTGAACACCACACGGTTTGATTTTCTGCAGTGAATGAGGATTCATGGCTATTTTCATCTTAATGGAATATATTGTAACTCCTCCTCCTCATTCTCTCATACGTCTTTTTGTTCCGTCATACTCACATGCTTGGCCTCTACCAGCTGAAATGTCATTTAATGAATCAGATTAAACAGTGCTGTCATCAGAAACAGCATCAGCATTTCTGTTTGACTTCTGGTTTTGTAATGTTTTGGTCTCTCTTAGAAATTTAAGGTCAGATAAAATTTTAATATATCTGACATTTGGAATTGTAAGCATATGTCTAGGACACAGACAGTAAGAAAATTACTGGGACGTAGTGAAAATTTTACCAAAGAAAGCATCTATATCTTCTCCACTTGCAGCCAAAAAAAGCTGCAAACAAACTAAACAAACCAACCAAACAAACCTTTCTCCAGCTAGTAACTATTAAGTAAAAAGGTTTTTGTGAATAAATACTTTGTAGGGAAGATGGAGGAGAAAAAAGTAAAAAAAGAAAGGAGTTTAGCAAAAGGACTAGAGGACATAAAGCAGGCAGAAGAGTAGCAAAGTAAAGGAAAAATTAAGCTTAACCAACAGGAAAATCTTCCTGACCATGAATTTGCGAAGACCATGAAAATGACTGAAGTGAAATAATGAAAACATTTCATTACTTGGAATATTTACACTTTTTCTGTGAGAAAGAGCTAACTATTACAATAAAAATTCAATCAAGAACTTAAGAGCCTATAAATCTACCTCTACATCTTAATACCTAAGGGTCTTTTGTGATTATATATGTTTCTCACAATTTTCTTGTGAACATCAAATAACCACATAATTTTGACAATCAGTAACCCCTAAGATTTACCCTGTGAATCACAAAACGGACTATCAAATCAAACCTGAGTTAGAGGTACTGTGCACTAGCAGAACATGCTATTAAAATGATAGATTAAGCTGCTACTTATCAAAATCAGGCTTCCATGGCAGAACGCTGTGTGGAAGAAAAGTTTTCAAAGAGTATTGTTCCTGAAGAAGGCAGGGAGTGCCCTTTAGGTACACTCTTGATCATGAGAGGCTCTGGCAGTGGTCTTCCTATACTACCCCAACCTTGTCTTCCACAGGGCTACACCCGCAGGCTGAGTTTTAGCTGTCCAAAAGAAGCAGAGCAATAAAGTTGGGAACCAGATGGCAGCGTGATGGACTTCACATGGAAGCAGACAACTGACATACATCTAACTCAAGCTTTCTGAAGACAGGGTAGGGCATGTATGAATCCATGGTTATGAGTTCACGAGCCATTCCACCCACTGTGGAGATGAAATCTCAAAATGCCACAATCCAGAATCTGCAATCTTGGGTTTTAAAGTTGTTCTGTATAGAGGAAAAAATGTACTCATAGCTCAGAAATAGGATATATATGAGCACATACAGGAGCCAATATACAGAATACAAGAAGGTTTGCCAAAAAGGATTTAAAACTGTTCAAGTGAAACCCAGCTGCTTTGATATTTCTATGCAAAAAGTGAGGCTTGGATTCCACCATTTGAGGTTTTGCAGTAGCAGTTCACTCAGCTCAGGTTTCATTGTAACCTCCTGGTTTCACTTATAACCAACTGTTAAACGTTTTCTTTTGGTAAGGAACTTTTCTTACTTGCTTTCTGCCCAGATAGGAATGACTTTGGAAAGTCTGAGCAAAGTCCAGACATATGTTTGATTTAAATTAAAGGGGGAGGGGGAAAGGGACATTAGCCTTTTTCATTACCAAAGCTATTTTAAAGTGACAGTCTTTAAATCAGAAAATGCTTCTGTATTTTAACCGAAAAATATTTGCCTGGGTAATAAAGAATTTAAAGGATCTTAAAAAAACAAAAACACAGAAAAAAACAGTCAAAACCAACAAAAGCTTAAACAAAACCTAACAAAAATACCCAAATGAAAACTAGACTGAACTAATCCTAGTATTAGGATACAGACAGACACTCACACAGGCACTGATTGCATATAACAAGGAACAATTTAAAAAATTTTCCAATGTCCAAGGTGCATCTGATGCCCCAAAATGAGCATCCAGCTAAAATCCCTGGACCACAACAGGAAAAGTTTTCCTTGGTATTTTTTAGATACTATAGAAGTATAATAGAAGCAGTAGAGTAATAGTAAATAGAAGCAATTTTCTACCTATCCAAAGAACATAGGCCAAAATTCCAAAATGAAGGTATCAAGATATGCTAAAATATACATCTCTACTATTACAGAAAATTTGAAATAATTTCACAGGAAAAACAATACAACCCATCTTAAACCCAAGCCACATAAATTTATTATTTCTCAGTTCTACTAGAAATCTCACCCCTCTCCCCCCCAAAGAAACCCCAACAAAGAATACCCCAAAGACTCCTCTACAACATCCTAGTCATGACTGAGAAGTATAGCAGTAACCAAAAGCTCTTCTCTCTGAGCAATATAAATAACTGCAATGGGCAATGCAACTGAAACCACCTTTTTGAAATTAATTTGACATGCAAATTCCAGCTTCTACAGGTTTTATTTGTACCCTTATTGTGGGACTTCGTGAATTTTCATGAGTTTGCATCTAAAAAATCTTGTTTATGAAGGATTAAAATTAGTTTAACCCAAGTACATTTAAATTTGGTTTGACTAGAAAACAACTTTTGGGGGTTGACTAATTAATATAATTTACACGAGTTGAATAACACACAGTTGAATAACTGTGCAGATAGTTTTTCTTGTATTTCAGCCACGAGGTAAATCAAATGTACTTACAAAGTCATGTTTTTTTATGTATCAATGGGTGTTAAAATGTTAGCTTCCAAAAGTTCACATTAACCTGAGCCTGAAGCTTGTTTCCTCAATGAAAGCATTAGTGCTTCTAAAGAACAGATGGAAAGGTAGGGAAGATGTCACTTCCACAAGCAAGTCTTAAGTTTTAGGCATAGGAACTCAGAGGTATAGAGGCACAAGTGAATGGCTCTAACCCTCAATCATTTCTGACAGAGCAAAAGCATGTCAGCACACCTTTGCCAAAGCACAGTTGTGCCATATGCTACAGAAGCCTGATCCTCTACTGAGCTGCACTAAATAATGTTCTACAAGGCAGAGCAAGAAAATTAAGAAAGAACATTTTATTAAGAACTTGAGGGAAGCATTTTAGGTTACAGAGATCAGGAATAAGGGCAATTCATTCATAAGATATTACAGAAAAGCTGGACTGAGTATATTTTCAATGTAAAAGGCCTCATTTCCACTTTTTCCCTTAAACTGAGCTTTGCCAATTTGCGCGTGTTGGCCCTTCAAAGCTACATGCAATACATCAAAATGCACAATGTTGAATGAAACATAGCCTATAGACTATGACTATATAAAAAAGAGAAGCCTGTAAGTAAGCAGACATAGTTTTTGAATTTTTGAATTTGAATTCACTTTTGAAATGCAGTAGTTCTCTAGAAGGTCTTTGGAGAGATCCAGATATCATGTGGCTATTAACATAATCTCAACTAGTTATACAGGGTATCTATTTGCATCTGCAACTGATCTAGATTGATGCATTTATTTAAAGCGCTATTCTTCTTGCAGTTCAGGGGAGAAACCAACATTTCTTCTCTTTTAGAGATAAAAGGTCAGTACAAAAAAAAAATGCATGTAGTATAAAACAAGAATAATTACAAAGTGTGAATGGAAGAAAAGGATTAACATTTTGAAATATTGTATATTCTTAAATCAAAGATAGAAATAAATGCAATATGAAGTTCCATTAACTATTTAGTTGCTTTGAGGAATTGGTTCTTCAGCACACACACGCTTGCACACACAGACGTTTCTAATTGATACAAGAGGGCAATTAAAGTAGTTCACCACTTAGCCATGATCAGCTAACTTCTACCATTTTGTCCAGTGATTAGCAATATTGGTATTTTTAAGCCCTTTCTCTAACATGAAAAGCTGCAAAAGTCTGACAGATAGTGGTCTTGTAAAGTAAATTGAATCCTTTTGGCTTTTAGAAGGGAAAAGTGGTAGCAAATGTGAAAAGCATTAAAGACATTTTATTGCATGCCTGCTGACAGGAATAGGTTTTACTGATCTGGTTTACCTCCCAAAATGAATAAAAAATAATCCCAATGTGGAAAGTAATAAATAATTTTAGCCAGAGGAATAAAAAAATTTGCTTACCAAATTAAAATATAATGAATTAATTTTATTACTATTCAATATTTCTGATCACTAAATCTATCAAGAGAAGAAGCAGAAAAACTAATCTCCTTCTGTAAATCCATAGCCTCCATATAGAACTATGGAAGCAGAGAATGGAGTGATTTACAGAGCTTTCATTTTCCTAACAGTCTTTCACTAAATTGTTTGAAGTCACTCTTCATTTTAACACCATCATTTGCAATTTAAAACAGTGCAATTTATCAAGGAATTGTCCTATTAAGATTAAATATTTTCTTCTGGCTTTGAGTAGTATTTATTACATAAAATGAACATGATCCAAATCCAGTATCTAGACCACTGTTTGTAAGTTGCTTAATTTTCCTGTTAATATTTGGAGGGCACTTGAATTTCTGTTCCATTAGGCAAGAGCAGTCATTTTCTGCAAATGGACAAGGCACTGTCTGTCAACCACATCTAAAAGCACTAGTAATATAACTGGGGTTTGGTTTCTAATTTGAAGTCAGAGAGTGAAAAAAAAAAAGAAAGAAATACATTGTCTTCAGTTAAAAAAGCATATTGTCCTTTCTGAAGTCTGCAATTGCTTGCTGAAATAATTTTGAAAATATTCACACCTTTTTTTTCCCCTCATATTTTCAAACTTGTGGGAAATTTTTTTGTCTTCCTTCATGCCCAATAGAAGGAGTTCTACCACCAGTTTCTCCCCCCAAAATCAGTCTAATTGCTGATATTTAGCTCCAAATTGAAGCCAGACTCTTCAGTGGCACATTATCCCTGAGTAGCAATTAAAAATAAATAATTTCAGTCTGCAACTCTGACTGTCTTCCCAGGAAATCAGGAAGCATGCTTGTAGTGCAGCATGGCTTTTCTCAGCTTGGAGTCCAAACCAAAAGTGAGCATACTGCCAAGTTAGCTGTTCAGAGACAGCTGGCAATAACCTTGCAAGTAGTGTATGTTGAAAATGAAGACAAATAAAGTGTTTAAATATATGCACTTTAATTTCAATATTTAGGAAAACAATTCAACCCCAGACAATGTATATATGCCTTAAGGAAAGGGTTGCCATTTCCAGTATGCCTTTGAAAAATCATCTATCTGCTGAGATAAGCAATATGTGTTGTCTAGGACTTAAAAGCTGGCTGGCCTTGTATTGTATTTTCCATCACTGTCCATGACTTACTGTAAGAACTTGTGAAAGTCATCTGACCGATTTGATTCTATTCCCAAAATACAAAACAAAGCTAATTTACTTACCTTTATCCAAGACTTTTGTGAGCCTCAGATGTATTTAACCCCCTGTGTGACGCTAGCAGATATCATTATTTTAAGTTCTTTTGGGTAGATTCGATCATCAGTTCTACTCACACAAATTCAACACCATCAATGTGTTTTGTTTTTATATTCAAGTGGGTGTAAATAGCAGTTGAATTTGTGACTTTTATTTTAAACACAGTTCTTGTGCTTTTCATAGTCTTACTTGCAAGAAAGAAAAGAAAGGAAAAGAAGAGAAAGGAAAAGAAGAGAAAGGAAAAGAAAAAAGGAAAAAAAAGAAGAGAAGAGAAGAGAAGAGAAGAGAAGAGAAGAGAAGAGAAGAGA
>JAOXJM010000001.1:151870093-151880865 GCA_026413425.1 Tringa solitaria
GGGGGGGGTTGGGGAGAGATATCATTAAAATTATATGCTGCGCATGATGTCACAGCAAAACTTATATTGTTTGTTGTGTGCATCTATTGGATTTTTTTCTAGCTCACTGAAAATAAATATAAATGATGTTTTCACAACATTAATGAAGATTTGATATCTTTGGCAATATAGGAGTAGTTTCTTTTCTTTCTCCTTTGTCTCATAAATCTTGCTGAGGAAGATGTAGTTACTTCAATACATTGTTGATTTTTATACCATCTTTTGGGCTCAGGATAATGAGTTACAAAAATTATATTGATCTCACACCAGCTAGGTAAATCTTCCATGACCTTGTATTTTCTTTGCTTTCCCCTCACACCTGTCTCCTTTTGTTTGCTTTGTTAGTTTTTCTAATACATCCTAGAGTAAGCTGCTTTCAGTATACAAATGGTTCAGACAGAATGAAGATAAAAAAAGATGTTACATATATGCTGTATTGGAATAAATTTCTCTGTGTAGGTCCTCTGACTTCAAGTAAGCTCAAATACTCAGTTGCTCAATTGTGTTCTTATCCTTGTATTGATGTTCCTTCACTCCCATCCTTTCTCTTTTTTTTTTTCTTGAATGAACCCAGGGAAATACTAGAATAAAAGAAGGAACATTTTAATCCAAGTCTGCATAATAATGTCACTTTGATCTTCCATAGAGATTCTACAACCTTAAATTACCTCCAAGATGGATGGAAATATTGCTGTTTGCCTTGATGAAGATATTACTGAGGAACAGAACATGTATTATTGCCCATAAGCATAAAGCAAACACTTAACTTACTATCATATTTCTGTTGCAGATCTTGTAGGTTTTTCGTGTGGAATCTCAGTAAAGGTTGCAGGACTTCGCAGTGACAGAAAGAATGAGATCAAGAAACCACAATCAGACACAATGTTCAAGCATCTGCTACAACTAGCAAGCAAACAAACAAGCAAACACATTAAATTTCCAGACACTATCTTGAAAGTAATTTCTCCCATGTTCATACATCTTTTTTCTCCATTCATCAGCAGTCAGTCCATAAAATTATTTTCCGTAATCTTAAATTACTTGATAGGCAATGACATTCACCTATCTCTTATCTCTCTGAGCTTTCCAGAATGTCGCAGAAATATTCTTTGGTATAGGGCATTGAGATAACTACAGGTTTATAACAGTGTTTTCATGGGCAATTAAAGCTATTTTTCCAAGCTTCCCTTACTGGACTTAATCAAATTCTTCTGCTTTATTTTGTTTCCATCAGCTTTATTTTGTTTCCTTACCTTTATAATATGCCTAGGAGTTTCTGACACTTTAACTCTCTCAAACATGAAACTGGAGAGTGTGAAATTTCATCTTCCAGAACATGAGAATTAATTCTGCCCCCACTAAATGTGATGAAGAGTCAGAATCTTCAAATTTTGTCTCTGTTTGCTGAAAATTCCTCCTTTTTTTATTTTTCATTATTTCTCTCTCTAAAGGCTATGACACATATACACAAGTTTTGAAAAAAATCTGAATTATAATAAAAAGTAATCTGTTTTCATATTATTGCTCATCCATGATTCTCCTTCTAAAAGTACCACATCGAGATCTTTGGTCAAGAAAAAGATTAAGTTGTTCTTTCAATAATATTTACAAACTGACTGTTACAGATAAGAGGTAGGAAAATGAAAAGTGAGTGGGGGGTTTGGTGACATTTTTGTTTCCTTCTTGTTTATAAAGCTCACTTTTTATCCTTCTTGAAAAGGCTAGAAAGTAATGGAAATTCTCTAGAATTTTCTGATTTTTTTTTTATTCTGGTGATATATGTTCAAGCCTTGGGTAATCACATGGGAGCAAAAGATTCTCCTAATGTGAACTTAAACCAAACTCATCAAGAGCAAACAATGCCTTTAGAGGAATCATTATTTGTGGAAACAAAGCTGCAAGCACTTTTAAGGAGCTTTATTGGAAATTTTTTACATCATTTTAATATACCAATCATTAGAAATAATCAGCATTATTGCCACTAAAAGGAAGTTCTGCATTCACAAATTAAAAGGGCACTGTTAAAACTCAAGAACAGCCAGGCAGTTTTAAAATTAATGAATGTGAGCAAAGAGACTTTCAAGGTAACATTATGGAACACAGAAAAAAGGTAGACCTTGTTCCCAAATTGTCATATCTATTTAAAAATAGAAACACAGTCAACATCAGCCACTGGGCAAATCAAATTACTTAGCCACATAATTTTTTTCAATGTAGTGGCCAGTTCCCTCCCTGCCTCCAATGTTACCACAGCTTATTGACAGGTAGATTCACTTATTGCTCAGGACTGACATAACTAAAAACTCCTGCTGTATTATAAATTGCATTTTGCTCAGGTCACAAAGTTGCCGCGTTGAACAATTGTAGTGAGACTGAGAGACATATTTTAAACTGAAATGCCTCATTTTCATGAAATTCATTAGCATGCTTTTACTAGTTACATGCTAACCTGTGCCTGGCTAGATCTCTACAAGTTTCAATGGTTTTTAACGATGTTTACATAAACAAAGGACTCCACTAGCCCAACACAATTTCAGGATCAGAGCCCAAATCTTTTGCCTGCATATGTTGAACTAAGTTTTCCTGTGTTCTCTTTTCCTATTATATACTTTACATAGACTTTACTTCAGCCATATTTTTCTTGCATTTATTCCAGTTGCATTTTGTCAGATATGCTTGTTCCTTACAGAAATTAGTACAGAAATACAAAAGTATCGCATATTAAATTCTTGACTGGGGGGAGGGGAATATTAATAGTTAGTTTTAGCATTTGTACAACTTCTTGGATTTTAATGATCAGTCCCATCCATTTTTGTGATACACAAATCTTAAATGAAGTTGATTAATTTCTACAGGAGAAGGACAGTGCAGATGTATGATATAACTTTCAGGACTGGTACCTTTTTTATCCATATTTTGATTATGTGAGTCAGTCATCAATGTTTTCTTTTGCATTTTCTTAAGATGTGGTAATTATACCAAGCTTAGAGCTAAGCAGAATAAAATCAATAAATTATACCAACTTTTTACAGTAATTTTTCTACACTATAAAAAGAAGTCATTTTTTCCAGTCCATTCCTTTAGAAAAACACTGTCTCTTAAGTGTAGAATATTTTGATTACTATATATAAAAATATACAATGTTTGTTTTACATACTCTCCATATCCTGAAGCAAATCTAAAATTAGTAAAGTGGTTGAGCCATCAGAAAAAGCTATATCAATCTTCTGACATAGATACAATGCAAAAATATTGAATATTCCTTCTAAGTTTAAAATATACATCAACTTCCATTTATCTCACAAAGATATTTAAGATGCTATATAGTGACACTTTTCATACAAATCAATTCTGTAAGAGACATATAAAAAACACCATAAAAGATGCCTATGAGTTGTAAACATAGATATATATAAAGCATTAAAATTTGAGTTTTCTTTCAGTTTCTTTCAGACCCCAAAATTTTCTGGTTTCTAGATCTGCCACTAGAAAAGTGAAGATTTGCCAGTCCATGTGTTAGGAGCTGTGATAGTACACTGTGCTCAGGACACAAGCAGAGCAGGCTACTATACTGTTTCTCTGTCCTATATCACTAATTAGAAAAGTGAGATGAGACAGCCTTAGCTGTTATGCTTCACATCAGAAGAATTGTTCAAAGTATACAAATGAAAGGTACTCTCTTGCCTTGTTCTTTTATTGGACCATAACCTGAGGTTACTCCTTGCGAATGGATTCTGTAAGTTGATGTATTCATTTAGATAGATAGTCACACTGAAAAAAGCTACTAGGCTTGTGGAAACTTAATAATCTGTATCCCAATTTGATATTTTTAAGGCTCAAATAGTGATTTTAATGCTGCGTTTATGAAAGGCATAATTTTAAATACAAGTTCTAGTTAAATGAATGTCAAATAGAATCTCACTTGAACTAGCAGTCAGTAAAGATACAGAACGTACTTTAGGTAGAAGTATAATCAAAAGATAAAAAAATGCTGCAATGCATTTGAAAGAAAATTGTCACTGAACCAACTCCATGTATAAATAAATTCCGTAGTGTTGAATGTATATCATATCTGTTTTTACCCAACAGAAAGGAAGCAATTCGCCGGTAATGCAAGTAATATTATGCACGCTGTTGATTTCAAAGGTCTGCAAGGTATACTGAGCTAGCTCTCCCTTTGCAAAATAGCAAGTTTTAAACTAACCAAAGGAATGTTCTTTTTAAAACTTGCTATTACCATGTTACTGTTGTACGTTGACAGGGAAGGCAGGGAGCCATTTAAACTGAAAAGAGTGAGTTTGCAAACACTCACAAATCCTCAGTCCTGAGCTAGGTTTTGAGTAATAGATCCAAGCTAAAAACAAACAGACAGGCATAAAAATATAAACAACTCCCCTTAATAAATATTTAAAGCTTCAGTCAAAATTATGTGGAATTCAGGCACTTCACTATCAACTTGCAGTTCCAAAAGCCTTGATAAATAGTTTCTTAGACTAGATTTCTGATGACTCAGGCTGATTCAGCTGGATGCGATTTTAGACTCAGCTGACCCCAAGCAGACACAAAGCTGTGGAGGGAAAAGAAAATCAACACTATCCCCTTACCTTCTACTGCAAAACGTTTTTCAGAACCAGTATCTTGGTCTCAGTCCATACTTTCCTTACAAGGTGGAATACTCTTCATTATAGCCACAGATACTTGGATTTCTCTGATACTGTGGTAAATGAGGCTCATTTAGTGCTGTAAGACTCAACTCCATACCATAATCTAGCCATGTTAGGTACTGTCCCTGACAAGTACATAGTATAACATATCTCCCACCCAAAATCTCATATGCACATTTATTTAACTGGAATTTCTTCTGCACATGTATTTGAAACATTGTTCACAAACTTTCTGGAACTTCAGCTTTTTTCAGTGTACTGGGTTTCACTTCATGATTCCCACCTCCCCTTTTCACCTATCTGCATAGCCTAATGTTCATAGAATCATACCATAGTTTGGGTTGAAGAAGACCTCTAACGATCAAATCCCATGGACAGGTACATCTTTCACTAGATCAGTATGCTCAAAGCCCCATCCAACTCATCCTGAACACTTCTGAAGACTGGACTTCCACAACTTCTCTAGAGAACCTCTTCCAGTGTCTCACCACCCTCTAGTCTAAATTTATCCTCTTTGAGTTTAAAATCGCTGCCTTTCATCTTGTCACTACAGACCTTGGTAAGAAAGTCTCTCTCCGCCTTTCTTGTAAGATCCTTTTGTATATTGAAAGCCCTCAGTAAGGTCTCCTCAGAGCCTTCCCTTCTCCAGGCTGAGCAACCACAACTCTCTCAACCTTTCTTCATAGGAGAGGTGTTCCAGCCCTCTGACAATTTTGGTGGTCTTCCTCTGGATTCACTTTAGCAGGTTTGTGTCTTTCTTGTACTGGGGACCCTAGAGATGGACACAGTACTCCACGTGGAGTCTCCTGAGAGAGGAGTAGAGGGGGAGAATCATCTCCCTTGACCTCCTGCTGACCACGCTTCTCTTGACGCAGCCCAGGATATGATTGGGTTACTGGGCTGAAAGCAGACATTGCCAGCTCATATCCACATCCTTCCAATTTGCCTTGTACTTCCTAAGGCTCATATTGGCCCACTTCTCCAGTCTATCAGCATCCCTCTGGATGGCATCCCTTCCCTAAAGCATATCATATAACATTCCCTGTTTCTTTAACAGCTTGCATAAATGTGCCTAAGAAGTCAATAAGTTCCCATATTAGGCACTTGCTTCTCTGGTTCCTGGTGTGAAAGAGAAATGCAAAGCAAGAGGACATGCCTGGTGCTTCCATAAGCACCCACAGTCTTTTAATTCAGAGGGTAGTTACTGCTTGATTGAAGGCGTGAGAAACATCTTTTATCCAGGAAAATATTGTTTCTTCCTTCAGAAAGAAAACACTTTTCTCTTATTTGAGGAGAAAGCCAAATCCTTAACAAAGATAGAATTTCTTGATACTTAACATCTGCAAGACTGGAGCATGGGTACTAAACCATTCTACTTTTTTATACTGCCTGGGATTAAAAGAGTATTTGGAATTCAAGTTATTATTATTTCCTCAGAGTAAATTGTTGACTCAGATCCCAGTAAAAAGTTCAGCATTACTAGAAAAGGTATAACTTTCATGAAGTGACACAATAAAAAAAAACAAAACATGGTTTATACCTCTCATATATTAAGTAGTCCATGATGTTGAGTAGCTCTATCCAAATAAGAGACTTATCTCATAGAAACTTTAATCTGTTTCTGCAGTTCTGTTAATACATACTCTCATGACTGAGTATATACCACCTTCTTGTTTCCTAATTTAGTCTATCCTGGGATTTGTGTAAGGCATTAAAGACCAAAATAAAGAATGACATTAAGATAGAATTATAGAGTCATCTAGGTTGGAAAAGACCTTTAAGATCACCAAGTCCAACCGTAAACCTAACACTGCCAAGTCCACCACTAAACCATGTCCCTAACAACCACATCTACACGTCTTTTAAATACTTCCAGGGATAATGACTCAACCACTTCCCTGGAAAGCCTGTTCCAATGCTTGAAAGTACTTTCAGTGAAGAAATTTTTCCTAATATCAGTGAAGAAATTTTCCTAGTATCAGTGAAGAAATTTTTCCTAATACCAAATATTAACATCCCCTGGTGCAACCTGAGGCTGTTTCCTCTTGTCCTGCCGCCTGGTGGACCTGTGAGAAGAGACTGAACCTGATCTTGGTATAACCTCCTTTCAGGTATGTGTAGAGAGAAATAAGGTCTCCCCTCAGCCTCCCTTTCTTCAGATAAGCCGACCCAGTTCCCTCAGCTGCTCCTCATAACACTTGTTCTCTGGACCCTTCAGCATCTTTGTTGCTCTTCTCTGGACATGCTCCAGCTCCTCAATGACTGTCTTGTAGCGAGGGACCCAAAACTGAACACAATACTCAAGGTGCAACCCTTAAAGTGCTGAGTGCAGGGAGATGATCACTTAGTAAGTCCTGTTGGCCACACTATTTCCAATGCCTGCCAAGATGCTATTGATCTTCTTGGCCACCTGGGCACACTGCCCAGGTCATATTCAGTCGGCTGTAAACAAACACCTCCAGGTCCTTTTTGCTGGGCAGCTTTCCAGCCACTCCCCCAGCCCAGTAACAATGCATGGAGTTGTTGTGACCTGACTGGGGAACAGCTCTGTGGAAAGGGACCTGGGGCTACTGGAGGACAACAAGCTCAATATGAGTCAACAGTGTGCTGCTGTGGCAAAGAAAGCCAACAGGATGCATCAACTAGGGCATCACTAGAAGAGATAAAGAAGTCATTATCCCACTCTACTCAGTGCTTGTCAGGCCACACCTGGAATACTGCACTCAGTTTTGGTCCTTGCTCTATAGAAAGGTATGGACAGGCTGTAGAGGGCCCAGAGAAGGTCCACAAAGAATATCAGAGGACTAGGAAGCCTGCCATATGAGGAAAGGCTGAGAGAACTGTTAGTTCAGCCTTGGGAAAAGAAGACATAGGGAAGACCTTATCACCATGTTCCAGTATTTAATAAGGGGCTACATAGAAGATGGAGACTCCCTTTTTACAAGGAGTCATATGGAAAAGACGAGGGGTAATGAGTACAAGTTACTCCTGGGGAGATATCGATTGGACACAAGAGGAAAATTCTTCACAGAACAATCAGCCATTGGAATAATCTCCTCAGGGAAGTGGCAGATTCCCCAGCATTGGACACTTTTAAGCTTCAGCTGGACAGGTTGCTGGGTCATCTTGTGTAGACTGTGCTTTTGCCAAGAAAAGGTTGGACCAGATGATCCCTGAGGTCCCTTTCAACCTGATACTCTGTAATTCCAAGAATATATGAAATAAGTAAATCCAGGTGACAAACACAGGAACATTAATTTAATCCAAAGAAAATTCATTGACAATGTGAACTCTGAAATTAAAAAAGAAACCAAACCAAACAAACAAATGAAGGAAAAAAAAAAGAGAGAGAAACTGAAGGGATATTGGTAACAACAAGAGGCATTGCTAACAACATAATGTTGTTAATGAGTGGAAGAATTGCTATTTGACCTCCTTTTCTCTTCCTGGTAAAATGTTTATAATAACATTATGGTCTAGGAACTTAATGAGTGTTTGTAAAACCTATTCTTATGAAGGGCACTGCTTTAGGGGTAAAGTGGCATTTAGTAAGCACATATCACATCCACATTTTAAAAGATTTCTGAGCTGTTCTCATTCAGCACCAACAGATCTTCCTTAACATATTCTGATATATGTAATGAAATTCCTTGCCACAAAACACATTCAGAGAGAAAAGAGATTGTATCAGATTTTAGCTAAACTACAATTTAATAGTTTTCTCCACTTCTCATTCTCACTACACAAATGCAAAGGTGGATATATTTCTAGACACTGTCACCTACAGTATTGTTTGAATGGCAAGTTGGTGATACACTTTTAAACCACATTTTTCATTATTGTTTTTGGTGTACTGCTATCAGCCAGGAGATCCTGAAAGCATATTTGCAAACTTTTAATCAGCCTTTAGTTGTCCTAATAACTGTTATAAATAAATGTTGAACACCACTCTTTGGTCTATATTTAAGAAATAATAAATGTGAAATATGTATCACTCTACTTGAAGAACACAAGTCCCCAGAATCTGTTACCCTGCACAGAGCAATTCATTAAATCTCATGTGACGTAATAAGTAAGCATGATGATTTTTGCAGAAGTTACTGGATGTCTTCTTTGTCTTATATGTGCAAACAAAGTTCTCACTCCAATAGATTAAATGAGCTAATGAATGATTTATCTGAAGGGTGTGAACTTCCTTCATCCTCATGATGACAAGATTTTCCAGCAGTATAGCTCCTTCTCTGGTAATATGAAGGATAAAACTGTGAATATCCAGCCCAGAAAACAAAGAAAAATGAGGCACATTATCTTACCAGACAAGCAATCAGACAAATTACTATGAAATAACAAATCAAAGTAAAAGGTGACAAGAAAAAGACCAAGAATACAAAAGAACATGTCTGTAAGGGAACAAGCATCAGACAGGTAAATACAGCCTTAGAGAAATTGCCAAAAACTGAAAAGGTCAATGAGGGCACATACAATAAGGAGATTATGAAGTTGAAATCTAGAAACAAAGTGAGGTCTGGAACAAAATTTGTCTTTAGTTTCAGATAGTGAACTGCTGATCAATAAAACAAGGTGTAACAGAAGTTATATTTACTGTGAAGTTTCTGAAAATAAATTATGGACGTCTCCTTATTACATTGCTGGATGAAGTCCTCTACAGGTCTTACCTTACAGTCCTATTCCACCTATTCACGCTGTATCTTGCAGTTGCAACATTAATTTTCATCCTGAAACTGAATTTCATAATTACTTCACATGTCCAGTTTCATTGCACTTTACAATGCTTGGCATTTTTCCTACGACTGTATTTTTCCACCTGTTACCTGTTCCACTGCTGAAATATTTCAATAGTATGTTTTTCCTGATCTCCTCAGTGTCACCTCCAGATTTAGATTTGTTATTCCATGCTGAGTTATTTGATTTCTTTTCTGCTAAGGTTTGTTTTATTCCAGTGGGGTTGTGACTATATAAGTGAATTTTTAACTCCCCCTGGAAGTTGTCCTTCAATTCATAGATTATAGTTTAGAACTTCAAAATAAAAGGGAATGTTTATAAAGCATCTGATACTTGCAAAATACAGTACTTGTGTTGAAAATTAACACTGTTTTAAACCTTATGTCCAATCACATCCCGTAAGTTTCCTCCTCAGCTGTCATTTGAGTTCTTGTGCCTGTTTTCCGAGACTGTATTGTATAAAAGCTGAAAAGATGAGTTAGTTTATATCTGTAATAGAAAATGAGAGTTCAGGGTAGTCACACATGGTTGCTGCAATCACATGTGCTAATATGGGAGAAACATAAGAAAAATAAATCAATAGAATCTCAAAACTCAGTAACTCAATAAAGATGTCACTAAATAAAATAATTCACTGAAAAATATAAAGAAAAAGAGGCCTATTATTTTTCTTTGTCCCCTTCTCTAACTTCGTTTAAAAATGTGAAAATATAATATAAACTTTAAGTCTAGGCAAACTGTACTCTGTGTTGTGGTTGTGGGGTCAGTTCAATTTCAAACAGGCAAGTATTTCTCAAAGATATTTCCAAGCTGGTAAAATAATAAGATGTACTCACCAGAATAAATTGTTTGCTGGACTAGGCCCTTGTGTTTAAGAAGCCATTTTGATTATGCAGTATTGGTATTGCAGTATTGCTTGCTTGTCTTTAAAGAGGAAAATAAGGACAATCACTGTAGGGTATTTTAACGTCCTCAGTCTTTATCTGACTCCTAAGTGGCATACATGTCCATGATCAAGTGAAGATATGTCACCTGTCACCTGGGACATGGCAATCCCAGGCACAAATACAGGTTGGGCGGAGAATGCCTGGAGAGCAGCCCTGAGGAGGAGGACTTAGAAGTGCTGGTGCATGAGAAGCTCAACGTGATCCGGCAATGTGTGATGGTAGTGCAGAAAAAGAAGTGCATCGTCAGCTGCATTAAAAGAAGCATGGCCAGCAGGTCGAGGGAAGTGATTCTCCCTCTCTACTCTGCTCTCATAGGATGCAACATGGAGTACTGTGTCCAGCTCTGGAGTCCTCAACACAGGAAGGACATGGACCTGTT
>JAOXJM010000001.1:151882235-151904072 GCA_026413425.1 Tringa solitaria
TGATTTTAAATACCAGAAAGCAACCAACTATTTATGCTTCAAAGTTATTTATAGTTTCAGGTACGTGTGTAGTCATGCATCACTTAATGACAGGGAAATGTTCTGAGAAATGAGTCCTTAGGTGATTTGTTGTGTGAACATCATAGAATGTACTTACACAGAGGCTTTTTAGTATAAGATCTTATTAAAATTCTTTACCACATGCTGCTAAATGTTAAAGCTGAAGTTTCCTGTGTTAATTCACATAATAATAATGTCATGCAGAATATTTGTCATAAACTCCAAAGTTATTTTTCTACAATACACATTCACCCACCCTGAAGAGACATCTTAAATGATGTCTGCTCACTCTACAATGGAAGAGAAACAAACACTCTAGTACAAAATATTGGAAAAGGATGAACTACATTTCCAACACAATTCCCTTTGCAGAAGGAGAAACATTTAGGTAATTTGTCATGCATTTTTCCATGCTTGTATATCTCATCAGAATACAGATTCCTTAATGAGGCACATTTGTTTTATTTATATAATATTTGTGCAGCACTTTGAACACGTAAAGTGAAATGCTACGTAAGGGCTCAGTATTATTCAGCCCAATCCGCAGCCATTTATCAACTAGAACTCCCAATAGACTCTCTTACTATTTGATTCTGATGTAGGCTCTTCTCATACAAGATAAGAAGAAATACTTTCAAAATCATATCTCATATAATACTGTGACTTAGGTCTACTAAATTGAGTCATAGTAGAGGGAAGCAGAATATCAGACTAAACTCCTCTTTGTCAAAAAAAGAATGAAAAAAATGAGAGGGAGAAGACTTGTGAGGAGCTTTACAGTTATGATTAAGAATCCAGAGTACATATATAAGTTATAAGTTCAATTTCAGTCCAGATCACTAATGGCTGAAGATCATTACCAGCTAAAAGTTATTTACTTGCCCATATGAAAATACAATTGTGTTCTGAGCTTATAGAGAAAAGAGAACTGTATATTTAATATCACCATCATATGAGGTAGTACTTACCTTTTGGAAATGGCCTCAATACTTTAGCATAAAGCACTCCTGTTCCAAATCAACGTAAATTAAGTTCTGTTTTAGAACCTCCTAGCTAAAGTTACTGCAGTCTTGGAGGTTAAAGACTAAACAGATAGTGAGAAATTAATTATTAATTTTCAGGGGAAAATAAATTAAAAATAGATTGTAGATGAGATTCTTTTACAGTATCTAACATAATGTACAGCTCCTCATTTTATGAAACCTCACAAAATTTGTCTTCCTCAGTTCAGTTATTCTGAGTCTTTAGCATAAGTTCATTATGATGAACATTCTTGTGTTCATTATAGAGAGAGACTTAGAAAGTTCTTATGAAGGATCTTTGTGAAGAAATGAATTTGAGAAACTGTTTCCAAGTGAAGAAAACATAAAATAGGGATGAAAACAAACTGAAAGAATGAATACCAATAAATCAGCAATATTATGTGATAGTCAAGATTTTTAAATGAGCTTTATAAAATCATGGAAGATTAAATTATGTATGTAATTTACTAAATAAGTTCTATGTTATTAACTACTTCGTACTACTGAAATTCACCTCATGAAGGTCAGAGGAAGGAAATGTTCAGAGGTCTGTGAAGGGACTGGTACTTTTCAATGCATTTGCATCTGACGCAGGGAACAGAGAGAAGAGTGAGATGACAAGGTTTGTTGGTATTGCTGAATTTGTTGAATGAATTAAATTGTTGGTTTTCCACAATACATGAATTAAGGGTCATCAAATGAAATAATCAGGTACTAGTTTAAAACAAATGGAAGAAAATTTGTTTTCATGTAATGTATATATTTTCATGTAACGTATTATTCAATTGTAGCACTTACTGCTCAAAATGTTATGCATGTGAACAGTTGAGTTAAAACAACAATTAGACAAATTTATGAACAAAAAGTGTATCAAAAATTATTGAACTCAAAGATACAATTTCTAATCAGGAAGAATGTACCACAGACTGATGAAAGCTAGAACTTACCCAAGAAATTGTCTTAATATAACAAGTTTTCCTCCTATAAGAAATTTATAGGCTTGATTCCAGGTAGAAAAGAAGCTCAAGTAAGAATACAGTTTCTAACTTTTATTTGTAACAGTGTAGTAGCTTAAAATGAAACAGAATGGAAGAGAAAGGAAAGGAGTAAGGTTGGGAGGGGTTAGTTTGGGTTTTTTTTGTTGTTGTGGTTTGTTGTTGGGTTGGTGTTTTTTTCAGTTTATCTGAAATAAGCATCTTTTTTACTTTTTTTGACAATAATATATGTAAAAACACCACAGCTTTACTTTAAAATCAATTTTATATCAGTCTTGGGACTACTCAATGAAAGGTAAACTTAAAAGGGGTGATACTTTGCTACAAGGTGCCAAAATCCAAATGCAAATAAAATTTAGCTGGTGTGAGATCACGGTGCAGGTAGGAAGCTTAGCTCAGTGATTCCACAGCAAATGGAGAAGAAAGACTATAAGACCTCATTTCTAGAAATGCACACTATCAACCACCACTTGACTTCTCTTGACATCTATATTTACTCTATGACTCAAATATATCAGCAGATACCACAGTGGAAAAAATGAATTTAAAATAGTCTCATTTTTATGATTGAAATGTGATGCTTAAACTCCTTTCTTCCCAATTTACATCATACCATAATCTAAACTTGCTTCTCTTATTCCCTCAAGTTATTTGTTGATGCCAGTCCTCAAATTACACTGGTGGCTGTGCTTCAGTAGTTTTAAAAACTGTTACTTTCATCTGTGGACATTTTACATGGTCAGTCCTCTGTGGGAGATTATTTTATACTCCATTACCTTCAAGTTGAACTTTGACAGAAGTATAGTTATTACAAAACCTTACTCAAAGTCACAAATTTTCCTATCATTTAAAAGAACTGAATGCATTTTTCCCTCCTTGGTTCTTTCTCTGGCCCTGCTGGGTTATATGACCTTAGACTCTCACAATCCATAATGACATTGCAGTTAAAATGAAAAAGGTTGGTTTTTTTTTTTTCTGAATTGGATTCAATTGAACTACTTCTGCAACTACTTCAGATAACAGTGTGACCTAACCATTTCAGCTTGATTTTAAGAGTTATTTTAAAGTAAGTTTATATGATTAAAATTGTTTAAAGCCACCAGGATTTGAGCTCCTAGCCCAGCAATTTAACAAGTAATAAAACGTCCTGTTCTTTGGTGACATGCTGCAGAATGATGCTACCTTTTTTCATAGAGATGCTCTATTGAATTTGAACTAAAACCCATAGGCAGAAGGGAGATAAAGGTGTGTTTTAGAAGGCTGACTAACTGACAGGCTTTTAAAAAGTAATTTATAGTTTAAAGCCTGAAAAATCTTAGTAAACTAGAATCCCAAGAGTCTTGAAGATCAGAGCTAGGATATTTAAATGCTATTTCACCATAACACTAGTTCTTTAAGTTGATTTATATTAAAAACAGACAGAAAAGCAGCAAGAGATGGTCAGGATTTCCTTCCATTTCCAGATGGGACTTTTGCACTGGGATCATACATCACTTGTCCTTTCCAAAGTATCAAAAAAGATAGAAGTTTCTGCTTATTTTACGTAAAAGGGAAGAAGCTTTGGGTACATTCTCAGCTTAAAAAGAAGGAAAGTATCCACGCAAATGAATTTTTCATGTCACCCAACATCACCAAATTGCAACATTACAGCCTTCAGATAAATTTTGCAGCACAGAATGCAAGTAGGTGGTTTGGTGGTTTTTTCTGCAGGTTTCCTACCTGCATATTTCCTTTCTTTACTGGTGGATGGCTGATGTCCTGAAGTGTTTTTTTCATATTCTGTAGAGGTCAAGGTGCAGATCTATAAGCATCCCTTTGGATAATATAAAACACCATACTAATACAAAATACAGTTAGGCATCAAATCTTACCACCCTTAAACTCTCTGTATGTGCTCATTTTACTCAGTTTATAAGTGTATTATTCTCAGCCATGTTCTCTGAACTGGGCCATAAATCTTCAGGTGAATAGTAAATTTATCAAATATACCCTTTCAGTCATCTTATAAAATGGAAGGGGGATTCAAGAGGGTAGATCTTCCAGGGAAGGCAAAGAGATGGAAGTCATAAAATTGCAAAATTTAAGGCATGTATTTTCACCAATGTTAAGAATAATTTATTAAAGGAACTGTTCCTGAAGAGTTGAGATACCTGGCTTTCACTTCTTTCTCCATAAAATCAAAGAATTAAACAGCATCAAGTGGAGAATTCTAGCCCTAAACATAGCTTCCAGGTGATTTCATATTGTCACCTTCTGTGACATAAAAGAGAAACAAAAAGGACTTGAATTTCGACCACCCACATTCTGGACTGGTACTCTGACATGTCTGGTGTAGGGCAAAAGAAATATCACTGCTAGTTTTCTGAATATATCTCTTCTATCTTGTGAAACAAATGCTAATATATATACATTTCCACCAAAACCAAATATTTTTTTTATACTGTTGAGAAAAATGTAAATATGACAGAACTTCCGATCTAAAACCAATATTTTTGTGCGATATTCATCTGATGGCTGCAGGATTAGAACAAAAACTAGATTAAAACAAATCATTCAGTTCTACATATCACCCACTATTCCCTGGAGCCCTATGAATGACTGGCATTGTGCTTTCATCCGAAGGACTCATCAGTTACATAAGCAAACATGCTGGTTAACAGTGTATATCATTATATATTCAATGCTGGGTTTTATTTTTCAATTAAAATATCACCAAATCACAAAAGAATCATATTTCTTTGTCATTAATCCATTGTAGGAAACACTGAGTAAATTAAGTGTCCCTAACAAGTGTGGCTGTGGTTAGTCTGTGCTTAGGTAGGATGTTGTGACCCCAGCTTTGCCTGCATCTCATCCAAGCAGGACGTCCAGGGGAGCTGACAGTCTTTCTATATGTGCCTGCAGGTATCCAAACCTTGTAGTACTGTATTAATGGCATACTATGCCTCTGGGTAGACTTTGGGGTTCTGCATGCTCCAGAAATTTCAGATTCACTCTCTGGAATCATAGGAAAGGTAGCTGAAGATAACCAAAAATTACAGTACTAATGTACTCAAAAGGCCCAAAATAATCTTAGAAGAATAACATACGCAGAACAGCAATCCTTTTTCTTTTACCAGCATCAAATAAGCTGTTGGTTAACAATAATAAATTCAGATTGCTGTGAATTTTATGAAAGAAAAAAAAATATATCCCTCCAAATCTTGTACATTAAGGCAGTGAAAATTTGGTATTCCAGAAATGACAATTATAGAGGCTCAAATAGTTGTAAGACGTTAATACAACTAATGCAGCATTTCCAGAGAAGATGAATGTGAAGCTTGTTGAAGTGGAAGATTAAGTTGCTTTTCCTTTTGATATTATTGTTTCACAAAAAATGTGCTTTGCTGCCTGTTACATTGATGCTTTTAGATACATGAAACTGAAACACTTAGGAGCTAATATACTAACAGCATTCTACTTGCAAATAGCAGCACACACGGAGGACTAGGCTTACATATCAACCTGGCAGCTGTCTTTCCATTTGGTGTTTAATGAACCCAGCAGCTACATTTATAATTTTTCATCCTAATTTTATTATGTGAGCTTTCAGAGGCCACAGAGCACACTGCCTGCACGGTGGATCGGGCATTTAGGAGCCACAAACAGTTATTTTCAAAAGATCCACTCTTAGACAGTATTCATAATTTTGGTATACATGAATCAAGTGATTCCAAAGGAGCCTGAGAAAGAAATAAATATTTTCTTCTGGCAAAGATTTAATTCAACACTATCTACTGCTCTTATTAATCAGGAAAGCTTACAATGTAGAGCTATGTTGTTATCTGTTAGGAAAAGTTTTTTAAAGTACTCTACTCCTTTAAAATTTTGTATTAATCATTTTGTGTATTATCTTAGTACATTTTTACATGGCTTTGAATATGTTCAGTACCGGCATTTATTTGCTCAGGATTCAGTGTAGAACTTGTTTCACACTTTAAACCTATTAGGATGCACAGATGAAACAGCTTCATATAAGAGAAATGACAGTGGCAGCAACTACAGATCTTGATGGTATGACAAGTCACTTACAAAATGAGAGATGCATTAGTCATGCATCTTTTGAACAAAAAAAAAAAAAGGGAATGCTCAGTCCTCTGCTTTTGTAATTCTAACTTAGGATGCTATTTTGTGTATGGATTCTTGACTGCAGTCCTTCAGGGTTGTGTCTGTCACAGCATGGGTCATCCATGGCCACAGTCCCTCAGTAGTCTTTCTGCCTTAACTTGAGTCCTCCACAGGCTGAAGTCCTTTAGGAGTTTTTGTGTTCTGACACAGGCTGCCCACAGCCAGAGTCCCTCAAAAGTCTCCCTAAGCCAGCATGTGTCACCTCCTTCCAAAACTGTATCTCCAGTTATGCCCTCAGCTGTCTTCTCATCAGCATCTTTTCTGCCGTGTTTTTCTAAGAGTGTCTCCCCCTGTATGTTTCCAAGAGTATCCAGAGCATTGCCAGTCCCTCATGGATGCTGTTCTTCCTTAAAAATATCTGAGCTGGGGAGACACAGGGTCCCCTGTCAGCCTGCAATTTGACAGATGATGGGCTGTTCACACCAGTGTCAGACTAGGTTGGTGGCCTTCTCCACACAGGTCACATCTGCAGCCCCCTGCTTTCAAAACCCTGCTGTTTATACTCAATAGGATCACAGTGGATCTGGATGTGACTCTGGATACTAGCCAGATTAAAGTTCCATGCTTCAGCACACATCAAGACACTGCAAAAGTCCATTCATCTTTCTAAGACTATTGTCTTATTTTCCACCCTATAAAGTGGAGTTCCTGGTGTTTTCAAATCTTCCAGATGTCTTTTAAAGCTCACTGTTCACCTAGCTGTCATATACTCAGATGGCAACTGTATATGAAACTAGGATAGTTCTGCCTTTTCCTTCTGCAGGTAGCTTTAACTGTCAATCAATCAAAGCTAATCACATTAATGAAATTCATAAATAAAGCTAAAGCAGGATGAAGAACAAACACCTTCTAGCAAAACCAATAAATAATATTTCAAAAGCTATTATAAAATCACAAGCTGAGAAAAACAAAGCGAAATTTAGTTGGAAAAGTCAGGCTAATGCACCTGAGAAAAACAAATCTGAAATGCTGGCATTTAACATGACGTACCTTTGAGAAGTCATAACATTTGCAAGAGGACTGATGATGAAACCAAACATAAAAGTAGAGCATCCTGAATCAGAGACATAGCAGTCATTTTTTTACACTCTGGCCCAAAGTGGGCACTATGCTGCAAAAAGATACAGCTGAATTTGAACCTTGCAAGCCACTCTGAAGTCTGATGAATAGAAGCTATTGTCAGAGTGGTACAAGGGCTGATGAAGAAAGAAAGGATTACAAAACTCAAAACTGTGGGAAAAAAATCTGCAAGAAAAATAATAGAAAACATTTTCCTGGGTTATGCCTTTAAAAAATAGTGTGGAGAAACATTACAACACAAACCCTTTCTGATGGGTAATTGACAGATTGCTCAAATGTCAAACTAAGTACTTGTATCTAGATTTCTTTGACTTTATTTTCATATTTCTCTTCTCTGCCAATATCTGAGCTTCAAAAAAAAGGAACTTTAAGAAGAAGAATCCAAGAAATCTCTTCATTTGTTTTTATCACCTTATAATATGAGTACACTGTACCAGACTGCTTAAGCAAAAACACAGAAAAGTAATCAATACTAAGGAGCACTTAAGTGCGACAGATGGCTTAGTAAAAAAATCCCAGTGAAATTTTAGGCAGGTACAGGAGTTACTATACTCTGTATACTCTGCCAAATCCCAAGAAACCTGTGACATTATTTTAGCCAATTGTTGTGTGGTTGGCCTCAGCCTCCCTGATGTTGAATTGCCTTAGAACAGCACAAAGACTAGTGCTGACAGCAAGGGAACCTTAAAACAGAAGCAGTATGAAAAGTATTGGCCCTTTCTAGTTCAGCAGATATTAGGAGTAAATCTTTAACTGAAATGGACTTCTGCTTAGATATTTCAGCTCGAAAATGTAATTTTAATACTGCATTACACTCAGGAATCTGAAACAGTTTAGTCCAGGTGTACCGGTTGCACCTTTTAGAGGTAACATTTCTCAATAGCTGCTACACCATGGCATCTGCAATAGCACAGTGCTTTTCTGTTCCAAAGAGGAAACTATTCTGGTGCCTCTGTATCAGTGTGCTAACTGTAAGCTTTTATTAAGCACAAATTGCTGCATATCATCTACAAGGTGAAAATGGTCATCAACTCAAATTTAACCTGACAATGGAGTATTTTACAAAGACATTTTATTACTGCAATCAAAGAATATCTAATAAAAAAGGAGGAGGATGCTACTTGGATAGGCATTTCTTGCCTTCTCTATGTGAGAATGCCACTACACTTTGTAGGCTTGAATGAAATGCAACACTTACTGCTGTTTAAAAAATGTATTGAGCTGTTTCACTTCACCGGTACTTGCTAACTCACAACTGATGTTATGAAGTTCTGAACTCCAGAGAAAGTGCAAGTCTCAACATTTTGCCTGAATCTCTGAGTAAGTCACTAGTTCTGTAGTCTCTGCTTTCATCTTACATGCCAAACACAATTTTGATAAAAGCTAATCACTAGTTCTTCCTTCTTTCTTTGATACTGTGATAGATAAACATATAAAAAGTTTTATTTTGCTAGTAAGTAGAAATCTGCAGCCTCAAGTATTAGTATTCACCTAATAATTCATGGTTGAAATCTTTTCTGTATTCTTTAAAAGAGTACATAAAAGTTATTAAAGGCTATCTATTTTGTAAAAAAAAAAAAAAAAAAAAAGTGGGAAGAGAATAAGCTTCAAAAAATGCAGATACATTTTGAAATGCAATCATTGCTCCAGGTTCTATCCATCCCACATGGGCCTGAAAGGCCCTGATGACAGATATAAATCAATGGATTAAGTGTTCTGCACCTCTCTGTACATCAGAAAGAAGTGTGGGTGTAGGGTGAGCCTTGCATAGCATGAGGGTTTGGTAGTAGCCTACGCAATGTGAAAGCATTCTCTATTCTGTGAATGCAACCAAAGTAGTACTTGGCTCTGTACAAGCAGGACTGGTTAATCTTTAGCCCATACAGATTTGAAAGACAGTATAAAATGAGGAAAAGTGAGAATATAAACAAAACAAAATTAGAAAACAAATTCTTTAGACCCTGCCCTGTATGCAAAGGGAGAAAATGAAACTAAATTGGAGTCTTTGTATCAATCACTTTTAAGCTTCTACTTTCACATCTTCTTCTAACTCAACCCCAAAGAATAAATTGCTCTTCACAGAAATTCCTGACAGTCATCTGGACTTTAGTAACTTGTTCTCATGTGCCACCTGAGCAGCTCTTATGAGAGTCTCTACATGGACAGAATGGAGATTACTACCGCTACTGCTGACCCTAGCCAGCCTTGGACATCCAGACCATGCAAAACCTCTCTTAAGGACCAAGGAGTAACAGACAAAAAGCATGGGGGCTGGTGAGGTAGGTGTGTTGCTGTTGAGGTGAAAGAAAGGAGAGGACTGGAGTCTTAATTTTGAGAAAAGGTCATTGGTAGGAGAATAGGAGATCCTGATGAGAAAATAAGGTTGGGGATCCAGATTTCTGCAGATGACAGTGTGAAATAAGACTGAGGAAGGAAGGGGGTTTAGAATTAGGATTCAGTCTGGGGACATGGACTTTGGTAGGAAGTGCAGGAAGATTGAATTTGGAGCTTAGAGAAGCATGATGTGTGAAAGGATGCTGAGAAAGGTGGAATATAAGATTAGAGCCTCGGTGTTCAGTGGAATTCAGATTTTGTTAAGAATTCTTCTTCATAAAATATCATTCATTAAAAGCTGCAACTAAAACATTTACATTTAATTAAATTGGACTTGGCCTAGTGGCACGCTTTTTGCATACACACAGAACATATCATAGAGATAAAAGTGGTTTCAGCAACTTCCAAGGTCACCACTGGTTATGCTAAGTTTAGGAAGTCTTTTTGCTATGAACTCAGTCCTTTCTGAATTATTTTGAAGTTTTTTGGTTTGTTTTGTGTTGTGAAACATGCATGCAGAAGAGACACCTTTAGCCAATCCAAATTAAATTTAATTTCAGGAATGTTATATATCTTGCCAAGTCTTCTGACATAGTTCTGCAGGCCAATCTCAAAATATCAAGGAGAGAAAGAGGTGAGACTCTTGGCAACAACTTTTCAGTATGAAAAAGTTTTTATAATGTTTCTGTCCAGTGGCTTCTAAGTGCTCTACTTACATACTAAAAGTGAAAATACTGTCATCACTAGTGATAGCTGACTGTACTTGTCTTCTGGCAGCTGCTCCTGTCAAAGATATAAACAGTGTCAGAGATAGAAATGTCACTTTGCAATTGCAAGATGTTTTTTACATCGTTTGTTAAGATCCTGTGTTGCTGAAATTTCTTTGATATGTCACAGAATTCATATAAGTAAAAAACATGTTCTGAGAGCCCTTTCCAGAAAACAAACAAACAAAACCAAAAAAAAGTCCCTAAAAACTCCAAAAATTTCTTCTTTTTGCCAGTTACAAAAAGAGTTCTTTTGGATGACAAATGCACCTGATAATTTATTAGTTGATAGAACATTCAAAAATTCTGTGAGAAATGAGAAATTTAATAATGGAGAAAACAACTCTGTTGATGGAATGCTCTTTTGTATAATGAAGTAAATTTGACTCTTGCCTGTTTGTTCAGGTGGACTGTCAAGCTGGTATTAGCTGTGATAATTTGAAAGTTCAAACACTTTATATGAAGAAGAAGCAAATAAGCCAGGTTTCACTGAGGTCCTCCAGCAACACCGGTATGAAGTTGAATCACTTATTCTGACCATGAGCTTTAAACTGCACTCAAAACATCTTTTATAACCAAACAAAAAATACCTTGAAAACCTTGAGTGAAGATTCTGCTACTTCTCTGAGTAACTTGCTCACCTGTTCCACACTGCCTTGCTAGTGAAGACATTTCCAAATGTGTAATCTGTTCTTTCCAACCTGCAATGTGTGACCATTACACCTTTTTTTTTTGCCTGATGTTTGTCTGAGTCTGTCATCGTCCTAACTACAGATGGTCGTGGTTCCCCCTTAGCATCTCCATCAAGCTCGACTAGAATAATTTCCTTAAACACTCCCTGCTCCTGATGTGACCTTGGACTTGCTCCAGTTTCTCCACATTCCTCTGAAACTGCAACCCCAAAAGTGGACAAAATATTCCAGATACAGTACCCCCAGTGCAGAATGGGAGTTCATAATATCTTCCCTCAGTCTGCTGACCACACTCCTCCTCTTTCAACCCACTGAGTGGGTTGATGTGGCTTACTCATGAGGATAGAATACTGGTAGTTCATGGGTAAAACCTAGCTCTTTCTCAGCATGCCTGTAACTCAGCCAGTTGTTTCCTGGCTATTCATGGGGTTGTTTGTTTTGTGTTTTTTTTCACATCAATTGCAGAACTTTGCAGTTCTCGTTACTGAACTTCCCAAGGTTTCTGCTGGTTCCAGTCACAAAGTTTATTGTGGTGCCACTGGACTGAACTTCTATCATTGGCACAACAATCATTCTCCTAGTTTAGTACCATCTGAAAATGTGCTGAGGGTGCAGTCCATTTTATAATCCAGATGGGAAATCAATAATATCAGCCCAACATTGACCCTTGGGGTATTTATTTGCAACTAGCTGCCAACCAAATATCAAGCCACAATTGCTACTCTTTTAGCTTGCTGATCCAGACAACACTTAATCCATCCAATAGTCTGTTCATCTATCCCATATTTTCTTAATTTTCAAATGAGAATGCTGCAGGAGATGGTGACAAAAGCCTTATTGAAGCCAAAGTAGCATAGCCAGTGCTTTTTCCTCACCCACATAGCCACATTTCATCACAGAAAGTAATCGGGTTGGTCAAGAATGATTTGCTCAAATTGACTCCCAGTTTGTTATCTTATGCTTAACATTTTTGGAAATTATTTGGAAGAGGATGTTCTCCATTATATTTCCAGGGACCGAAGAACTAGGTATCCCTCTTGCCTTCAATAAAGACAGGCATAATGTTAATCTTTTTCCATTAGCAGAAGCCCTCACACCAACATGACGATCTTTCACTAAGTATGGCCATGTAAGTGTCCTTGCAATCACATCAGTCAATTATTTCAGCACCTTTTGGCCAGTCCCATCTGGCTCAGAAATTTAAATACCTGCAGGTTCCTTAAGCAGTCCCCAGACTGTTGCTTTCCCACTGCTGACTGCCTCTCTCCTCCTGAAACCAGACCTGCATGAGCAAAGGTCAGGGAGGAAGTTTCACCTGTGCAGGCTGATGATAAAATTATGGTACCCAGCCTTTTCCGTGTTATTCATCAGGGAGGTTGTGTCCCCCATTCTGTGGTAGACCATACTTTCTCTGAATCTGTTTTTGCTACTTGCATCCTTATAGAATTCCTTCTTGCTCTTCTTTATGTCTCTTACTAGTTTTAGTGCCAAGTAGGTGTTATTTTTTTTATCTTGTCCCAATATGGACATGCAATGGTTTCATCTTCTGACTCTTATAATTTAAGTCTATGCAGCTCTTTCTGTTACTTGTCAATACAGAGGAAAATCTGCTAAAGCATTGGGTTACTTTCTAAGGTAGACTAGCACTGTAGTTCATAAATTCAGTGCTCCTGTGATTGAATGTATTGTTATCCCCTGACTGTAAATTACCCTTGCTTCAAGTCAGCTTATAGTAAACATGCAAATACCAATATTTAGTATATAAAATAGACAACTCAGTGATAAATCTTTAGAAAAGAGGGAATGAAAAAAATCTACATTCATTCAAATGTTCCTAAGGTTGCATCAGAAGGTCTGTCTTTCTGTCATTTGACAGATTTGCTCCTCTCAAGAGAAGAGAATATATACAGGAATCAGACTGTATATTTTTTCTCTTTTAGTAGACTATGTTGGGTTTAATAGTCAATCTTTCCTCTGAAGTCTTCCAAAAGATCTAGACTAGTTTAATATTTCACGCCCAAGATTTATTTTACTTTGTCCTTAAGTAGGAAGCAGCCTAGCCAACATCTTATTAGAATAAAGGTTCTTTCCCTTCCATAGATAAATAAATCTCTCTTTGTTGTAGTATTTATCATTTATAAGTTAATAGAGTAATAAACAACTCTTTGCTTCAATGAAGTGTTAAAACCCTGACCTCTGTCCTCCTCTTTCAGTAATTATTTGGCATTCTTCAGTGGGGAAGAGTTCATTGAACCTCACGTTCTGCACATTTTTCCTTTACATTAAAAATATACATAATACAAACATCTGTAGACTTACCGTATGCAGTGTATAATTGGATTTTGATTGAAACCAGACAAATACAAGTCAAATTACTTAGGTTAAAAACTTATTAGGAATGATTGAGTCCCAACATCTTCCTTTTAGGCATGTTGTAAAAGTGGCTTATATCCTCACTATAAATGAAAGACTGAATAATCAAGGATGTGTTCTTGCTGTTGATCAAAATGAGAATAAATGATTAGATGAATGTATTACAAAGTCAGCTTGTAGATTGGCAAGCCTCTGTTGTAATACAGTATGAAGGCTTCAAAATGTTATTTCTGAGTTTGAGTCAGATGTAACTTTGTTTATGATTAGATCTACTACAGAAGGTAAATGTTGGGCATAAAAAAGGTTATAATAATTTTTTTCAGTGAAAGGACCCTCCCCTCTACCAGTCTTTGGCATACAAATATAATGGAAAATAAATATGCTCCTTTAAAAAATAAAGATAGTCGTAATCTGAAACTATAGTTAACACAAGAAAGGTGGTAGAAATTTACATTCTAATTAAGTATATCAGAAATGACTTTCTCAGAAACACACCTTATGGTGAGTGAAAGCCTCCCTCTTACAAAATTGGACAGCAGCTTCCTTCATTGCTCCAAAAGTTTGCCGTAATATAGTTTAATAGTTCACATTGGCATCATGGACAGTGTGATTCAGTACACCCTCAGCAAGTTTGCTGATGACACCAAGATGTGTGGTGTGGTTGACATGTTGGACGGAAGGGATGTTATCCAGAGGGACCTGGACAGACTTCAGAGGTGAACTTATGCAAACCTTATGAAGTTCAACAAGGTCAAGTGAAAGGTCCTGCACCTGGGTCACAGCAATCACAAGCACAAATACAGGCTGGGTGGAGAATGGATTGTGAGCACCCTTGAAAAGAAGGATTTTCAGGTGTTGGTAGATGAGAAGCTCAACATGAACCAATAATGTATGCTTGCAGACCAGAATGCCAATGCATCCTGGGCTGCATCAAAGGAAGCATGGCCACCAGGTCAAGGTGCTGATTCTGTCCCTCTGCTCCACTCTTGTTTGATCTCACCTGAAGTATTGCCTCCTGCTTTGGAGTCCTCAGCTCAGGAAAGACATGGGCCTCTCAGAGCAGGTCCTGTGGAGGGCAATGGAGATGATCAGAGGGCAGAAGCACCTCTCCTATGAAGGCAGGCTGACAGAGTTGGGGTTGTTCAGCCTGGAGAAGGTTCCAGGGAGACCTTATAGCAGCCTTCCAGTACCTAAAGAGAGCCTATAGGAGAGATGGGGAGGGACTCTTTGTGGGAGAGTGTAGCGATAAGATGAGCAGTAATGGTTTTAAACTGAAAGAGGGGAGATTTAGATTAGATTTTAGGAAAAAAATCTTTACTCTGAGGGTGGTGAGGCATTGGAACAGGTTGCCCAGGACATTGTGGATGCCCCATCCCTGGAAGGGTTCCAGACCAGGCTGGAGCTTAGTCCAACCTGATCTGGTGGGTGGTTTCCCTGCCCATGGCAGGAGGGTTGGAACAGGGTGATCTTTAAGGTCCCTTTCCACTCAAACCACTCTATGACTCTGTGATTCTATGAACCCTGAATGGGAATGAGAAAGGTGAGGGAGAGGAGATGGAGAGTCTGAAACAGAAAAGGTATACATTAAGTACTTGGGCATTCCAGTAGGAAATCTGGACTCAGAAGAAAGGATACAAACAAAGCCAACATCGTTATTGGTAAACACCTATCTTTGTCTCAGGAAATCATTCATTGGTAGATAAGCGCTAAAGAAGATCCATAGGAACACTAAAACATAAGAACAAGTAAACAAAGAGCTTGATGAATCCCCATAATTTAGGTTTACGTTGTTTTAAGAACATATCATACATATAGCCTACACTATAGTTTATTTAAATAGCTGAAATACAGGCAATAAGTACAAGAAGTATAGTAAATCTTCTGGATAATTCCAGAGAAATACAAATAAATGCCAGCACTATCACAGGTAATGATACATGTTTCTCTGAAAGTTGAGAACTGCATGGCTTTAGGCATTATACAGAATGACCACACAGCAAACTTTGGATTAGCTCAACAGAGATGACTTATGCAACTAGAACAGGAGCCATATAATGTAATGTGGTTTTTTTCCCTCATTTTGGTGAATGCACAGAAAAGTGCATTGATAAAGGTTCCTGGGAATAAAGCAAGCTGGCAATGATGGCAAAACCAGTGAGAGAAGGTTAATCAATAAAATAACATTTTGGTGAAAATTTACTCTACTTAAAAAAAAAAAAAAAAAAAAAAAAAGCAACAACAAGGTTTGACAAAGAATACAGTGAAAAAATGCACAGGGAAGTTAATATTGTCCGAGTAAAAATGGGTAAAGTGAAAAAAAGGGAAATATAAGGGCTGGCAAAAGGAAAGACTGTGTTATAAATTTGAGATATGGCCTTTAGTAGTCATATTTCTGGTATTGATAAAAAAATAAACCTCAAATATTAAACAGGGAAAAGCAAAGAGATTTAAATGAAGCCTAGACAACCAAGTCAAAAGTGAATCCCATCATTATCTTAAATCATAAGTCAGCAGACAATTCACATAAAAGGAATAGTACTACTTCTATCCAGCATGCAAGTCAGACCCCAGGAATTTTGCACTGTAAAACGTTTTGGCTTTCTTTGACTTTCCTTCAAATTTGGAACTGAAGGTTACAGTGGGACCAAGTCATTTCTTTTCATTCATAAGGGATACAAACTTAGCTTCTATCCACAGCAGTTTCCTTAAATGAAAGCAAAGTTTCTCATATAGCAAAGGTTAGAAGGTGCTGAGGCTTTAAAAACGTGAAATATTACAAGGCTGAGGTATAGTTATGGAATTTGGCAAAGCTGATAAATTAACTCAAGTGTGCAACTGTTTGCTGACTAGGGACCCCAAGAGAGGAAAACAAAGTTAATAGAGTTGCAGTGGTTTATAGTACAGACATTAAAGGAGGACCGACCTTGGTGAGCATTTGGGATTAATTAGAACGAAAAGTAGTATACAAGGAATCAGTCATTAGCAAAATGTTTTTGCTCACTGTTCTTAGGTCAAGATACCAAAGCAGAGTTACCACTTCATTAAAAGTGTGGTGATGATGAAATAGGCACTCCATAGCAGTTATTGAACACATGTATGTATGTATGTCATGTAGGAGACCATAAAGAGCTTTCCCTGTTGCCATTTCACAGTTTTAGATTTACATTAGATATAGAAAATTCTGAGGAAATATCTGAAGACAGCCATTATGTGATGAACAGTGATTATTCAAAAGCAATGTATTTGTTTTCTGTTTTCCTTCAGTTGGATGTATTGAATTTAACATACCTAACCAGAATTAATTATATTCATAGAGAACTGTGACTATCAACTGTAGTAAATACAAGAAATAAAAGCACATCATGCCAACATACACTGTATCCTTGTACCAAGAAGCACTCAGACAAACACACATTAAATGAGTTTTCAATTTGTACTCAAATAAAACAGACACATACACTCACAGAGTAGGTTACTGTTCTTCTTATCTACAATACTAACATGATGGATAAAATACTGTTATTTAAAAAGAAAAGTTCAAACTATTTCAAAGAAAGACAGCAATGAACCTATACTGAAATGGTGGGATAACTTCTTACCAGGTAAAAAACTCCTCTCTTTAGGAGATTTTCACTTTGAAAATACTGACGGCATCAGTTCTGCATTTTACTATAATTATTTAGTAGGCTTGTTGTTCGTGATGACTGGATAATTTAAGAGATTAGCAGGTCATTTGTAACCATGGAAATCATGTTTCCTGCATATCTAATAGACTAATTTCCACATGAAGTAAGGCAGTAGTTCTGTTTATTTACTTGCTTGTTAAATGCTATTTTGAACTACCTTGTTTTCCTTAAGGGAATTGTCACTCAATTTCTGAACAGAAAAACAAAAAAGTCAACCTATGTCCTTACACAACTACAATGAATACACACTTTCTGATATTTTCAGTAAATGCGTATTTGACCAGATTTCTATATTCACACTTTTTTTTATTTTACATTTTAGATAGAGATTTAAAATGTTTAAAGATTACATGTTTTAAAGAAAATCTGTGAGATTTCAAAATTTCCATGTACTAGCTGCAATACATAAGGATATGGATTAATGATTGAGTCAGGACAGCTAATGATAGAACTCACTAGCTAACTGATTGCATATGTATGTTTCTTATTCTGTCCCATCTGTGAAACAAAATGTTTAAGTCATCTTCATTTCAGCATAGTAAACTACTGTCAAACTAAAAGTTGTTAAGAAAAGTTAGGAAAAACTTGAGAAGATAATGGAGTTTCTAGATTACTTCATATCCACCAGTGGTGAATAATAGTCTCAAGCTCTTAGCTCAGAGGAGTGAAATGACAATAATGTCAATTTTTTAGAATAGGGAATATATGGCCCAAACCCTGGGTTGTGAACTTTTAAAATTGTTTGTGTTGTGTTTTTTTTTCTTTGTTAAAGAAAAAGATTCTTACGTTAAAGAAATCTGGGATCTCAAAGTATATACTCTTCTGTTACTTGACATAATCAAGATTCAGAGGATCTACTTTTTACATACAAGATGTGTATGTCATATCTATGAAGTGCCATTCAAGCAGACTTGTCTTAAAATGTTACAGAAAACTCAACTCCAAAAGTGACTCATGTATCCTTTTAAGTGTTTTCTTTATTTTCCCAACCACAATATCGTCTGCGTAATTTAGGCTTGAAAGGATGAAAATCCTAACAAATTCCCAAAAGATTAAAGTTGCTTTGTGTTTTATTCCTTCTGTCACTAATTTAGCAAAGAGCTGTTAATTTTTCCACAGTACTTGCTTAATTTGAAGTTCATGTCATGGCCAGTTGACAACTAGTTTTCTTCATCTTCATTAATCTCAAAGCTGTCTATGAGCTATCATCAATCACTTGTTAAAATAATTGTACACTGTTGACATCTTAATTATTTTAACAGGCAAATTACACAGCAATGTGATGTTGAAATATTAAATGAAAAATATTTTCCAAAATTCACTTCCCAGACTTTCCCAATTGTATGAGCACTTGGGAAACAAATGAGGAACTTGAGGAAATAGTAACTACATATTAGGTTTTAGCCACAAAAAAGCAGAAACAAAATTGTCATTTCCATCCAATCAGATAAACATATATAATAGAAAAATCAAGATTAATACCATGTGGAAATCAACAAGTTACTCTTAACCAAATAAGCTAAGAATACATTACCTACTTCATCAAAATTTCTGCTTAAATGTTAGACAATACGAAATGCTTCATAAGAACAGTAGTTCATTTAATACTCTTAAAAAACCATAATAACTAACATATTTTCGTCTTTGTTGTGCTGTAGCTGTCTTGCATTTTTCATCTGTCTTCAGTACAGCTAGGTGGTATCAGCAGAGACCTCACCCACAAACGTGTGAGGAAAAATAATAAGATTGTTTTAAATACTGAATTAATTTTTAAATGGCCTAAAAGAGACTGTATGTCTACGCCTAAATTAAGTAGCGAGTGGCAAGATAAAAGTAGCCTTGGCCTTCCTGTCTACATTGGGAAAATTTCATTGAGGACCAATTGCACGCATATGTGCAACAGTAATGAAGTTGATTTTTATAAACAGTACTAAACAATGGACATAAAATTTAGTTAAATAGGAAAAAAAAAATTGTGCTAAGTTTCATAATAGTTTTCAAGTAATGTATCAGTTGAGAAATCTATGACCAGTTCATTCTCTGGAAGGCATTGTGGAGTTGTCTTAAACTGCAAGTTTAACTACTTTCTACTATTGACACTGAAAACGAAAATTTCTTGTGTCTTCTTGCATTAATTTTCTTGCAGTAGCAGATCTTCAAATTACATTTTGTATTTTAGACTTGTATACCTATTTTCAAAATGAGATATAGAAGAAAAATTCTCATACAATTTACAGTGACATTCAGATTTTTACAAAACACCCACAAAATAGTAGGCTACACTAAAACTCTTTTCTCTCATGTGATATGCAAATGTTGGGCAATCAAATATGAGGGTGAATTAGTGGTGCATTCTTGACTACTTCCTTTCCAGACAAAAATTTTTTCCAAAATTAAAAATGGAAAACAGCTAGGATCAACTGGCTTAATTTCATTCATGTAAGAGGCAAAAATTACCACCTCAGATCCTTTTATAATTGACATAAAAGGAAGAGACTTTCAGAGAGCAATTTATATTTCTGCAGAAATTGTATTATAGTGGAAAAAATTCAACACCATAGTTGTTCCTTCAGCCATAAAGGGACTCTAAAGAACTAAATTTCCCCACACACTTGAGAAAGGAGTCATCTAAGGCACCTGAGTGGAAAACATTCACAGTATAGGCATTTCCCTCTGAAACAGTCATCAAAACTCCCTTTATAGTCAATGGAGTTCTATGACAATTATACTGGTCTGTTTTAGTCATCTGCAGTAGATGAATGAGAGATAACTCATGCCCTGCTCTTTCTGTTGCAAATATGAAGAGGATTTAGCTAATGAGCTAAGATAAAGAATTCTAACGATTGCTGAGAACATTACTGTCTTCAGCTTTGTTAATTTTAGGTGAATTGATGCAACGTAATGATCACCTTTTTTTTTCTATCTCTAAGGTTATGAAAAACAGTTGAGATTTGCCTAGCTACATATGTGACATCACTTCTAAACTGTATAGGCAAAACTGAATTTTTTTATGCTGCCACAGTGAATTCTGAGGAAAAAATGGAGGACTGGACAAAGTCAGTGAGATTTCAGATTCTCCAGGGATGCTGCTTAGGCCTCAGATACTGCATCCTCCATCCATAACCAAACTGGACAGAGCCCCAAGTAATTTGATCTCACTGCAGACCTGACCATGCTTTGGGCAAGAGGTTGAACTAGAGTCACCATGAGGTCCTTCCCAGCCTGAGAAATCCTGTGATCCTATGAAAGAAGATAAATGAGCTCAATCAGAGATCAGAAGATGACGTTTCAGGAGAATATGTGAGACTGACATGTCATTTCAGGTTCTGCAGAAGTTGGATGCTTCTTTGGATGGTGAGATCATACATTCTTTCTTGTTACTATTCTACTGCATTACTCTAGGGAACAGATGATATTCTTTCCTCCTTGTTCTCTCTCCCTAGTAACTAGGGAATCTCCCAAAAGTTTCCTGGGAACCTCTCCAGCAGCCACTATTCTTCTGAGGTATTAAAAAAAAAAAAAAAGAGAGAATGAAAGGACTGAGATCTGACTGTCAGAAGACAGAACTAGAAGTGGTGCCTACTTCAAAAAATATTTTCCACTGACATGTTAATTTTAATATCTATCTCAAATATTCAGTGTGCTGTGTATATAAGGAAACAGGGATTAGTAGTCAGTATTTTCATGAACTCCATGACGTCATATAATTTGCTAATATTATTTGTTATGTGTATGAATTACAAATTATGCTGTATTCTATAAATATAAAGGAATTGTAACTTATTTTTTTCCTTCCAGTCTATGTTTTTGAATAAAATGCTAATCCCAAATCTTGAATCTACATTCAGTCCTGGGAAAGATAAAAAATAATCTTTACATGTTTTAAGGAATATTTAAGTCTTTGAACTTTAACCTTGGTGGATTTGTTACCAAATTTCTCTACTCACTATACCTCTGCTGGACTAGCTCCCATTTGTAACCACACATATTATTTCTCTTCCCTTTGTACTCAGATAATATTGCAGAAGAACCTACAGTAGATATGTCATATACCATTATCATCCTGTTGAAAATCAAATCCTATGTATTACTTTTTCCTCAGCTCAATTAGTAAATGATTACAAATATTAGTAAGTGAAAATGGGTTGAATTCCTTATTAACAATGACACTCCATTTATTTTTTGTGGCAAATTTACTATTCCATGAAAAATTACTCAACCCTAATTGAAAACATATTTTTTTTCTCACACTGCTTCTTATGCATGGAGTGATCCCTAACCACATTTATAAAAATTTCCATTATCATAATCCAGGTTTCATGCAAGACTCATTTCTCTGGTGGTGTCAAAAGAACATTGACAATTTATACCTGCTGTACAGGAGATAACTTCAGTTGTAAGTAATTTAGGTATGTTAGGTTTTAACACAGCTATATTTCTAGAAGGCAAACAAAGCCACCTATATATTTCATCTTGTGCTGTTTGACTCACTTGACACCATTGTCTTGCTCTGTATGGTCTTTATAGTCTTTTTACTATCTTTGCTCACAGGTTAGTACCTAACATAGTGCCGCAGGCAGAGTGATTGATAGGCTTCACTAGTTATAGTGAAGTAGTGAAATATTTATTAAGGTGGAACAGTGATTTAACAAAATCAGTAG
>JAOXJM010000001.1:151904172-151919020 GCA_026413425.1 Tringa solitaria
AAGTTATCACAAGTGCTGCTGTGATGGCCATGGTAGCCAAGGCCTGAGCAGGAGCTGGGGGGGGGGAAAAGGCGGGGGGAAGCAAAACAGGGAGAGCACATCGCCACACATAGTAAGGGCATGCAGTGCATGCACCTTAATATAATTTTAAAATTCCCTTTCTGTTCTTACAAGTTAATATTATGCTTTAGATGCCCTAGAAATGGATTAGCTGCACACTCCCAGCAAAATAAGAGTTTGTAAGAGGTATTTTAAACTTTGACAAAATATGTCTAAATCCTAATATTTTAGATATTTGGTATGTTTGGAATTTTTTTAATTATCATGAACTGTGCCTTTCTAATGATTCTTGACTTGCTCTGTGACTTGAGTTTTATTGGACAGTTCAGATAGAGAAGAGAGTGAATGTTATTTCATGTGGAATTCAAAATGAAAAGACTTAGCAAGGAAAAAAATGGCTAACAAACTGTAAACCAAAACAGAAACAATGGAAATCCAAAAGGAAAAAAAATACACCATTACTTGAAAAAAATATGAAATTGGATATTAAAGTTCAGGAAAATAAAAAGTTATTATGTGTCTTCACCATACATTCTAGATGGGTATATCAGAGGTTTTATAATAAAAAAGGTGTGTGTTCTGTTACATATTATAAAATAAATCAAACTGAAGTCATGGTTTCTTTATGCCAGAGGAATTATAAAAAGGAATTAGTGAGATAAAATTAATGGTTTGGAAATTCAAGAGTTTTCTACTAGAAAAAGAATGTTTGTTTTCCTATAAGATCCTGAAAGGCTGATCAACTATCCATAATGAAAAAGATGAGGTTTTCATTTGATTGATTGAGCTCATGTTTTAATGTGGACAATCGTAGTAACAGCAAATTCATTGTGTGTCTTAAGCAGTTCTACTTTTCTATATACTGTCTGTTCTCTTTTTATGTTAGTAATAATGACTCAAAGGAGACTATACTGGGTTGTTCATAAGTCACATGAATTCCTTCTTTGGTATGTGTTTAGGGCTACAGATAAGAACTCTGCTGGGATATTGGTATTTCTGAAATGTTCTCATACACAGAAAGAACTAGACTAAATTTGAACTTATTATACATTATTCTAGAAAAAGGAACCTTCAAATAACTATATGTTGGTTTTTGGGCTGAGTTCAAACTTGCTATTAAAAGCATAAAGCAACTATTAAAAACAAAAAGAAATTAGGGAGCTGCAAAGATTGAAACACAAAGATAATTAAAGATTTCAATTACTCTTATATATGCTGGGTAAAATTCAAGTCAAGCTGTGATATCGGAGTTACATTTTTAGACATTATAAATTACCTTTTTGTGGAGGCTCAGACATACCACAATTAGAAAACGCAACTCCTTATCTAATCCTGAGTATCACACTAGTTTTGTTTCAAAACATACTTTGCATGCCTCATCTGTGCAGGAACCCCTTCCTCTTTCTTGGTATATTCATATTTGTTCTGGAAGAAAACCACATGTAGGAAGGGAACTGTGAAGCACTTTGAAAGTTGCATCCAGACAGCTGGGGGTAATAGGATTCCAGAGACCACAATGAAATACACTTGCCCCTTTTCAGATGAACCTTCAATTTGTTATTTTATGTGGACACAATGATCAAAACATATTCAAATTCTACATCTCATAGGAAGAGTTAACACTGAAAAGATGAACTCCATAAATGTGAGTGAGCTAATTATTATCAAATTTAAAGTGTAGAATATGTGAGTCTCAAAATATACTTCAAATTTCTGGGGAAAATAGGCATCAAACAACAGAAGTTGCATCCAAATTTGAAAGGTGTAAAAGAGCATAAAACTGGAAATTCAAATTAAAACAGTAATAAGTCAGGTCAAAAAATATGTTGAGAATCTGTATATTGAAGGTACAAAGGACCGTAATAATATCTTTTTCAAACAAATCAAAAGCAGAACACTTGTCAGAGAATGAAAAGGATTGGCAGATGATGGGAGCACATGAGGAACACCCATACAAGAAGGTTACATGAGACGACTACATAAAAGAGAAATGAATTTCTGGAATTGTGCACAATTCAAAGGAAGATTCCCACAAGAAGTCTTCATTATACAGCATGAATTTGAGAAAGGACTTCCAAATGAATCTTTCATAAGTGGGATTTTAAAAAAAAAGTCTAAATAAGCAAGTACACCGAATAGAACTAAATAATTTTCAACAGACACTTAAAGTACTCTGATATGAAGCTATGAGGATCTTTACTACAATGTATAACCTATTTCTTAAATCAGTTCTTACAGGCAGAGGAATGGAAGCCAGAAAATATGACAAAGGATTTAAAATGGCTGTTGGTGAGAACTGAGGATTTGACTGACTTCTACCAGTGTAACTGCTAAAACCTATGTAAAGAAAAGAATTAGTAAACAGAGATAGATACAGTATATTGATCATGAGTTTATATGTTTTTTGTAAAGGAAAGTCATGTCTTACAAATATGTCTGCTTTTTCAAAGTGTCACTGGGTAGGTGAATAAGTATGATTTAATTATATTTCTACTTTCAAAGAGCTTTCAACAAGGTCTTACATGATTTTCTTAGGTTTGCACCTTGGCTGCATAAATGTTTGGAAACATGATAATTAGTGAGGCAATAATATTTTGAAATAATTCAGAATTTGATTACTACACATAGTAAAAATCAAAGCTATCTATAAAGAGCTCAAGAGAATTTCTCCATAGTCAAGAATAAAATATTATATGAAATGCAAAATTAGTAAGCATACAATAATGCACACAGAAGGAAAAAAAATACAAATCTTGGTTATCCTTATATACCCTCTTAATCAGGTATACAGGAAGAAGTCTTCAATTAATCTGGACAGATCTCTGGGAAAATATGTTTAATATGCCTAGGTAGTCAAAAAGCAAACAGGGTCTTGGGGAATATACTAATGGAACAGAAACTAGAAAACTTTAATAAATAGCCGTAATCTGGACCACTACATTAAAAAAATTGTCTGTGATTTAAAACCAGTTTGTGGCAGAACTAGAAAAAAGTTACAAAGAAGAATAATGCACTGATTATTGGGAATATGTAATCACTTCCATATAAACTGTAACTGATTGTGAAAAGGTATGACTGAGGAAAAGTAGGATCAAGATCTGTAATATTTTGTTAAAGAAATGGGTAAATGTGGTTAGGAATCATATTATCTCTATTTTAACATGAGATTTATGGGCTGCCCCAAAAAGCTTGTGAGATATGCAATAAACAAGCATTTTTTCCCTTACAGAGCACATTGTTAGAGTGTTGAACACTTTGTTACCATTGTTTTGGAGGTCAAAGGTGCAATTGTATTCAGAAAAGGCATTCAACAAATCCCTCAGGCTTTTAGGACTGTAGTGGATATTAACTACAACAGTTAAGGTGTACTTTTTAAAGAAAGTCTTTAAATAGTTAATAACCAGAAATGGAGAGTTGAATAAAGGGAGGATCACCGTCTACTCACTACATTTCCTAAGCATTCGTGTTTGCTGTCAAGCACAGGATCCCAAAATACATGGGACCTTGGCTTGATTTTATAGAGCAGTTCCTGCATTCTTTGTCTAATATCATATTTATAAACAAGACATGCTTGAAAAGATAGGGCTTAAACATAGGCAGCAAGGGAGTTTAAAAGACTAGAATGTGCCTTTTTAACCATTGTGCCTATTTAAACCCTGAGTCCTTGAGTTATTAAAGAGTTTTGTAGCTCAGGGTTATCTTTTGCCTTTTATGAGACGGTAAAAGAACCATCTGTTTTAGACGGAAATGTACCACTCTGAAGATGGCAAATAGTCATTCTTTACAGCAAAGGAAATCTAAAGTAATGAGCATAAATTTAGACAGTTGCATTTTAAATATCTATACTCTATGAAATTAAGCTTATTCAAAGAATTTATACCTTGAAAATTGGGAAGAGAAGGTGGAGATAAACCTGATGCCAAGAGCAGACTGAAAGCCATGGAAATGAAGAGTTCCATGGACGCACTTTGTTAGGACCCAAACACTTCAGTCTTGGGAGTTAAAGCTTTACAGAACAGCAACTTTATACAGGAATGCAAAACACCAGGCAGATGTCATGAATAACTTGTAGCATTGGTTCTTCTGCTACCTCACATTATGAATATCTCTTTCAAGACACTTGCTGACACAGTAAAAGCTGAGTACCCTGTAGGATGGTCTGAGTATTGTTCAGCATATCATGAACGGTGAAAACTAGGATAACATAAGAAGGACATTGGAAGAAGAAATCAACATTTCTAAGTAAAGGAACTTTGGCAGAGTTTAAATTATCTGACCAAAACAAAAATCAACCTCTGGAAACCACATGCAAACTATTTCCCTTCAATGATAAGTTTAAAACCAACGTCCAGGTATGCCTGTGTTAAGAAAAAAACCTAAGTTATTCATTCAGTCTGTGGTAAGTCAGAAAAATGGAAGAAACCCCAAACTGTGGGAATAATGTTCAGTGTCTGAATTATGATTGTTCTGAAGGTAGGGGATAATTTTCTTTCCTAACAAGTCAAGATTTTTACCTATATAGTGTAAAATGAAGAAATAAAAAGATCCATTGCTCTTGTTACAATGATCAGGTCATTTGTAAGGAAAAAAAAAGATTTTTCTAAGTATTCAAACCCAAATAATGTAAAAGTATTTGTATTCACAACACTGTAGTCACTTAAACTATTCCTTAACCTTGCTTCTGATTCTTTCACTGATGCACTGTTGGAAGTCTGTAAAAAAACAAATTATATTGAATCAAGAGAGGGGACTTCATTATATTAAAAGTCCAATGATATGAAATGTGTGCTTCCCAACTTAAGGTAAAATTCATTCTTGGGAAGAAACAGTTCTAAAAACCACTAAGACAGTAGCTTGAATGCTGCAGGTTTGATACCTGACTAATGCATACTTTTTTGTGTTGTACAGCAGTAAATTTTGAGTAATCAAACTGTGTATTTCATGGCATATTTTCATGCCATGATTGATATTCCAGGTCAAAGAAGCTCTACATTGTTTCATACTAATATTTCTAAGTGAATATAACTTCATGCATCAACCCTGAGGGTATAAGATTACTACTTTCACAGGAATCGGAGAACAAGATAGATTGAAAAGCACTTCTAGAGGTCAGCTAGTCCAACACGCCCAGTCAAAGTAGGGCCAATGTCAATCAGACGTAGCACAATACGGCTGTCAGATGGTCTAAGCATTGGTTGCTTACTGAGCACACAAAAAACCAGAATCATATTCTCTGTGGCTACATCTATATCAGTAAACTAAGTATGACCACACTTAGCATGCAGCACTGGTCCACAATAATCCATATTATTTCACAGTTATCTCATTGCCTGACACAATTCCAGCTCACACCAGCAAACACCCTTCTAGAGAAAAACAACCATATAGGACAATAACTACAACTATACTAACATCCAGGGGACTGCAGACACCAGGGAATGTTCCCAATAGGTACTAAAGATGAGATGGCCCTCTTCGGGAGGGAGAGAGAATTTGGCCATTTGGGCTCAAATTGTGTTGTACAACTTGCTGTTGGGTCCAGAGATGAGCCTTTGGGTTTTTCCCGTCACCAGAATAGACTCAAACAGCTGGCTATCTGAGTAACAGCATTTCTTTTCCAAACCTAATATTGCCAAACCTAATATTCTTCTGTTTCATTAAACTAATGTGATTAATTGCATGCTTGCTGACTTGTGTGTTCATTATGCAATTTGAGTAAGATGAGTACCATTTTCCACTGCACAAGTGGGATTTTTATTTATCTGTATACGTGTGTGTTGTATATCTTCACTGTAATTTCTTACAAGGTAGAATTCTGTACTTTGTGAGAAAATGGTGGTACACTTAATATTGTTTGGGAAAAGGGTAAATTCATTCTCAGGGCTGCCAAAATTCTCTGTTTTCTCTTGTATGAGGACAGCTTTATCCACACACAATCCTTTGAGTAACAGTACTCTTAGTAGTAAAATGGTTTGCAATAAATATAGGAGAAACACACTTTCTACTCCTATAATAAAGGTTACTGTGTTTTCCCAGTACCAAGAAAAACTTTCCTTCCAACTCTGTTCTCTCTATATCAGCATTCCATGAACAAGACTGATAAAAATTGTCCTAAGATATTAGCAGAGATTGTAAACTTTCAAAATCAAAACTTAAAATAAATGCTTTAAATTACTTTACGTCTGGACCAGAGAAACTATCACTAAGATCTTATTGGCTGCCTGTGGCTCAGAGAATCAACGACAAGCCTGGCGTCACTTAAGAAAGCTAATGAAACATGTTAGCCTCAAATCCTGTCTGCCTTTCTCAGCACTCATTCTGGTTTTGCAGTTGGAATACTAAGGACACCTACTGCCCTGTCTCACTCACTACAAAAATTCACTTCCTTAGAAGTAAGATTTATGTGTGACTCCATAAATGGCTATAAAAATATGACTCTGGACAACCACCTGTCTCCAACAAAAAAGGGTTAAAACTTTAATATACCTTAACTTCCTTTTCTGAACAGTAACGCCTGCCTTCCTCAAAATCAGTAGGCAGAATAAATAATCATGCACACCAGATGTCCACGCTGACTTGGGAAGTCAGAACGATAAAATTCCATGTGCACACAAGAACATACTCTCAGCATTAGCAGAAAGAAATAGAGACATCGGATAAGTGAAAACAGATGTTGTTAAAATGTCAAGTACAACAGATGTGTGGATATAAGACAAGCTGGAAAAAGTTAAACTTTGATCCAGGTTAGGATGTAGGATTTTATGTTAATCAGGTAGAAATACTAATCTACTTCGGACAAGCTAATGCCACTTTTAGTGTAATATGTTATTATGTATTGCTCTCAATGGGACTACCTCTGAAATATTTACCAGTTGAGACTGAGTGGTAGCAGCATCTCAGCTGTGTATGCTCTGTGGTATGCTTCCATAAACCTACTCTCATGAACAGCCAGAGTGTTCAGTAAGTCCTTTCTTGGTCACATACCCACATTTTCATCCATCGAAAGAGGAAGCAGTGAGGAGAGGGGAGAATAACGTATAGCAAGATACGCTTTCAGGTCTCGACTTGATACATAGCCAGCGTATGTCCAGGCACCATGAAGCAGACCCATCTTCCACAGTTTTGATGTAACTCATATTTTTTATGTCTTCTATTTAAAACGCAAATACTGTTCCATTTCAGTCTATAGAAAGCCTTCCAAATATCTATTTAGATATAAAATCTGACCTGATTTTGATTTCAAAGCTATGACTTAATATTTCCACATAACTGCTGTGAGTTTTGCTTAATCAAGGAGTACGTTTCTCATCTATGTGTCTTTTTTAAAGTAGCAGGGCCAAAACATGTCAATAGACACAACCTTGAGCATGTGCTACTAAATGACTGGTATATATCTGCAGAAATTTAAGGAAGCACTGTACTTCAGAATTGCTCTGTGGTGCTCTCTCCACAAGGGACCAACAAGCTCTCAGATGTCATGAATGCCTACATGTTTTTTTCAGCCCATGTAACACTTCTCTGCAATCAGCCCCCATGCTGATGTCCCTTGTGAGTAATGCTGATGCAGTGTGGAGCCAAGGTTCCTTGAAGACTTGTACCATTCCACTGATGTCTGTGAGCTGGTAGGCTCAGCTATGTGTATTTGTGACATACAAACTGCCACAGCATGCTTGCCTCTGGGGGTTAGCTTCTTCATTTGTTTCAAAATCAGGAGGTAGACCTTTTTTTTTTTATAATTCCCAAACATCCATGGAGGTGAAATCTCAGTTCTACGATGTCTAGAGTTTCTTCTCTCTACTTTCTCATAGCAGAGGGAAGATCATTTCATCACCTGCCATGTTCTCCTCTCTCACACACCATCTGGATAAGGCAACCTAATCCACCAGAGCTACAAAATAAGTGTTCTGTTCCTTTACAACCAAGTGTTATACCCAGCTGACATGCAGGGTAGTAACAACAAAATGTATTTTACAAAGACTGGATATTGATTTCTTGTTACCATTAAGTGTGGCTAGTTAAGAAGCACATCCTTGTCTACCTTTTAGTACATGAACATAATCAGTCCTTAGTTTAGATCACTAAGGACAACAGTCATATTCAGATTTTTAGACGATTGATATTTACAGTAAATAGATATTACTCACATTTTTATGACTTTTACTAGTTTTTTGCTTCTGATGATAATGACTGAAGGAAAAACAAGGTGCAGCAATACTGTTTTGAGTCATCCTCTTTTTGTATTGTTCAATAAAACTACTTTTTTTTTTTAGGTATGACCTTATAGTGAATGACGGTGATAGAAGGTCTCTTTCTGGTGTCAATGTGGCACTTCAACACCTCATCTCTTTGTGACCTATACCTGAATAAAGCTCTAACCTTTAAAAGAATTTTTGATAATGGTTTTTGGTGATTTTTTGCAGAGATAACACCTCATCAGGTTGTGTTCTGAGATCAAGTTCAAGATTCTCTATTGGTTTTAGGGGCTTTAAAGTCATAAAAGAAGAGTTTTATTTTATTACTCAACTCAGAATCTTCTTATCCATCCCAACTGGTTTTGTTTACACTTGTGTTATACTTACAAATTTTTCTAGCATTTTTACACTGACTTGGATATATTGCCTTCTGATTGTATCAACAAGGAAAGCTGAGCACTTAACTGGGGACTGACAAGCTGGCACATTTCTAACAGGCTAACATTGCCTTGTAAATTTGATGTTAATATCTATTTTTGTAATACTATTCTTGTTTTGTAATGCAATAGAATTGTATTTAAATAAGCATCACAAACTTTTAATTAGTACCTTGTCAAATATGGGTGTCTCTTTTCTATGTCAATGTAAATATGACCTGATTACAGATCCCAAAATATCCAGTTGTATTAAATGTTCTCCTTCACTCTATAGGTGTTTGAAATTTGAGTAGCCACTAACAATTTATTTGATAAAGCAAACTACAAGTATCTTTTGGGAGAGGTCATTAGTTTATCATAAACATAGGTTCTACATTGAGAATGTTGTCAAGAGCTAGGAAATGTAGTAATAAGTAGAAAAAGAAAAGAAGGCATATATTGTCTCTTCTCCTTCTTATTGATCATATCATCCTTACAGTGGACTTCTAGGAGTTCAATGAATGGCTAGTAAGTCACATGCTTTTTTGTATGTTTTTGGACTTTCTCTGGTGTTATTACATGTCACCATTTGAGCAGCACCATGACAATGTCCCAGGACATTCCTCTGCTGGGACAAGTAAACTCTCTTGTTCTTCCATGAGTGGAGGCTCAGGGACATGACTAGCATGAAAGGTCAGTTGCCCATTCCTGGTTTTTTTTTTTTGGTTTTTTTTTGTGAGTTTGATAGTAGAAGAGTATTTCTGTTTAAAAAAATTTGACAGTGACAGAGGATAGACAGTTGAATACTTCTTGTTTTAATGTATGTCCACATTGCACAATGCAGTATGAATCACAAAAAATCAGGAAACCAGGTCTGAAAAACTCCATGAACATACTATGAACATGGAACAGTCCATAATTATCTGAACACTCTGACTAAGCTAAGGCATCTTGTTTTCTGCAATGTTGTTAAGCCTAGAGATATGCTTTGATTACATGTATATACTGCTCTGGGTCAGAAGAAACTCAAATGCTGTCAAAACCAACAAACATGCATATAAGTGGCCATCTGTACAGTAGTACGCTTTTCAAATGTCACACTTGCCTCTTCAAATACCCCTCAAGGGGGGCAGGTCTTGCCTTAAACATTCAATTTGCTTCCATTGAGAATAAGAATAGCCATGAGCACAACACTGCCCAATACACCAAACAGATTGAGCAAACACAGAGATGATGAATTCTTTGAAGATATCAACGGTTATTCTTCAGCAGTAAGTTTCAATGAACATGCATAAACAGTTTAAAGTGTGCAACTAAGTTAAAATTTAAATCACCATTGGTGATGGCAAAAGGATCATTCTTGACCCAAGAGATAACGCCTGCAAATTGTGAAGTTCTTATATAAATGTACAGGTCATTTCAATGTATTAAAGCACTTTTTGGGGTCTCAAGCAGTATTTAAGACAGCGAAATTTACTTTTTTCTCTGTCTTCATGGTCAGAACTGTACTTTTTTGGCTGAAAATTTTCAGAAATTTTCATGAAGATGTTTTTTCTGAAAATTATAATTATTTTCAGGACAAACAGGAAAGTTTGGCAAAGCTGATATAACAGACACAGCTTTGTACAGCAGGGAGCATCAGGCAACTCTAAAAATAGAGAATGCTACTAGTTCAGCCTAGAATAACAAGCCTGAAAGAAGAATACACATTTACACAGCTGGCTTTACATGACTCTTGTTCATGCAATAAAACAAAAGGAAATTACCTCTTCTGAGGTTTAATTTTTTTATCAGGCACTCATTAAATAATAATTAGTTCAAAGTGTAAATGCATATCATGAGTCATTTCTACATATGCATACTCATCCTTTTTGAAAGAGCAATTTTCTCCCTGAGGTAATGCAGAACATCACTGAGCTGTACACTGTGTTAACAATCTAAAATTTAGTAGTCTCAGCAGTTGCATAACAGGTTCTTTTGGTTTTAAAACAACATGAAATCAGGGATCCTTCCTGTCTCGAGTTGGTGAAAGCTGAATTTGATAGAATCATAAAACCATAGAATATCAGGTTGGAAGGGATCTCAAGGATCATCTGGTCCAACCTTTCTTGGCAAAAGCATGGTCTACACAAGATGACCCAACATTCTGTCTAGCTGAAGCTTAAAAGTGTCCAATGTTGGAGAATCCACCACTTCCCTGAGGAGATTATTCCAAAGGCTGATGGTTCGCACTGTGAAAAATTTTCCTCTTGTGTCCAATTGGAATCTCCCCAGGAGTAACTTGTACTCATTACCCCTCATCTTTTCCATATGACTCCTTTTAAAAAGGAGTCTCCATCTTCTTTATAGCCCCCCATTAAATACTGGAACACGGTGATCAGGTCTCTTTTAAGCCTTCTTTTCTCAAGGCTGAGCAAAACCTATTGTCTCAGCTTTGTCTTGTATGATAGGCTTCCTAGTCCTTTGATCATCTTTTTGGCCCTTCTCTGGACCCTCTCCAGCCTGTCCATGCCTTTTTGTAGAGCAAGGACTGAAACTGAAAACAGTATTCCAGGTGTGGCATGACAAGCACTGAGTAGAGTGGGATAATGACTTCTTTATCTCTTCTAGTGATGCCCTTGTGGATGCAACTCAGCATCCTGTTCACTTCCTTTGCCACTGTGGTTGTTGTCTACCAGGAGCCCCACATCCCTTTCCACAGAGCTGTTTCCCAGTCAGGTAGATCCCAGTCTGTGCACAATTCCTGGATTATGTTTTCTCAGGCAAGACCTTGCGCTTTTCCTTGCTGAACTTCTTGTTAGCCAACTCTTCCAGCATACCCAGGTCTTCCTGCAAGGTGACTCTTCTTTCCAAAGTGTCCACTTCCCCACTCAGTTTGGTATCATCAGGAAACTTCACCAGCGTACACTGAATCCCATCATCTAGACCACTTATGAACAATTAAACAGTGTTGGATCCAACATTAATCCCTGGGGGACCCCACTTGTTACAGGATGACAGTTTGAAAAAGAGCTATTTGCCACCCCCTGCGTGCTGCTGTCAGCCAGCTCCACACCCACTGCACAAACCACTTGTCTAGACAGTAACACATCACTTTCTCTAGGATGAGGCTGTGGGGAACCATACTGAAAGTCTTGGAGAAATCCAGGTAGACAGTGTCCACTGCTTGCCTCACATCAACCGAAGAGGTTACTTTGTTGTAGAAGGCATTCAGGTTTGTTCATCACAATTTACCCTGGTGAATCTGAGCTGGCTTTTCCCAATCATAAGCTTCATTTGACTTGTGATAGCCTTCAGGAGGTTTCATTCCATAACTTTCCTAGGGACTGAAGTTTGAATAATTGGCCTATAATTTCCTGGATCCTCCTTTAAGCCCTTCTTGTAGACTTTAGCCTTCTTCAAGTCTTCTGGAATGTACCCTGATCTTCAGAAGTTCTCAAAGATTATGTAGAACACCTTCGCAATGAGGTCAGCCATCTATTTTCACACCCTTGAGTGGATATTTTCAGCACCCATTGATTTGTAGACGTCAAACTCCTAAACTAATTTGCATACCACCTCCTCCTTCACTAAAGGTGGGCCAGAAGTTGCTAGTTGAACACTTACATTCTATTTAGGTCAATGAAAACATCACCATTTCTTTCATACTGTTTCTTCAAGACTTCAGTATTTCAGGATTTTATTTCTTCTTGAAAGCTCTCTCTCTGACTCTCTTTTTTTGTTGTTGTTTTTTTTTTGTTTTTTTGAGAGAAAACAAGTCAAGACTAATACCTCTGAGGATGTCCCCTTATTCTAATTTTTTTTCTGCACAGAGACTATCCAGGAAGACTCACAGGCAACGCATTTCATTTAATTCTTTCCTAACAAGTCCAAAATGGAATTTAAGCATGTGTCTCTTATCTGTGACCTTTCTGTTCACCTGATGAACTTTGTCCTTCCTTCAATATATTAGAATATGCCCAAGTATTATTATGATGGTAATCTCATTTGTGTTCTCTTCTCTAATTATTCCATGCCTGACGAAATGACAAGAGATCTTTCTGCCAACAACATTACATAAACACAAAACTTTTTTCTTTTAAAGCATGGAAGCAACAGCAGTCAATGAAATAGTGTTTTCATGAGAATTCTTTCTTCATTTTTCTACAATCCTTTATAGCCTTGTGAACAAGAAAAATCATATCATTTGTAAAGACTGTAATTTAAAAAAATATAAAAACCCCACATGCAGTCTGAAACCTTAGACTGCTATACAATTATTTTTTGGGGGCAATTTACTTTTTCTTAGCTGTTGACTTACTCAGTATAAAAAACTTATTACTACAGGAAACCAAAAAATAGGGGGAAAGATTGGTATATATCTTTTGCTCCAAGAGCTGAAAGAAAGTGAACTAAATTTCGGTTCATCAGTGACTACATATATATAGTCGTCTTATGCGATTGTTCTTGTCCTATTTATTTTTATAGATTCATCTCAGGTTCTCCCACATCTCCAAAAATAAATTAGAAAGAAAACAAAGATTTGTATGTGTGAGGCTTTTTCAGCCAATGTGTCAGACTGGCAAAATGCCCTCTTTGAAGATAGAGTAGAGCTGACACATAATTGTTGCCCTTACCTTTGTAGCTACTGACACTAGAGTCTGAACCCTCCTTGGAGATCTAAAAACAATTTTGATGTGACAATCTGAGAAGTTACCATCGGTATTTTACAAATACTGCAAGGTCACAGATTTTGACCTATACAGAGCCAAGTAAACCTCTGGAGGGCGTTGTGTTTTATGGGAAAAATGTTTTCATTGATTTTCAAATTATGCATTTTACTGCAACATAGTACAGAACAGTAACCATGAAAAACAAAATTCAAATTACAGTAGCAAGAAAAATAGCAGCAGCCTAATATGTGTTTAAAACCTAAGTTTTTTTTTCCTAGATTCTTTTACACATTATTTTTCAGTAATAGCTGGAAGATAAAAGCAAAGATAAAGAATGGGGAGTAACAAGAATTCAATTTTTTAGCATATATAAACTTGCAAATCGGTAGGTGCAGCCTTATATATTTCTTTCTGAAAACCCTCAAAAATAAAAGATATCCCTATACCATGTTTCTTTGCTATGGCCTTTAGTCTGGAAAGTTTAATACTAGTCCTTTAGCATAAATCTGAGTTCAGTGTTTAATAATAACATGATATATATGTAATCCTTTAATCTTTTTCTGATTTTCTGTAAAAACAATAATTTTTAAAACTATTTCCCAAAAGGAAGCACCAAAGTTATATCCCTTATTAAATTTCAAAACATTGTCAAGACAACATCCGAGAATGTTCATTTGCATAACCAAAGACAGGATTTTCAAAGGCAATTACCTCATGAAAATAATTTCTTCTCAAATATGTTCATTCTGAGGCTGCTGTTTATCAATGAAACAGACCATTGTATTCATATGTTAATGTCTAGGGAAGTAAACTGAAATTTTCAGAAATTACTTTTATTAATTTGTCAGAAATTGAGGTGAAAAAGGCAATGAGTGATTTGCCCCTCACACCTATAGAGCACCGTGTGTTATTTGTGCTCTGTTCTTCTAGGGAGAGACTTAGCACTGTGTCATAGCACACTGTCTGTCTCCCAGTCTCTTTATAAACAGGCGATGCACAACACTCATTAGAAAACAGATGAGATTTAAAATTGGTTCCCTTTACAACATACTTTAAATATCTATGAAACATTTTTTATTAGGTTCAACTAGACTATTAAAGTCCACAGATAAGATTCCCCAAGGCATTTCCTATTATTAGGTTATTGTTATTATTTTCCTGTTAATTCAATAAAAGTCTTTTTTTTAACTTCTGTGATAGATTTTCCTTGTTGTAGGAAGGATTAAGAGTTGTCACCCTAGGCACTAATGTGATACATCTTCAAAAAATCACAAGTATTTCATTTTTGAAAAGTTGTCTTTCTTATGGTTTATTTATTTTAACATGATACAGTGTCAAAATAAGAACTTCCATATTTATCATGTGCAGTATGCATCAAGAAGAATTACAATATAATGGATGTATTGAGACAATCTGTTTAGATAACTGTGAAAAGTTTTCTGTAATAGAAAAATTACTGGCACTGTGTAATATCTTTTAACAAAAGAGACTTGAAAACCAAGGACTTGTAAAAAACATGAAATTCACA
>JAOXJM010000001.1:151924035-151941589 GCA_026413425.1 Tringa solitaria
TTGGAAGGGACCTCTGGAGATCATCTAGTCCAACCCCCCTGACAAAGCAGGTCCATCTAGAGCCGGTTGCACAGGAACTTGTCCAGGGGGTTTTGAATGTCTCCAGAGAAGGAGACTCCACCACCCCCCTGGGCAGCATATTCCAGTGCATGGCCACCCTCAAAGTAAAGAAGCTCCTCCTCATATTTAGGTGGAACTTCTTATATTCTAATTTGTGCCCATTTCATCTTGTCCTGTCCCTGGGCACCAATGAAAAAAGACTAGCCCCATCCTCTTTACACCCCTTAAGTATTTACAAGCATTGGTCAGTTCCTCCCTCAGTTTTCTCTTCTCTAGACTAAAAAGACCCAAGTCCCTCAGCCTCTCCTTGTAAGGGAGGTGTTCCAGGCCCCTAATCATCTTTGTAGCCCTATTACACCTAATGGTTACTTCGAAAGACAAACCCCATCACTCTGAACATCCCTTTCCTCCTTCTTCACCCAGCCTTTACTCCTGAGCACATCATCATACAATATAGAATATCTCTTTCGTAAGTTGGAGTCAGCTGTCCTGTCTGTGTCTCCTCCCAACATCTCATGCACCCCAAGCCTACTCAGTGGTGGGGTGGTGTGAGAAGCAGAAAAGGCCTTGACTCTGTGTAAGAACTGCTTAGCAATGGCTAAAACATCCCATTGTTAGCAGCACTGTTTTTGTCACAAATCCAAAACATATCCCATACAAGCTCCCGTGAAGGAAATTAACTCCATCCCAGCCAAAAAACCAGCCTTATCCCATACCATGTATGTAATGCTCAGACCCCACACTATCCAAGGTGAAAACCATTCTAAGTACTTGCACATCTTCCCCCACACACCCTGCTACCAATGACCATGCTACCTCAGGGCATATCCCATTCTGATCTCCTGAAATAGTGTAATAAACTTGGGAAAAGCCAGAAAGAGATTCTTGAGTCACACCAGTACGAGCATTCTGATTACCTAAGAATGTTCAAGGTACTGAGGAGTCATTGCAACAAGGCAGAAAATATCCACCCCACAGAAGAAAGGGAAGGTGTCATTCTGTGTTTCCTCTGCAAATTGGCTCTTGGAGAAAAGGGAAAAGATATAATTTGTTCACTGTTTCCATGAGACAGTTCATGAAGCACTAGGACAACCACAATACAGAGCACAAGTATCAGGTATGACAAAGCGCTTAAGATTCTCAGAAATGCTTTAAGATATTCTTTCCATCTAAACAAAGGAAATATACATAGCAACTATATATGGCTACCTGCTTTTAAATGGGGAAAAAAAATACTAACCCCAAGACCTCTGTTTCAACACCTCTACAACTGTTCTCTCATGACAGGAAAATAACTGAGATAAGTGAGATATTCCTCACTAAGGAGAGTTGTTAAGGCATCCGTCTACTTTGTATAATACTGATGATAACCAATCTGAGATTCAATGTCATATCATTTAAAATTGAAAATTTTGTTAGCCATGTGCCAACGGTTAAACTGTGTATCTGTCATAGATACATAACATTTTAAGAACCTCCTTGAGCGATGAAATACATTTGTTGTTGTAAATGAAGATTAAAAGTAATCATTTTCTGTATGATCGAATTAGAAATTCAGTGTATGAATCATGATATCTCAAGGTTAAATATGCTTTGTAATGCAAGACAATTGATCACCCTGTATTTCGTCTTGGTAGAGTACTGCTCTAGTAGTCTTAGAATAGGAGAAACTGAACACAGACTTGCTTCAACAGTTTTTGATAAAAATAAAAATATAAGAAAGTGTATGATGTTTGGGGGGTTTATTGTTACTTTTAAAGCGTCAGTGTTCATAGTCTTCCCAGGTCAATCTGTCTCTTACGTTCCCAGCTTGCACCATAGATGAGGTCAAGCACCAAGTGGAGGCATTGGTAATCTTCTAAATTAAATGACCATCTCTGCAAGCGATCCCACTCCTTTAACAGCATGCAGTAAACGGATTACTAGAGCATTACTGCAGTAGACAAGCAAAGTCTAGGTATCAACTCCAATAGCAGAATCCTACAGAAATGGAAATTTCAGCTGTAAGCCATTCAGGTCACAAATGAGTTAAGTAAATCCAGAAAATCCTTTCAAGGCAAGTATTTCCCTCAACACTCTCCTGCAGATTCTAAAGCTAAGATTAGTGAAATGGTGTATTTTATTGAATCCCTAGAGTATCATCATTTAGTAGTATTTCACAGCTTCAGTACATCATCACATTACATTATACTCTAACTGTCACCATGCAAACTACAATACCATGAAGTGATAACATAGTGTAATGAGACATACAATCCAGTGTAATGTGATATACAAGAAAGTCAATGCAGCATATCTCCAAAATTACCCTCATTTAGAGGGAAATCCGATGAATATTTCATATAAATGTTCAGGTCATTCATTTTCTCCATTTTTTTGGATGTGTTTAATCTCTATGCGTCTTGATACTTCCATAGAGAACTTTAATATTATAGTCAGAAGCAATCATATTTTTCTAAAAAAGCTGAAATCATCAAACGAAAACCATTTTGTATGCAACTCTCTGAAAGGACTTTAAAAGTCTTGGGAAAAAAAAATGCTTTTACAAATAAAGAGTTAAAGCAATCATAAAGGAGCCTCAGGTCTTTGAGAGGTTGTATATGCGACAGCAGTATTATGTCCACAGAACTGAAAATCGGGTTGGTTGGTGTTAGTTTCCTCCACACACAAGCACATATTAATATCCTTATACTTTGGTTATCCCACGAGTACATTTAGGGATAGATATCTGATCTTTGGATATGTAAGTAAGGGAATTACTGCCTTTGGGACAGCAAGAGTTGGTCAAAAACTAATAATAAAACTTCTCAAGAAAAAGCTAATAAGGAGAAACTTAGTTGTAGATGGGTCTCTCTGCACATAGAGATTTTCTCCATAGAAAAAACATTCAAGTATAACCAAATTAGAGAAACATTATACCAATAGTACATTCTTATGGAACTACAGTTATCACTTAAAAGGAAGCTTAGATGAGATAAAGCCCATAAAAAACACATGCATCAGATCAACCCAGCAGATGGGTAAATTATCTGATTTTGTTGTATTAAAATGAGTAATTCGCACTACTAACTTCTTAAAATCTGTAGTAAGACTGTCTGTCCAGCTAGCCTAAAGAAGCTGATTTTCTATCACATCCCTCTACATTTCTCTGGAGTTGCGTGAATCTGCAGCATACTCTTTTTCAGCTTACAAAGCTAGGTGTTTGCCACCTTCTGTCAGCTGAGAAAGGAAGATATAAATAGCAAAGAGGGGACAAAACTATGCACCTACCACCCCACAGCCACCTCCCACCTTCACACATGTGAAGAGATTTCCTTCAGCAAATTCTGTTTCAGTGAGAATTGGAGGGTCAGCACGAGGTCAGCAGGAGATGGAACTTAGCCTAGGGAAACTTTTGTTCTCTGTCTATTAAAAATCCATTTAACATCGATATCATAATACAGATTAAGTCAGAATATGTTTCAGAAAAAAAATAACAAAAATGCACTCAGTCTTCAACTACTGTAAAATAAATATTCAGTGTCCTTGAACACACAAAGTAATATTTTTTTAGTGTTTTCATATTTTAACTCAGTCTTTTAACAGCTCCTAAATATCAATTTTACTAATTTGAAATCATGACATGATTTTCTAATTCTTACTGTTCTGCAAAACTTGTATAAGTAGCACTAAATTTGAACCAGATTTTCTGAATCTTGCTGAGACATATTAATTTAGTATTATTACTGTCAAGAGTGAAATATGTTCCTAACCATGCTGCTTCACATCACAAAACTTCACAGCTGAACTGGCATTCAATTACATCAGACTAGAAAGTTATCTGCAATTTAAAATAATCAGTAAAAATTACTATTTTTATGGAATTTAAAGCTGCCTGTTCTCAATCAGAACAACCTCAGAACACTTGACCCACCCCAAAAAATTCATAGTGATTATGAATGGCATTCTCTGCTTTACTAATACTTTTTCAAAAGTCAGAAAGATAATGCTATTTCAAAAAAAAAAAATTGTGAAAAAAAATAATATTTTGATTGATTTATTTACATTATTAATGAAGTAGGTGGTTTGACTTTTTTTTTTTCTTTATAGAATTAAAGTCGATAGTTTAATAGAATTATTTGTATATTCAGGTATTCAGATTAAAATATATTGGGATGGACAATTACAGAAAATGAAATTCAGCCAGAGACTAGTGCTACTCCAGGGCTCACTCACGTGATGCATGTTTCACAGTTAGTGCTCTGCCATATGGAAAAGAGGTCCTTTAAGACATCACAACTTCAACATCAGACTTGGAAGTAAAAAGAAATGCAAATACAGAATTACTTACACTTGAGGGATTTTTTTAGTTAATACTGCCAATTAATAAAACAAAACTGTAAAGATATGCAGGATGGAAGGTAATTCTACAGTGAAGAGGTTATTGTAGCTTCCATATTTGGGTTATCCACAAATAATCACTGTCTTCAGGTTTAGATAGCTTCCCAAGCACACTGCCACTCCTGTTCTGGGCTCATTTCCTTTTATTGCTAGTGGCTGAGCTGCAGAGGTGAAACTGAGGTGTAGAGCCTGGGGTCACTGTTCCTAAGGATTTTTTTCCACTGGTAGTGATGCATTAGACAAGTTACTTCTGTCAAAATATACTGTCTGAGTGTCTAGAAAGCAAAACTGAGTAGTTTGCTAAAGCAAGATAGCTTAACTATTTTTAACGCTATTGAAGGAAGCAGTGCAGACAAGCATAGTAGTGTTTGCAAATACTTATAGTTGCATAATTTTTTTGCAAATTTAATATTAATTGATTTATAGAGCTAGGGAGGGAATGACAACGATCAATGAATCCTTTTAAAATATTGCTACCACAGTCTAGAAGAGTTCCTCTTCAGAATTTAAAATATGTTGCCTAAGTCATCTTAGCTATCTTACATGAAAAGCTTGTACATTTTTCCGTGTTCTGTCTGGCAAGACCTCTAACATCTTCATGAAACAGAAAAAGTTTTCTTTAGCTTTAGCTGTCCTTTATAACTCCCACAAGATTAATCCTCAGATGAATGTGGCCAAAAGCACTAGGTAGAAAGCATAGTTATTACTTTGGTAAGTTGTTAACTCTTTTATTTGGAATATAACATTGTCTCTGTTGTTACAGGGAAAACTGCTCAGGACCATTGTAGTATTTGTTCCATTCCAGTTCCCTGGCGTATAGCCCTTTTGTAAGAACTTCATAGGTTAGTGCCTATGCTAAAAAAGGACGTTTTATGTTTGCAATATGATCTTTCTGCCTACAGTCTGGCTAAGAATGGAAATTATATACACTGTGAAATTCTAACGATACTTGGTTTTACTCTCCTCCATACCCATGTAGTCATGAGGGTTTTGCTCTGTGTATCTATCTCCTTTGGAGTAACTCCCAATACATTTCCCAAAGGCAAGCCAGGAGACCTGACAGCTGTATGGTAGAGCAAAGATACTGAAGTAGGAAGAAAAGAGGAAGGATGAGACTGTGTGAAAATATAAATAAATTATTAACAGGATATCTTCTTCTTTTGTAGCAACAAAATTCCCACTGAAGCTTTCAGAACTGCATTTTTTCCAGTTTGTTCTCTTTTGTTCAAAAGTATTAGTTCATTAACTCACAGACTTATAGCCTTCATTCCACATCAGTAGAGAGTAAGAAATTATGAAATATTTTTATTTATAAAAGTTATGTAATTGTGTCTACTGTGGCCATTCACATCCTGGAATGTAATAATAAATTAACATGAGCAATCAAAAAGCAGACAGCTGGATTATTCCTTAGTTTATGTAAAAGCTTTTTTTTTATCCATACAGTGCAGGATGTCTTAGTCTCTACATTTTAAACTAATACAGTTTCACTCGTTTCTCTTTACTGTACTCCCTTTCATGCATGTCCTAAAAATCCTCCCGACATAATGTAAACAGAAATCTTAATATATAAACCGTTATTTATTTCCACCACTTGTATTAAACAAAGATGTTCTTTTGTAAGCTACAGAGTCCTTTATCAGGATGAATGACAGCAGATTTGAAAAGAGCGGAACCTATCTTTGTTTGCCTGTCTGTAGCTGAAGTAATGGCATAGAGCACTAAAGCAACATCTCTTAAGAGACCAAATAAATTTTCTTTCAGGATTAATGGTCTACTGCTAGTGTGAAGAAGATTAAAACTAGAAGTAAAGAGAGAGTCCAGGGTAGCCCCACGGTTCATTTCTATGTAACTTGTTAGTGAGCAGAGCCAAAAAGTCAAGCATTTGGGTTAATGGTTCAACATGAAGTTACTTACTGAATACTATCAGACGTTATGGTCAAATACATCTGCTGCACAGTTAGGCAGCAGATAGAGTGATTTAGCGCTGCATACAAATCATTAGGATTCTGTGTGTTGGTACCAACTGAAAGGCTGGCAGCCATAAGATTGCCAGTCACCAAGTGTCACTTCTTCATTTACATCACATTGGTATTCAGACAGTGGCAAGCAACCCCAAAAGTGAATTTATTGCTGCAAGAAAGTCAATATTTTACAATAAATGTAGGAATTCTGAAGCAGTAATTTAAAAGACTACTTTGTGCAAACCATTTACTACTTTATACACATGTATATTGCTATTCATTGCCACGGATACCTACAACCAGAGTAATTCTGTGAAGCTTCTTAATTTTAAACACTTGGTCTTTTACAAAGTAAACTGCCAGTGTTTAGTTTAGTTAGTAAAACTGAGTTATTATAGACCTCCTTGACTTCCCTAGAACAATTATTTACTGTACATGGTTCATTTGTCTCTCTCTTTTTAATTTTCTTGAAACAACATTTCATTAGGGTTTTTCACCCTGAAATGTGCCATCAAGCGGTCAAATCAAACCATCCTATTTTCTTTGGAAATATCAGTCTTACAAAGAACTGCACTTCTGAAAAATGCAAGCAAGTTGAGCCAACAGAGTGAAAAAGAAGAAATGCTCAGATTTTTTTCCAGTTTCTTTGTAATACATGAAATATCGACTGAACTTAAGATTTCAGTATCCTTTCAGTACTTTCTAATTATCAAACTAAAGAAACATTTTACTAAACACAAGCACACAAATTATATAAAATACTTCCTTTATCATTAGTGTTTTCCTTTGGAAGTACAGAATTCCCTAGACTTGCAGCTGATACTTGGCATTCCTGTAATGCAGTCATTATCAGATCACATACTACAGCACTTTATTCACGTGGAGTTATTTATGTAATATGTAACTTGTCTCCCATGCTATGGACGGACCAAGTCTTTGAGTATTCTACTTGTCCTTTGCATACGTATCAATCAGATTTGTTTAACTGAGTTTTTATAAATCGGTAACAGTGTATTTGGGAAAAAAAAGATCTTCATCCAAGCCACAAATCTATCCAGCAAAATTCGAATTCTACACCATAGACGTATTTCTAACTGACACTACTTTCTGTCTCCATCTCAAAGCACATTTCAGTAAATATTTCTGCAGCTGCAATTTAGAAGCAGTAAAAGACAGCAATAAGCCTTGTTTTCATTAAAGTTCTGCAATTTGTGAGAGGATAGATTCATTTTGGACACAGAAGGGAGCATTTCTCAGCAACTAATAATGGTAGCTCACAAGTCTGATCATGTCAATGCTGGCTCCTAGAAAAGACCAACCAATATAATTGATCTTGTAACATTTAAAGGCTCTTCACTTCAAGCATATTTTATTGCTGCCTGGCTACAATTATGTTGACCAGAAGTGAGGCTAGCTCTGGGGTTCAGAACTCAGAGGAAAATCAGTTCAGCATGTAACCACTTCACTCCTAATGGCAGAAGTTGCATGGGAAATTAATTTTCAGGATCACATTAAGTCAGACTGCAGAAACTATTGTGGGATTCACTTGGATAAAATTGCTCTTGCTGCTGGAAAGATGAGTGTCAGTAATGATATTTATTAAACACAATGAATAACGTTTGGAAGCCATGGAAACCAGAGGACTAAAATTGGGTAGATGCACTAAGTGCAAGAGGGCACCAAGAGCTTTTAAGACAATCAAAGGATTTAAAGTACAAGGGTAGATTAGATAAATTCATAAACGTTTTTTATCCAGCTCTTATCTCATAGAAGACAGCAAAGTAAAATTAACACAGAAAATACCAGAACGTATAATCTAGGAAATAAATCTCTAACGTTGTTGTAGGAGAGTATTTCCATCCTTTGAATATCAGCCACAGTTAAGGTTCCATTCTTTATATGATTGAAAGACCAATTTATTATCTAGATAAACTCCAAAACCAAAGAAAAAAAAACTAGGGGGAAAAAAAAAAGAAAAAAAAGGAGCTTGAAAATATCCTGGCTAAAATTACAATTTGTGAAAAAAGCGTAGAGGAAATATACAGAGGTAGTTCATAGAGGTGTTAACCATCTAAGTAAAACAAAAGACATTCGACAGAAATCAAATTAGAAAAGATAATGGAATAAAAGAAATTTACAAAGACACATAGCTCTGAATGACAGGGTTTTTTTCTTTTTTTTTTCTCCGAAAGTCTACTATACTCTAAATCTTCCAAAACCTCACATCTATGTTTATCTTTATAACATACTATTAGTTCAATTGATTAGCAGAACTGTTTACACTGTGTGAAGTTAAACCATTAAGACTGCAAGTGAGAGAGAGGTAGAAAAAAGAAAAGATACAAAAAAGCCCAATAGTTACATTTTGTAAAAGGCCAATAAAGACCACTGCATTTGAAATGCAGCAAAATATTTTCTTTTTAATTCTGCTTAAGTAATTCTTTAATAAAAGAAAATATGCTAGATTACTAAATGTTAAATTACTGAAAGAATTCTACAATACATTTCATATCCATTTTACAATTCAAAAGGAATGAATGAAAAAATTCATGCACACAGCCTTTTTTCAATCAATGGTCCAGTTGTTCAGCATATCTTAACTTGGAAATGAGATCTCAGTTTCTTTCACAGAGCATTTTGCATTGCTTTATGGGCAATATAGCACTTACTACGCTTAAACTACTGTATCATTAGTCACATTATCTGTAGGGATAATGGTGACATGTACTTTTCCTTAAAAATAGGTGTTTAAATGCAACATGAATTGCTATGACTAAAGACAATAAGTAGCTTACAGATTTAAAAAAGCAATTAGTCTATTCAGATTTCCTCTGTAGCAAAAGAGCAAAAAAGATAATGTTACTTCCAGCAGGAGCATTCAAAGTTAAAATGCCATCTACCCCATCTACCTAAGTTTCATTTGAGGCCATATTACATTATAACGTGCAAAGACAGTGAGAGTTAATCAAGCATACCTAGTATCTAATGCAGCTGACAGCTCTCTAAGATAATAGAAGTGGTTCATTTTACACATTAGTGGGAACATTGTAAGAGTGAAAATGTCCTTTAATACTCAACTTCCATAAATAGGCCATCTGTTTTCCATTAGATCAATATGAATAAGTACTGAAATAAAGCCAGATTCTTTCATTTATTAACAGGAACATCCTTTACTATCCCCAGAATTAGTTAGTTAGTTCACCTTCAAAAACTTGGCCATATTTATGTGGCATATTCCCCTTCTGGAACACCTGTATTGTGCACTATATCCATATATCACTGTATTGTAAACAGTTCTATTCTAGACTGATTCAAAAATTAATGTATATGTGTGCATATAGGTAGAGAAGAGAGGAACATCTTCAGCTGAGACATCCACTTCTTGTTGGGAAAAAAAAATAAAAAAGAAACAAAAAGAAAAAAGGACATTCTGAATGACACGATCACACTTCTACCAACTGCCCACTTCCAGGATTTTTTCCCAGCTCCTAAAAGTTTTTTTATTATGTGGATGGGCATGAATTGAGAAGACATTTATTTTTTCTTCCACATATTTTACAAGATGGCAATACTAGGATGACACTATTCAAAAAAGACACCAGTTCCATTCCAGTTCAGATGTTGCAGTCTGAGTTGGGTGGGTCTACATCCACTGTACAGAGATGACTGTGCCTACATGGTGCCACAGATGTCCAGTATTATTTTTTCCTGATTCACTCCAGGGAATCTGTAGTATTCTCTCCATGAGAAATAGTCTGAATAAATCTGTTCATATTGTCAAGAGTCTCCTTGCACCCTGAAAACATAGGCAGGTTTAAGGACAATAGCTGTAAAAACACCTTAATAATATAAAAGACATAATCCATTTTATACTTTGTTTAAGTCCCTATCTGATGCAATTTTTAAAAGCTTTCTGTTTTGTTAATTAATACAGGATCTGAACAGGTGTTCTTTCCATTGTAGTGGTGTTTTTTTGCCTGCATATATTATATAATTAATTTGAGCTGAGAAAAAATAAAATTTTAAGTCAAATTGATGCAGTGTTTTCTATGATTAGTAAGGAACTAATTATATAAAGGGTACACGTCACCAACCCTTTTCATTCTTCTGTTATTGTTCTCATAAAATAAAGCCATTATATTAATCAGGTCAGGGTTTTATCATTATTTTTTATTTATTTCCTTAATGTTATCTCTTTAAAGGAATTCAACAGGTCCACTTAATTGTCTTCTGTAAAAACTGGATCCTTGAAAAACAGGCAGAGAAATATATAAATATTTCTCGTGCATATATATATGTATACAGATATATATGCATAAGGCAACAAGATGTAAGTAACTGTACAGGGTAGGACTGAAAACAGAAAAGAGGAGATGTGGGTGATAAGAACTGAAGAGGCAGAAGTGAATGTATCTTCATTGTTACTGAAGAGATATTCATGAACACAGTCCTTTTTCCCTGAAGGAGCAGAATCCTCATGAAGTAATATAAAAAGTCACTAATTTTGTCATTTGTTGTAGCCACAAGCCATCAATATGTCCTCCAATATCCTTTTGCACTGGCCAAGCTGCAAAGCCTTCATCTGATTCATTCTGTGATAACTTTCCAGAGTGGCATCCACTGTGACAATGGTGCCTGATTATTGTCACTCCCTGCTCTCAAGATTACGGCTTGCTCAGAGTGCTGTAACATGATTTTTAAGTGTTTTAGGCAAACCTGATGCTAATGCCTGCATCCTTTGCTCTTACTATTAATTGTCTGAAGATTATTTGAGATGTGCTAATGTAAAATCAAAGCTCATACTGCAGCACTCTGTTAAACCTGTGCTGCACAGGATAAGGAAGAGTTTGTCTTTCCTTCCATCTCTAAAGTAGACAAACTCTGCTTTTTCTGATTTGACTCCTGTTCCCACCCTGGCTTCCTTCTTAGACCCTTTTTGGATGAGGCAGCCCTTAGACCCAGCATGCAGGTTTAAACATTGTCTGACAGGAAGCAGCTGAAGTCATTATTATACACGCCTTCCAACTTATATTTCGATATGGAACTGATAAACTTCACGGGGCAGCTCTTCAGCTGATGTAAGTCATCATAGCATCTTTAGCTTCAATGAACCTTTTTAATTTTACAGTAGAGGAGATGGCTCTTCTGCTGTTTACCATATTTAGTACTGCTATTCAGCAGCTCAAGTACTGCTTTTGAAGCTCTGATTGAAATTACTGCTCATTACAGCTTCTGCTATTTTTTTAAATACAATCATCCACACAAAATGCACAAACATTTTATCTCTTCCAATATTACTGCATTTTAAGTTTTTTCTCTTGTAAAATTCCATATGATTTGATTCGTCTCATTCCACATTTTAGCTATTTTCTTGGCCAATTCTCTTAACTGTTCTCCACATTACAGTTCAGTATTCTCCATTTTTTTTGAGGAACATTTGCCTCTTTTTTATTCCTGTGATTTGTAACCTCAGAAAGATCAGTTCAGAAATATTGAATTATACCTATGTACTTTTAAAATAAAATTGGTATTTTTTCTAGATTTTGTCATTTAATGTGAGAACTGTCTCTGCTAACTTTGCCAACCAAAGTTTAGATGTCCATTCTAATTAAGTCATCCAACTCTCCCTGTCACCAATCGAAGAATATAAGTTGAAAGGTGACATAAATCACCTTACAGGGCCATCCACCCCTCTTCATTGATTATACATGGCAAAGAGATCTAGGCAAAGATACTGTTTTAAAAATCAAAAAGGGAATGGAGTAAAAGTCTCCAATGTTCCCATCAGTGAACTGGTCAGCATATTTAATCAGGAGGATTTTGTTCTTACCTTTCCAAAACCTCTCAGCTGAAGTACTCTGTTTTGCACTGAAGACATTAATATAATTTGGAGGAGGTGGTACACACTGCCTCATTTAACAGCCCTGATCTCTCAGTCACTAAGTCATTCTCATTTCTGTTAGCCCAGCCTTAAGGAGTACTTGAATGTGCCAAGCAAAATGAAAGAAGTTGTCCTGAGCAGATTTTGACCCTTATCACTGTGCTCCATTGGCTCCAGCTGCCTCAACAAGCAACTGATGTGTTGATGACGTGTTGATGATAAATCCGTGTCATCTGTCACAACTGCTGCATTCACTGAGACAATGGAAGAGCCAAATATGAGATTTTGTGAATCAAGTATTTTTCTAATTCCCACTGAACACACAGGTAAGAGAGTCAACCCAATCAGTCACCACGTTGTAACTGATCACATGAAGATCATCCATTCTGCCAGACTTTTCACTTGAAAAAAAAAAAAAGCAAGCGGCTCCTCAGGAATTCAAATGCTGGCCCAGTGTCTTCAGAGGAAAGTTCCCCAAAGCAAAGGCTCATCCTTGTGGCTGCTAAGGCTTACTGATTCAATTTTGGGAGCCAAAAGTCCACTGACATGCAAGCTTTTAACTTCATGTGAGTTAGTAACTCTTAGTCATTGCTTTCTGCATGGAACAGAGAGCACAGTTTATATAACTTTGGCTAAAATACATTATTTTTATTTGACAGTACATCACAGTACATCATACACAGAAGCCAAATTCCTCTGTTTTTTTAAGCTCTCGTTCTTAGTAAGATTGCCAACTCTGCATGCAGCTAGACGCACAAACAAAATTAAAGTCTCCATAATAAACAACATTAAATGCGAATGAATTCTTAAGAAAATTAATTCAGTGGCTGCTCACAAAGTCGACCCATTGATTAGCCACATCATTTTTCTAATTTTACTTAGTACATGCTTTCAGATTGCCTTTATCTGCTGCAAAATACTTGTGCCAAAAGAGTGTAGATTTTAATAGACAGTAGAAACTCCGTGATATAATAGACATTACGATTTTAATAAACTAGCTTTTTCAAAACAAACAAAATCTCTAAGTTCTTTTTGACAAGTGAAAAAATATGCACACAAAAAGGAACTTCAGAAAACACCAGCTTGAGGCCTAGCCTCACTTAATAAAAACCTAATACCATCACCACAGAATAGGTTCATAACTGTCAATTTAATTTATTTTCTCTCTCTTTTCTAGAGCAATATGTTCATCAAGTAGGAAGAAGTAAATATAGCTAAATTTGTTAATTCATGGAAAAGGCACAGAGAATGCAGAAGACCTTGGTAGAAAAGGTCTGTTGTTTAATCTGTTACTTAATTCTGGCTATATATAATCTTAAATTTTTATATGCTTAATTTAAATAATTTAATCTGCTCTGTACTTCTTATATCCTATATAGCCAAGTATGGGAAATTCAAAATCAGAAACTGTTACATTAAATTCTGCAAATACAATTTGTCTGGTACTGACAGCAGATGCCTCACACTTTTATAACATCTCTTCTTAGATAGCCACAACATATTTAATCTCCTATGGCCATAGATACTGCTTTAGGGCAAAAAAAAATTATTAAAGCTTCAATCTAGTTTTCATGTAATTAAATAACAAAATCCTTGTACATATCAAACAGAACAGAAGCTCCTAGTCCTGAAAGGACATTTATCCTACTTACGGTGGGTCTTACTTACCGTGTCATGGTATGATAGGAATTACTCCTATTCCTAGGGTGAGGTGAATTTGCCATGACAAGATAGAAAGTTTGTATCAATTACATAATGAACTCCATACAGTGCATTACAGGATCAAGGCTTCAGTATTTTAGTGTAGGATAGACAGGCATTAGTGTTTTTAAACATTCAGCACAAGCATTTCTGGCCTAAGAATGTTTCACCCAGATGGAAGATAGACAGTGAAAACAGTGCTGGTGAACTGAGGAAAAAATTGGCTTTACTCTGCCATAAATTTTAGCCTTAGGCAGCAAATTATGAGATGACAGCTCTTCAAATCTCCAATGCAAAGGCTTTTTCTTCCAAGACACCTTTTAGATGGTTCCTTGTCTTGCTTGCATCAAAGACACCTGACAGGTTACTTCTTTAGGTCCTTATAAGGCAGGACCTCTGCTTTGTCCTCACTCACCTCCATTCCAAGAAATGGCAACACAAGCTCAAGATACTTTCTCAGAAAAGAGAAAGGAGGCAATTTGTGCCTACAACCCATTTCCTAGCTAGCTTTGCTGTTAGTCTTAAATTCTTTAGATATGCATCTGAAAGCTACTTCAGCAGCATCCTGGGAAGGTATTGGAACAATAAGAAGACTCTGAAACCCTCAAGTTGGTCTTTGACCAACAGACCTTTTTATGACCACTTTTTCACAGATCTCATTAAATATAATACTTTCAATTATTTTGTGTTTTCTGTGTCTGAAGAGATGAATTCAGAACAAATATGAAGGAAAGAGTGCCACCTGCTGTGGTACCAGTAATATTCCCTCCAGTACTCAAGTCAGGGAGAAGTCCAGAAGCTGAAGTACAAACAAGATGAATTGCTTAATGGTTAACAATAAATATATCACAGAATAAATTATCACTTGCAAATGTCATTACTGTGGACATACTTTTGATAAAGTTAAAGGGGGAGGAGGGTTATTACATTTTCAATGAGATATTAGACACGGCCCTGTTCTCCATCACATCAAAGTACACACGGCTTTGTTTTGCTATTCCCTTTATTTTGGCAGACATTGAAACTAAACTATTTCTGATTTTACATCTATGTAGTGTGCCATACAATATACATATCCCTGTGTTTTGATCTCTCTAACTTTGTGCTGTCACAAAACCATTGTACGTGTTTAGAGATTTTTCTTCTACTACTAGTTCTTTCTTCCTGACAGAAAATTGATTTTTCTCATCCTGATACATGAACCAGAATAAATCTCTTGCCCTATTGCTCAGGAGCTTACAATACCATCAACCACAGCTTTAGAGCATGCAATTTGAAACAGAGACATTAGAATAACCATGAAGAGTTTGGAGCAGTTTGTTTATTATAAAATTTTTAAAAAATGAACTATTTTTCTGCTGATAAGTTACAGATATCCAATATTTTATACGCTTACTGCACATGGTCCAATGAAGTAAAAGATCCTTTTTGCTCTTTGGAAATAATATTCAGAAATATATCCTACTGTAAGTGGCATCCCATCATGCTCATCTTGAGGCAAGATAGAAACCCACATTTATTTCTGCATTCACTTCTTTTGAAGATTCTTCATACTACAATACTTAAAAATGGCTGCTTACCTGGTGAGTTTTTACACTAAGTTTATGGAGATAAATTATGACCTCATCACACCGTTGTCATGACCTATGATCCATTACTTTACAGAAGACATACACTGACTTACAGAGTGTGCTGATGGCTTCAGATAGCTTGCTGCAGAAAAGTGTCAACAGGACATATCTACGAACTAGATCTATTAATTCATTGAGCTGTCTCTAGGAAACTAATCCAAGACTGAATTTGATTACTGTTGAATTCTCTTTTTCTGCAAGTAGACACACAAGTCAGGTATGTAAGACATACATCCGTGGTGCTGCATGGTGCTGCACAAACTATGCTACAGTGTGCAAGGCTACCGGGAGCTTTAGACCGCCTAAATTCTCACAGTAAGTATATTTCTGTACAAAGAGAAACTTGTAAAGGTTGTTGCTTCTGGAAATGTATGTGTTCTGGAAATCTATGTGTCCTGGAAATGTATGTGAAAGATTATGCCCCTGATAACGTGGACAAAGTGGTGCATATCATGATGTTATGTGTCAAGTGGTACATGTCATGATGTCAAGGCATTTACTTATTTTTTAAATGTAAATTTTATGTAGTGAGCAGAACAATTACCAAGGTCTCACTTTCTGAGCCAAAGGAACATTTTATGTTGCTCCTGTAACTCACAGCTGACTTAAATTAATTTCAGCATCCACTACAGGTAAAAAAATGAAGTGACAGACTAAACACCACCAACATTAGTACTGTAACTTCTACCTGTCAAAGGCAACGAGGGAGAAGAAAGATGTAAAAAGCATATCTTTTCTCCATTATTTTACTCTTAAAGCAGTCTCTATACTTTTCTAATTTATACACAGACCAGAAAAACAGAGAAAAGCTTCAAAAGATGAGCTGAAACCCTTCTTTCTACCTATAATGGACTTTTCTTTGACCAAACAGAAGAATTAGGATCAATTTTGTAAAACAACTTATATTTCCCCCAATTATATGAAGGTAGAGGTATTTTGCACAAAAGTTAATAATGTGCCTTTTGTAATACATCCTTTCCCAAATCCATTGGCAATTAAGGTAAATTCTTAGATTTGCAGAATTTTCTGTAATGTTTTTAGAAGTATAATATTACAAACAAAATTGATTTGACTAACAAGCTTCCTAATTAGTTTATTTTGTAAGTGATAGTATTCCTAGAACTTCATAAATTAAAAAATAATTGGTACTAAGGTCTAATATGACATAAACCAAACCTACAAAATTTGGATTGCCTTGGTATTCATATGTTTAGCCTCAGAGTAATGGGCTGATTTTAAGAAAATATTATGTTAAATTATTCGGTGTAGTTTTCTATCTAGCCAACAGTGACCTCCTTAGAAAATGCTAATATACAATATAAATAAATTTGGCTTATATAATTTCTCTCTTCTCCCCTCTTTCAAGCATCAAATTTTTATTTATTTCACAAAATTGATCTATTCTTTAACATAAATATCTTTCTTCATTCCTCACAATCCGAAGACCACATTTGATCTCCAAGTGTGTAGCTGAAGAATCGTAACCATTGAATGCAGTTTAGATCCATTTACAAGTGTACATTCAAATAAACCTTTAAGATATTTCATACTAGTATCTAAAATAGGTTTGAATTATAAAAATAACTCAGCCTGGTAAATTAATGTCACATATTAAGAAGGTTATTACGTTAGAAGGTATCACTATTTACAGGTATTCTACCAGATATCAAAGCAATATAATACTAATCAAATTTACTCAACTATTTTATGTTGTCAATTATTTTAATACATTTACTTCTGAAACCACTGACTACAATATCCAGTTCTGTAAATCATATAATTATAAAATGGTTAGAGTTGGAAGGGACCTTAAAGATCCGAATATCACCCTACACTTCTCTTGATCACAGTGACACCTTAAACACCTACCCCAAATGTAGAATTTCATAGAATCATAGAATGGTTAGAGTTGGAAGGGACCTTAAAGATCATGGAGT
>JAOXJM010000001.1:151988684-152000883 GCA_026413425.1 Tringa solitaria
TCTAGTGGGAGGTGTCCCTGCCCATGGCAGGGGGTTGGAACTAGATGATTTTTAATATGCCTTCCAAATATAACCATTCTATGATTCTATAAAATATAATCAAGTTTGGTACAAGTTCTTACTTATATTTAAAGCCCCAGAATAACTGATTGTATGCTAATATATATCTATGTTAACAATCTCTCTGAATGATTTTTATTTTCTTTGCAGCCCTTTCTCTTCTTACTCACTTCATTACTATTCCCCCTGAACAGAGTTGGTCGAAGAATTCTACCAGATGACATTTTCCTGGAAAATGTGGTCAATGAGCACAAACTATTTGATTAACAATAATCTTTGGTTCGAGAGGCTTTTGTTGAATTAAAGGCAGGATCTGAAAGTGTGAAAAAACTCAGAGTGGGTTCCAAGTAGATCTGCCTGAAACATAAAAACCTTAGGAGTAAGGGTGTTCTCATTCTGAAAACAGGTTTGTCCCAAAACTGTTTTCTGATATACATGCCCCCAACCTGAGAATTCTGCTACGGGACATAAATTTAAAAGAATATCAAATTTTCTAACCAGAACCTAAGTCTCTCCTTTTTTCTGGTCAATTTAATTACCCTATAAAGATAAATAAATATCAAAATTTAAAAAAAAATCAGAATGTTTGCTTGTTTTGACAGTTGTATCCCTAAGACAGACTCCAATTCAGGAAGTTTTATCACAAAGTGCTTATCTCTTATAGCACTCTGTTCTCTATTCTCTAACACAAGTGTATGTCATTCATATATAGGTGTTTCCTTCTGGTCCCTTTTGTTCAAGGCAGTGAGATAACCTACTGTTGCAAGAACTGCAAAAACTTTATGTAGTTTGAATGGCTGCAGATACCTAAATTTCCCTATTTTACAAATCTCTGTGGTTTGTTTTTTTTTTAATATATATATATTTCTTCTACTACACAACTCAAAGATTGCCCTTGTCTAAAAATTCTGCTGTAACGTCTTTGCCTGCTTGATGTTTGAGATTTCCACATCATTAGTTGTAGCAAATGCTTCTTCCCTGTTTCTTTTCATCCCCCCTCCTTCTCTTTAATAATTTATCAGACCTTCTTCTGCACATTTTTAATGCCCACGCCCCAGTCCTGGAACATCCTGGCATCCATCTTTTCACTCTAGTTAACTTGTTCACAATTCAGTATCATTAAAGGGTGAGATTTACCCTTCCCCCAAAAGTGAAAAGACCTCGCTTACTAGGGACCTACTCTGATTGCCATAAGCTTTCAAAGATAAACCAAAAGTGGCCTCTGAATGACACTGACCAGTTCCCTCAGTACTTGTGGGTGCATCCCAGTGTCCAATGGACATAATTATGTCCAATTTGTTCAAACGAGCCCTAAATTGCACTTAGGATAAGGCTCCATTGCCCCAGACTTTACAACTGGTCGCAGGGGCCTAGGATTGCTAAAGGTAAATCTGCAAAGACTGCAACAATGAAGGGATAGAGTACTTTGGCCTTTCCCTGTTGTTTGTCACCAAGTCCTTTCCCCATTCAGCAGCAGACTGGCATTTATCCTAATCTTCCTTTTTTTGCCACTTATGTACCTGCAGAAACCCTCCTTTTTGTCCGTTACATCCTTTGCCAGATTTGGCTCCAGGTAGGTTTTAGTCAGAGCATGAAAAGTCTTCTCAATAAAGCTGAAAGTTTCAACAAAACTCTGCTTTTAGCAGTAAATGTTCCATCAGAAAATCTGGCTGCAAATACATTAATAATTATATACTGCCAGCAGCCTCTGGCCCTGGGACCAATCGGTGTGGTTTGGCTTCATCCGTACCATCAAGTTTTTTAGTCTTCAAAAAAGGTGACCATATGTAAATTGTCTATTCTAAGTGATCTATTGGGATAACTCCAAAAATATGACTGGGAATTGTTCTTCATTGCACTAGCAACACAAAGGAAAAGCATGGCAGAGAATATGCTAACAATGCAAAAGCCTGTGTGAAAGGCTTCCAGTGCCTGGAAACATTTCCTGGCATCATTTAGTCTATGGTTTAAGCACAGATTTTGTGATTCAAGGTGACAGATATGTACCTGAAAGTATTATGATATAGCACCAAAGTGATGTTCTTGGAATTATACTAAGTGACGTCATATGCAAATGTAAGACTACTAAACATTTTATTAAAAATGAGGTGGGGTATGTATGTATTCCTCTGACTACAGTTCCCAGTTGGGATAAATTCTTTATTCTGTAGGGTCTAATCCAAATCCTTTTAAACATATTGGCAGGACATTTATCAGTATTACACACCTATCCTAAGGTTGGGGTAAAGTTTCTTACCCCAGAATACATATTGTCATACTAATCACATAGTTACTTACTGCTGGTTTTAACCTTCTGGGCCTGTCCTGCTCTGAGGTTTTCCCCAACCCATGTGACATAACCAAGCTTTCTACAGAAAACAGAAGATCAATGAAACACCTTCTTGCCCTTTTTACCTTCAGGTTAAGTGTTTAAATGAGGCAAGTTCTTGCCTTCCACCCTATATTTAGACCTACTTATATTGACAATGAGCTCTTGGTAAAACATCCTGTAGCAGTGAGTGAATATTTTAACAGGTTATATGAACTTGTGGCATTCGATACTATGGTACAAGTATAAAAGCATAAAAACAAACACACACACAAAAAATGATCCCATGTCCTCTTGGGTTAAGAATCCTTCAAATGAAAACTGGAAGGGTCATGGTAACTGTTACTGTGTGCCCTGCATGACCCCACTGAAAATTGAATGTTGCACAGAGTGAACACTAGTGCCGAGATGGGTCTGGCATCTCTTCAGAGGTACACATTACATCTGCCCAGAGGTCAACCACAGATCTGCTGTAATTTCAGCTGCATCTCAACTGCATCTCCTCAGCTTTGTGAACAAAAACACAAGCAAGACTAATTCACCCTGCATCCCTGGTGAGGTTCTCACAGTGCATCAGAGCATTCAGAGGGCATACTCCACCATACATCCAGGCTGCTTCAGCCCATAACAACATGTTTTAGAAGTATGAAATACAGACCTAGGTGCATTTCTGTGGAAGGCAGGATGGCACACTGCTGACCACTGTTTGACTCCAGCACCTATTTGTGTTCTGACAGGTGATTACATTTTCTTAAAGAAGCCTGCTTATTTATGCAAACAGTAAATTATGCTTCTCTGTGATCATTTTTTTTCAAATAGACTTCAGAGCATTTTTTATATATTAATATTAAATTATTAACATCTTAATACTGTAAATTTTTATAATAAACTAATCCGGAAACTCTAAGATTGTCTTCAAAATATGAGCTGAGAGTTAAGGTTGGTTAGGTTAGAATTAGTAGAAATAGGCATTAGGAAATTTGATTCTATACTCGCCCTTGCTCATAACCTAGAGAACTTTTTATTGTTTTACGTCATGCACTTACTATTTCCAATGTCTTTCAAGGCAGCATATTAAAGGTCATTCCTGGATATAAAGTTATGACTGAGGACAGAAGAGACAGGAGTTATATTATTTTTCACTGATGAGCAGAGCTGTCTTAGGAAAAAAAGATCAAGAACGATATCTTTGTCACTACTCCATGTACCCAAGATGATTCAAACTATCTTGTAGTCAAGTGCTGCATTATAACATAAATGCTTCCTAGCTGCAATTCTGAGGCTCAGCGGTGACAGCATTCCTTCCTTACTTGCAGCTGTATAATGCAACTCTACTACTTTCATTAATGTTTTAGAAATATAAATGGAAGAACATTTGTCCTCTAGTTATTGTATCCATATATATAGAACACACATTTACCTAGATATAAGTACTGCAGGGGTTTTATTTATGAGGATAGGTGCAGAAGAAAGTGCTTGCTCTTTAAACTCAGTGGGGGCTAACGAAGCATATCTTGCTCTCAGGAAAAGCCAAGAACTATTCTTTCCATGCTGTCCCAAGAGAATAGGCAGAGAAGGTGAAGTTAACGCCTTCTCCATGGAGTAGCATTTTGAGCAAGCAATCTGTAAAGCACACAGTAGCCATAAATGCCCTTTAGCTTTAACCACTTTTCTGTGTAGCGATCTGAAAGATAAAGTCATTCCTTCAGCCCCTTCTGAGACTGAATATTTTCTCTTTTCTCCTGGTTGGACAAATGGGCAACAGATAACCCATGGAAGCACTTCCTGATTCCTTGTTGTTGGTGTAAGCCCCAGCCGCATCTCAGTCCCACAAAAGAGTCAGACTTAGCTACCACTACTGCATACTATTTCCCCCAGAAAAAAAAAAAAAAAAAGAAAAGAGATACAGAGTGGATGCTGGTAGACTCCAACAACTAAGTGCAGATGCAGGCAGAGCTAATGCCTTGGAATGTGTTTCTACAGGGAGGTTCAGCATGGTAGGAAATCTTACTTGTTTTCCACTTGCAGACTCTTGATGTCTATATCATAACAAATTACAGCAAATTACAAATGACTTACCTGGTTACATGAATTAGCTATGCACAGATGTACTGTGACTGAGTAGCCAGAACAGCAGCATGAAAACAAAGTCAGTGGTGATTCAGTTCTGCCTTCTTTGTTACAAAAGTACTCTTTTTCTAAAATTCCCTCCTTCAAAGGATCATAACACCACACAGCATCTCTAGAAAGTAAAAATGGGAGAAAAATTTGTTTAGAGCAAAAAAATAATATGTTGTCTTGGAGGCAGAATTCAAGATTCTTGCTACCAAAAGTCATAAAATTGCCTATAAAACCATGATCTCCTCTGCACTTTTCACTTGAACACTACAAACTACCTTTAATTAAAGAAAGAGATTTTGCCAGCCTGTGATTTTTCTCTGAATGCAACAGAAAATACGAAAGATGCTAGAAGCAATCAGTTTGTCCTCTCAAATTAGCATGTTGTCTATGGGAATCTCTGCTAGACCTACAGTCTTAGTAGTTACATGCAGAATCTGTGCAATATTCAGTAGTTCTACCCTCTTCACAGTTGTAGACTGAGGTCAATTGTGAAGGAAAGCTACAAGAAAATCTTTTTAGAAAAAAATTTGCAGACCCTTATGTAATACTAATTATCAGTTCTAGAGAGAGTTTTGCACTCACAGTAATGAAGCTATGTAAAATAATTGACAAAGTAAGGGTGGGTTTTTCTTCCACTATAATATTCAGAAAGCATTTTTCCTTTTCGGGGGATGTGTGTAACAGTTTCCAAAATATCCTGTCTGAAAATGATCTTCTTAAATTTACTACTTTCTACTGAAAAAACATTTCGCAGGACTCTAATAAGCAGAATATAACGGACATTCATTCCATCCTAACTAGCTGCACATGCTTTTTACATGGGTGCACAAGTACTTCAGCCTCAGGAAAGGTTCTACCATGGTAACAGATAGAAGTGCTCTACTATTGTATGGCCATTCCCCTGTCACAGGTTGAAAGCATATGCACTGTCAAATGTTAGGCCAAAGGGGAATGAAGGCTACAAGGACACTGATGTACCTTCCTGTCCCAGCCCATCTGCTCTGGTTCCTTTGTAAGATGAAAGGATTTACCTTGGGTTATGTCTCTTTACCGTGACAGGATAATAAGTGTGCTTGTGGCAAAGAAGGAAAAGAGTCCATTAGCATGTATACACAAGCCTGAGTGGCTCTAACTTTTCAGGTGAAGAGTCAATATTCAGACAAGATATTCTGCCGTTTTTACTGCTTTCATGCAATCCAACATCACTAGAAGGCAAGGGCATCTCTGTACCAACCTATGGAAATAGTACACAGAGTACATATTTTTGTATCTCCCTTTACTATGTTGTCTACCAAATAATAAAAAAATCTCTTTCAATTCCATACTATCTGGCATGACAAAAAAGAATGCTCATGGGTAAAAATTATTTGGCACTGGGAATCTTAATATACCAACACTAGTTCTGCAAGATATTTCTGTCAATGGACTGATTGAAATGACAGCAGGACACTCACAATTCCACTTTATTTTTATATAATTACTGTACTGTACTGTGTTTCTTTAAATGGTAATAAAAAGACTTCCTTAATGAATCTCCAAATTCTCACATGCTCTTTTAAGAAGCACTTGTGAATATTCAGACAAAAGGATTTTCTAGACATGTCCCGTTAAAGCAAGGCATCCGACAGGGTCAGTCGTAGCACCTGGCTCCTTCCAATTCAGCCTTGGTAACTTTATCCTCAGAATCACAGGATCACAGAATGACATGGGGTTGGAAAGGACCTCTGGAGATCATCTAGTCCATCCTCCTCTCAACTCCAAATAATGCAGCAATTACTAGCTGCTCTGTGGGTTCCTATTGTGAAGACTTTTGTTAACCATGGGTCTTGAGAATCACCTTGATGAAACTTCAAACTTTCACTTTACAAATTAACATATGGCTGGAAACCTTGGTAGGGATCATTACAAAACTTAATTACATGTTCAGCTTTCATATTACCTGACAGATTCAGAAAGCCAATCTAAGAGCTACAGGTTTATTGTTTACTGTGGTTTTTAGCCATCCCACACCTAACCATCTTTGAATGTTTATAAACATTATGGTAATGCATGGTCTCCATCATTATATCTTTCGCTGTGTTCTTCGTGCAGATCCAGCTTTATACCTGAACAATTATTCAGTTCGGGCAAACTACTATATCTCCAGCGAAGTCAACAGAATTTATTTTAATTTGATGTAAGCCAGCTGAGAGTCTGGCTCTTAATTGCAACCTGAATTTCTTAAGAAAGTAATTGATGTAGCTTGATATACTCTCCACAATATGGTTTATCTGTTCCTAGATGAATGGCATCTTCTTGGTGTTGCTACAGGAATACCTTATCCTCCAAGAAAAGTCATCCTAAACCCCCGACTTTCCAGCAAAACAGCTACTTCCTCATTTCATTGTAATTTACTTGCAACTATTTAAGACCCTGTAGCAAACTGTACTGTGTATATATTCATTCTAACATTTTATATCCAGTTATATATATAACTATATATCCAGTTCTTCCCCCAGTGTGTAATGGTACTGGAAAGATTAAATATTGATTTTCCCATATTACTTTAAATTATTTAGGGAAAAAAAATGCATTCTTTCAAAATTATGGCTTTCAATATAGCACAGTAGATTTTATTCAATTTCTTTTGTACCATGTTTTACAGTATGAAAATACTGAAAATACTGTGGACACTGAACAGTGTAGCTTCAGTACAGCCTTTGCACTACTCTGTTGACCATGTAGTAAGAGCAGTCAGAAATAATCTGCTAATAAAATTGTATAACTTTTAATCATGAAATTATGTCTTTGTGTTTTTTTTTTTATTGGATTCTACTGCAAGCTGAAAAATACTGCAGTTAAAGACATGGAGCTTGAATGCCTTTACTTACTAATTGAATCTGTATGACAGTGTAATCCCACAACAGTCCTTATATCCCAGTGTTCTTCAAAGAGTTTTATTCAAAGAGTATGTCTGGAGATAAAAGGCTACCCTACCGTGCAGAACACCTCCTCAGTTTGCCAGTCAGATTTTGGCTGATGCTGACAACAAGAATGCCCATTAATGTCAATTTTTGTGGAAAATGTATAATGCAGTCAGTCCTGCTTTGTAATGAGACCATCAAGGAATGAAAAACCATATCAGACGGAAAAAATTGTCAGTTACTTTTGGCCTAGGGTTAGACTGGAAAGGGTGACCTTGAGGTGAAGAGCTCCTGGTCCTGTTACCAAGCTCTCAGCAACACAGTCTTCAGTCCCACACTCCAGGACAAATTATTGGCTATACTGCACAGAGGATTTGCATTCTCTAAGATATGTGTCCTTGATAGTTGGTAACTGGGGTATTTGTCACAAGAAAAATCTAAACCAAATACTGTCAGCAGTGCTCTACAAAGTAAGCCATATCAAATACAGAGATATGCACAACTTAATCACAAGATAGAACCTCAAATAACACAAACTACCCTCAAAAATCCCTCTATACTCATACCATGCAACTCAAACTTCCTCTTAAATAGTTATAATGACTGTAAAATGTCCAAAGAGATAAGTAATTTCCATAAGCACGGTGTATATTCTAGAACTTCATGCAGGTCATGCCCTCTAAGGTATATGTACCACATTTATTTAATGATTTTTTTCATCTTCTTTCTTCCAATATTTTATAGGAGTTCTAAATTGCACTACAAAGAATTAAGGGCGAGGTAATGGTGTGTGCTTAAAGTGCCACAAAGAGAGAGGTTGTTAATTTGTAAGATATGACTGTACCCAGGACCTCCAGCTTTGCAAAAAAGAATAGATATAAGGGAAATTCTGATGGAGGAACTTTTCAGATATCTGGTTCGCTGGGTGCCCAGAGGCACAAACACAAATGTTTAATACACAGTACTTTGGTCACAGCTTCCTCAGTCCTTGCTGCTACAGCTCCTCTGCTTGCATAGGGCAAGTAAAAGTTAGCTGCTCTAGAAAGTGTGAGGAAGCCTCTCAGTATAGTCATTGAAGGATTCTGTCATGAAAGGAGAAATGTGGGTTCCACCCTCCATCTAATGAAACCGTACAAAACTTAAACAATTCCAGATTTCATAGAATCATAGAGTAGTTTGGGCTGATGGTACCTTAAAGATCATCCACTTCCAACCCCCTGCCATGGGCAGGGACACCTTCCACTAGATCAGGTTGCTCAAATCCCGATCCAGCCTGGTCTTGGATAGTTCCAGGGATGGGGCATCCACAACTTCTCTGGGCAACATGTTCTTGTGTCTCGCCATCCTCATAGTAAAGAATTTCATCCTAATATCTAATCTAAATCTCCCCTCTTCCAATTTAAAACCACTACTCCTTGTCCTATCACTACACTCCCACATAAAGAGTCCCCCCCCCATCTCTCCTGTAGGCCACCTTCAAGTATTGGAAGGCTATTATAATGTCTCCCTGGAGTCTTCTCTTCTCCAGGCTCAACAACCCCAACTCTCTCAGCTTGTCTTCACAGGAGAGGTGTTCCAGCCCTCTGATCATTTCCGTGGCCCTCCTCTGGATCCATTCCAATAGGTCCATGTTCTTCCTTTGCCGAGGACTCCAAAGCTGGAGGCAGTACTCCAGATGGGGTCTCATGAGAGCAGAGTAGAGGGGCAGAATCACCTCCCTTGATCTGCTGGCCATGTTTCCTTTGATGCAGCCCAGGATATGTTTAGCTTTCTGGCGCACATTGCCTGCTCACATTGAGCTTCTCATCCACCAACACCCTCAGGTCCTTCTCCTCAGGGCTCCTCTCAATCCATTCTCTGCCCAACCTGTATTTGTGCTTGTGATTGCCGTGACCCAGGTGTAGGACCTTGCACTTGACCTTGTTGAGCTTCATGAGGTTTGCATGAACCCACCTCTCAAGGCCTTTCCAGGTCCCTCTGGATGGCATCCCTTCCCTCCGGATGGTATCCCTTCCCTCCAGTGTGTCAACTACACCATACAGCCTGGTGTCATTGGCAAACTTGCTGAGAGTGCACTCAATCCCACTGTCCGTGTCTCCAACAAAGATGTTAAACAACACTGGTCCCAGTACTGACTGCTGAGGGACTTCATCACTGGTTTCCACTTGGACATTGAGCTATTTACTACAACCCTTTGAGTCCAGCCAGTTTCTCATCCACCGAGTGGTCCATCCATCAAATCCATGCCTTTCCAATTTAGATACCAGGATGTCATGCAGGACAATATCAATCTCTTTGTATAAGCCCAGGTAGATGACATCTGTTGCTCTTCCCTTACCTACCAACACTGTAGCACCATTGTAGAAGTCCACTAAGTTTTTCAGGCATGACTTGCCCTTGGTGAAGCCATGTTGGTTGTTACCAATCACCTCCTTATTTACCATGTTCCTTAGCAGAGATTCCAGGAGGTTCTGGTGAATGATCTTGGTGGTCACACGCGTGAGTCTGACTAGCCTGTAGTTCCCTAGGTCTTCCTTTTTTCACTTTTTGAAAATGGGAGTTATGCTTACCCTTTTGTAGTCAGTGGGAACTTCAGCAGATTGCCACAACTTTTCAAATATAACAGAAAGCAGCTTAGCAACTTCATTCACCAGCTCCCTCAGGACTCGTGGATGGATTTCTTCAGGTTCTTAGATGGTCTCAAACCTGATCTTCTCCTACAGTGGGCAGTTCTTCATTCTCATAGCCCCTGTTTTTGCCTTCTGCAATTTGGGCTGTGTGGTTAGGGCCCCGACCAGTGAAAACCGAGGCAAAAAGTCATTCAGTACCTTAGCCTTCTCCATATCCTTGGTGACCAGGTCTCCCATTTCCTTCCGGAGAGGGCCCACATCTTCCCTAGTCTTGCCTTTATCCCTGACATATCTATAGAAGTTTTTCTTGTTATACTTGATGTCCCTAGCCAGGTTTAATTCTGTCTGGGCTTTAGCTTGTCTAATCTGGTTCCTGGCCACTCATATAGTTTATATGTATTCCTCCCAGTTTAACTGTCCTCGCTTCCACCCTCTGTAGGCCTCTGTTTTGGTTTTTTTTTTTTTTGCTTTTGAATTTGTTCAGGAGCTCCTTGTTCATTCATGCAGGCTTCCGGGCTTTTTTGCCTGATGAATTCTTTCTTGGGATGTACCACTACTGAGCTTGGAGGAGGTGATCCTTGAATACCAACCCGCTTTCTTCAGCCGCTTTCCCCTCCAGTACTATATCCAACGTTACCCTGCCAAGTAGGACCCTCAAGAGTCCAAAGTCTGCTCTCCTGAAGTCCAGGGTAGTGAGCTTGCTGCGTACCCGCCCCGTTGCCCTAAGGATCTTAAATTCTACCATTTCATGATCACTGCAGCCAAGGCTACCCTGGAGCTTGACATTCCCTCCAGCCCCTCCTTGTTTGTAAGGACAAACTCCTTTCCTTGTTGGTTCCTCTACCATCTGAAGAAGAAACTTGTCATTTACGCATTTCAAGAACTTTCTGGATTTCTTGTGCCCTGCTGTGTTGTTCTTCCAACAGATATTGGGGTGGTTGAACTCTCCCATGAGGACCAGGGTCTGTGAACACGATGCTGCTCCTATCTGTCTATAGAAAGCCTCATCCACTCCGTTGTCCTAGTCAGATGCTCTGTAGCGGACCCCCACTGTAATAACACCTGCCCCTGTGTTCTTTAATATTGACCCATAACCTCTTCCTTGGGTCTTCATTCATCCCCAGATGGAGCTCCATGCACTCCAGCTGTTCATTGACCTAGAGGGCAACATCCCCTCCTCGTCTCCCTAGCCAATTCTTCCTGAAGAGTCTGTATCCTTCCATTCCAACACTCCGGTCATAGGAGTCATCCCACTACATCTCTGTGATGCCAAGGAGCTCATGGCCTTGGAAGTGTGTGCGCATCTCTAACTCTAACTTAATTGTTTCCCATGTTATGTGCATTTGCATAAAGGCACTTCAGCTGACCGCCCGATGGAGCTGACTTTCTGGCTGCATTTCCTTCATGCTGCTCTTCAGGTGGCCTTCCTTTGAGGTGTTTCATTTGTGATTCCCCAGTCCCTATTGTTTCAGGAGCCCCTGGCTCATCTCTATAAGACCCTGAGTGTGCTGCAACGTACCCAGCACATCTCAGAGCAACAAGTTGAGGGCCTTTGCTAGGAATTAACTGGAATTGCTAATAAAAGTTAAGGAAATAAAGAAATTTCTCCAGAACAAAAAGATCAACTGATACCAACTTTTGAAGTCTTTACAAGGGTCACCGAGCCTGGAAAAAGCAAATTTTACTGCACAGTCTAGAGGTCAGAAAGACTCTGTTGTTATGGTTAACCCAGTAAAATATAGGTTACTTATTTTTCCTGTGATCTATTCAAAAAGATCTGGTTTAGCCAGACAAGACAGCAAGTTCTGCAGCAGTGTTAACAGCCATGTCTACATACTTTGATATTCATACTGGTCTGCCAGGTTTCACAGGAACTAAAAATCCTGCAGGTCTTCAGGATTCAATTTGCAAATGGTGTTAGATTCAGCAATGACATTTTTTATCTTGATTTTTCTCTTTTCTGTTTTCTCATATGCTATTCTTCTTTCATGTTCAGGCACCTGCATTCAAAGTTATCTTCTATTTCATGGACACGAGTCCATGAATTCCAATATTCATCCCTTTTAGGTGCTGTCTTGCAGCAGCCTTTACATAACTACAATCACAGAATCACAGAATCACAGAATTGTGGTGGCTGGAAGGGACCTCAGAGATCA
>JAOXJM010000001.1:152032879-152048159 GCA_026413425.1 Tringa solitaria
TTTAAAAAAAAAAGAAAAAAGTAGGAATTCTTTCAGCACAGATAAATATATAAAGACATTTAAAGAAAAAAGGACACATTCTGTGAAACCAAATTTCTACCTCCCTTTTAAAAATATTTTTGAAAATTTTGTACAGCAGTATTTTTACTGAGGCTCTGAATCAGCAAATGAGTAAGCAATTGCCTAATTTAAGCACATGTACTCCTTATTGAAATGTAAGAAAATTACAGATAAATCCCTCTCCTAGGTGCTCTCAGCCTTAAAATTCTACTCATTCTGTTTGCTTTTGATCATTTTAATGATTTTTTTTAATATGTCATTATACACACAAAAGTGGATGTCTAGTCAAAGTCTCTTTGTTTCAACTTGTATCCTACATTATCTTCCAATGTTTCTCAAGCTCAGAATTTCTTGTTGAACTGCATTTATGTGAGATCCGGCTACTCACTCCTACAACAACAAAAAAAGAAGAGTGAAGAAGGTTTACGTAATAAAAAATTTCAATCTGCACAAACTTTTTGCTTAATTACCTTTTGCTAAAAGTGAATCAGAAAAGTTATTTAAACCTTTCTCTTGGCTATGGTCACAAATGAAAAATGTTTACTCTTCTTCTTCACAGACATTCTAATGGGTGTAATAGCTTCTCTGCTGCACCATAGTAGTCAGTTATTATTAACTATTAAACCAATTACTGAGGACTGACTTTTGAAAACTAACTCTTGTACATAGTGCTCTAAAAATAAATGCCTACTGGTTCACATTACAGCAGCCATTGGGGAATATATGTTGGCATGCCACTGTCTACATTTGTAAAAAGAACCTCACATTAACATGGTGTCTGCTGACTAATTCTGTAGGATGCATTACAATTCCAATCTTCAGGGTAGGGTCAAATGCAGAAACTTATTTTCACGTCTTCCCTCTCTGGGACATGATAATTTAGAAAGCAGCTTGCTTTGCCCCAGGAAAAAAAAATATACTCAGAGTTTTCCATATGTCATTCCTTAAAAATGTTTTCTTAATTTAGAATGAAGTCCTCAAATTAAACTGAAAGGTGTATTTTGGTAACAATGTCTACAAGGATGTGAGCTCCCTGGAGAAATTGCTCCCATGTGGAAGACTTGAAGTTTTTCTCCAAATCCCTTAGAATTGCTCTGTAACCTGAAAGCATGTAACACTTTCAGGTTTCAAGATTGGCACAATGCAGAGGCAAAATATGCTAAAAAGCATAATGGAGCTATACTTTATATTGCTATAGTGGAATTGATAGTCATAGATGAGTTACATCTTTGTTATCTTTTTCAATCGCATCAACAAATTATGGACTAGAAAACACAAATTAGACAGTATGAACAGACCTTATCTATGAAGAAGGTCTTGAGTTTTGATGATAAAACACCATATCTCAAAATTTTGAAAAGACAGAGAAAGAAGTCAGCAGCAGCAGCTCTACAGCATACCTCTTCATTCTACAGGTAAATTCAGTGCCTTGAAAAAGTGGGTCCTTGGCTCTATCATAATATATTTGCAGTGGTCCATCAAAATAGAAACTACTTGTTTCAGCTTGGTAGCTGAAGCCTCTTGATTTTTCCTTGCTCACTAGTTTTCTGGCTTTCCTATTCTTCCAGCTCTACTGGGAAACCACAAGCTGCACAGCTGTAAACAGCTGGACACCAGGTAACACAAAATTCCATGTCCACCATGAGAAACCTGCATCTTTATGTAGTCAGATAGGTGATTCCCTTGGCCATAAATCTACTTAATAACTTCAGTTGATGGTAGAGAGAGCTTAGAGGGGAAGGCTGAAATCATTGTTTTAACATCTGAGTTAACGTTAACTTCTAGATAAAACTTATCTGTGAACACATATACCCCAGCTATAGTCCTGTCTTTAATCCTACCCTGCAATGGCACTTCTCCAGTTCCTCAGAAGGGAAATCATTTTGTCAATGTCTTCCAATTTCAAGCTTCTTTATTTTGTCTAATCCCAGATGTCATATCTTTCCAGTGCCATGGAAGAGCAGAATATTTTTACATCATATTTTAGCAGATGGAATTCACTCCAGCCAAATTTATCACTGCCAGATGGCTGACCGTTATTTACTGATGAAAAGTTAGACACAGAGATAAACTTTAGTCAGTTAAAACATCCAAATTTTCTGTGTGGAAATGGCAGGGTAGATCTTCCCTCATCATTTTAACTATCACCACCAGACCACCAACTTCCACCAGGTCAACCTCTAGCAATACATCAACGGACCTTCATGTAAGATTGTAACATCTTCTGAATTGAATCACGAGATTAGCCAGCAAAGGATTTAGGCCTTTGATACTACAATTCATAAGGAATATACTAAACTATCCTTCAGTTGCACTAATCCTATATTTGAAATTAATCATTTTTTCAGTGTTTGCAAGACAAAAGCCCCATGTACAAGGGGGCAAATGTGCAATGGAGGGTTAAAGGTTTTGCAGGTGATACAGATACATGTAATATATTTTGTGCATTATTTATTGGCTACTTTCTTATTTAAAAATAAGAATATTCTCTGGACCTAGAAAGCTTACATGGAATGAAACTTTCAGTAATTGAGTTCTTCTTTTGAAGACAGTGTTAAATGATACACACAAAGAGATTTAGAGAAATAGAAAAGTACAATGAAAGATAGACCCCAGGAAAGCAGGTAACCCTGAGATGATGATTCATGGACCTGAATTAGATGGCAAACATGAACTCCAACAAGAGAGGTGATTCTGCAAACAATTTGTAAACTGCTGTGTAAAATAATGTTGCATCACAGTTCTCTGAACTACCTATAACTGAAAAATAACAAACTAATGACAAAAATGTTGTAACACCAATGCAAGCCTTATTACCCTCTCTACCTTTTGCCTATAAAAGATAGGATTTTCATTTATAATTCTCTTCCTACGGGCTACCATTTACGTCCTATCAGTAATGCACCTATCAACTGTTTCATTTCACAGAAAGTTATTTCTCAGAAACTTGTAGCTAATGTAATTTTTAAAAAAGCTCATCTCGTCTCCTCTGCTAATGAGAGCAAATGCACATAGTATAATTATTTACAATTTTTCATGAATGCATTTTAAATGACAATATAAATTATATCTTCCAGAATAAAACTGGAATCTAATATTTTGATTCCCGGTTTGTCAAAATGTGTCTTTATATTTGAAAGGCCTAAAATTTATAGGGGGCCTAAATCTTCATGCTTCCCCAGTAAAGCAGTTACCAACTAGCTGCCTGGGAGAAAAGAGGCTTCCATTGTGGAAGTTGTCCACTTCTGGATTTTTTACACCTTTTTCTGGAACATCTGGCACTGGACACTGACTAAGTCAATGTGTAGGCCTAGTGGGATTGACACAATGTGCAATTCAGTATGACATGCAGCTTAAAGATAATGTTTTCCCAAACCACATGATATGCAGATAGCACAAAGAAAAACAGCACTGTGAGCATTTAATGATAAATTTACACCTTTTTCAGAAGCATGCAATAACAACCTCTGTCAGAAAAAAAGAATATAAAGTACAAACATCTGCTCTAGTAAGTCAAATTACAAGATCAGAAACAACAAGCACTGTCATAAATGAAATATATATGAGAAATATATATGTTCCATCTTTATTGAAATATATGTATATCATTCTCATTGACTAACAATGAACCAAATATTACACAGAAGGGACAATAAATGAAACATAGTACAAATTAAAAGGTCTTCTGTTTTTTCCAGCTCTTTTTACATTTATCACTAGTTTAAAAGTAAAATATATCTCTCTTTGTTTCCTTCAGCTGCACTTTAGCCACTTTTTCTTCTGCAAAATGCCGGATGTGGGAAATCTACAGTAAAGATAGCCATAACTCCATATAAAGACATATTTTTGGCAATATGACAGAAGAAACTGAAAGGGTCACTGATTTTGGAAAATGTTCTTTCTTTTTATATCTCTCCTGCAAAGATGAGATTCCAAAAGCATTAGGAACAGAGGGAACAGTCTACCCTACTCACTCCTGCCTGTGTTTCCTCTGTTCCTTTCTCTGGTTCGTCTGCTTCTAGTTCCTTTAAATACCACACAAATAAAATTTTACATCAACTTATAGGCACACATGCTTCAAATTTAGGATGTGTACAGGCGAAAGGTTAAGGTGATACTTCCAGATCTACTGATAAAAATATATGTGCAGTTAGAGTTGTAGACCACTGCAGAATTTCATGCTTTCTACATACATTCACACACCCAATGCATGAAATTTACATGCATGTACATTTTGTGTGGGAATATCCCTCAAAGCAGCCCAGGAGGGAAATTAGCATTAGTTCATTATAGTCTTGATTCAAACTTTCATTGCATTTGTTTCTCTCCTATTCACCCTCAAACAGGAAACAAGATTTGAACCTTCAGCACTGTGAACAGACTTCTGTCGTTTAATGTCCAGGATCAACACAGTTTCTTAAGAAATTTCCAGGAAAAGGGTGCATCAAAAAGCTAGGAGATCTGAGCAAGGTAGTGAGCATCAGGAGCTATCCTTGCTTCCTCCAGATCTGTGGTTACAGATAGTACCTTGGCTATTAGCCCGAAAGTGCCGCAAATGAAAGAAATAACACCTTTTGTAAAAGTAGCAACAAATCAATTGTAATTAGTAGTATCAGGTTACCTACATATAACATCTGCCTCCGTATTACATCTATGGCATAATATATCTTCCCCTATTAACTAGTTCAAGGTTAAATCTGAAAGTTAATATCTATATCTAATTGATATCAAACTATTTAAACTATATTGTTCAAGAAACATTTTAAGAATCATGGAAATTCTTCTATGAGTTGATCACTGATAAGAAACTCTACCTTCCCCAAATACTTGACCTTATTTCTTCAAGCATAGCTTTTTTGGCAGAGAACACAACATTTCCTAGTATGGTGACATAAGGCATGCCTGATCAGGCAAGTTGCTTTATAATTCTGAATGAATGTGTTCAAGATTATTTTTCTTGTGCACTTTCCCTTGACCTTAGCAAGTAAAATTAATTAAGCCACATGCTGAAATGTAAAGAATACTGGAACAGTAACATACTGGAATAACGCTGGCACAGAAGATTTTCTTAATGTTTGTGATGTTGCATCACCAGTGGGCATTTATCTCAGGCAGACTAAAAGATTGTATCTGCCCACAAATGTATCCATATCTGCTAAGCTGGAAGGGAGATAATAAAGAAATGCAGAATCAAAGTATTCACCTGTGTTAAAGACAATGCTTTAATTCTCAGAGAGATATTTCAAACGTTTCTTTAAAATTAAAATGGATGTCTAGGACAGGATTAGACATTGTAAATAAACCATTTTCATTTCATTTCTAGGCAGAGCTACACAGAGCTAAGCCATTTGTATTATTCAAAATGAAATTACATGTAATATTCTCTTTTACTTGCTGTCTATGAAGAACCAAATCACAGTAAAAGATTGCTAGATCAAGCCTATGTTTAACACTCACACTTTTCAAGATGCATATTATCAAAATAAATGTTGCAATTGAATCCTTTTACAAACTTTAGTAAACAACTCACTCTGGAGGGAGGGAATGTGCATGCAAAAAACCACCTTCCTAAAATGAATTCTGCAAGGCCAGTAAGAATTATTTTCAACTGATTATCAAATGAGATTCTGAAAATTGTAAATTGGCTTCACCCATTATTTTTATGTGCAGTAATAAAGTGTGTGCCAGTGCTATATAGGCCATTAATACAGCAGCACTGGCTTGTGAGAATTTTTTCATGCAAGCAGGTCTACATATTTTTCTTTAGTACTTAACCCACGCTTTTCTACAGGTTCATTTTCTCTTTCCAGCTGAGGAACTTCAGTTTGCACAATTTATTCTTCAATCAAAATTTAAAAATACCTTCTTTACAGAGTAGAAAGAGCTCTACAGTTCTTTCTCCCTTTAAGTTACTCTTTGGCAACATCTTCATTGGCAAGAGCATCACAGTAGAAATTGGTCTGTGAAGCAAAACACTTATTTCTGAGAATCAGTGATCACACTTCATGTATTTTGAGGGTTTTTATTCCAACAGGCTCTTCTCTGGACCTGTTGACTGACAACTAGCATTTGGAATGCATAAGGAGAGATTCTGGACACCATCTTTTGATTTAGTCTCATGCAGAAGGTGTCCACATAAAATGCTCCAAAAGTGGTTTACCATGTGAAAGAGAGTACAGATTGTGGGAATGACTGAAGTCATTCAGAAGCAGACTAGCCTGATCCAAACTAAAATGCTAATGCAGATGTACCCTATAATCCTCTACTCTCATTCCTAAAATAACTCTCTCTCAAGTGTCCATGAGAGCTTCCTCACTTTGTGGGTGTAGCTTGGTCTCTTGATAGTGGAAGAAAAGGGTACAATCAAGTCATTAGAATTGCTGCGACTTCAGTCATCTCCACACAATTTCACCTTAACCTCTTAAAGAATGTGGTAAGGTAATGATAAGTCCAACCAAAGTATGCAACTGCTTTTCTAAATCTCTGCAATCCTAAAGTTTCTTAGAAAATACGAGGTGAATAAAAAGACTTTAATAATCTTTAACAAGCCATTTGTGATTTAAGATTATGATTGCATTTGATCTTTCTCCTTCTGAGTTACCTATTTCGGTGTTCTTTCTTCTCAAGTTCCCTCTCCTAAAGATGCTAGACTAACTCCCCATTTCATGATATTCCTCTTACCAGAGTATACAATGTTCCCGACACGCCTCCTCCACTCCTCCATGGTATGTCCATCACAGTCCACTCCATTCTGCGTGATGAGTTCCATGCTTTCTTAAGCTTTAAGCATTCACTTTTCCTGCAATCTACACTTATGTTTTTCAAAGCTGAGATCAAAACCAGTATAGCAGCCTGCTGAAGTGACTTACCATTTCCAGATATGTAGTTCTTCAGGGAAAAACGTTAATTACATCATTTCTATCAGATTTTGGACTTGTTCAATTTCAATGAAATTTATGTGCTTGCTATAGGGTACTACAGACCTATTAAAAATGTGTGCAGAAGAGATAATTATCTATTAAAATCTGTACAATTTTAAAGTAATTTCTACGGATACCTATTATATTTCTATTGAATTTTATAGGTTAAATCCTTATGAAATCCCACTGTGGCCTTGTGTTCTAGGCACTAAAGCACAATGCACAGCATGTTTAAGTTTTTTGTTTAGTGGTTTGAGAGAAACAGTGCTCTTTATAGAAATCTTTAACATGGCTTCTGCATCTTTACTCCTATTGTCCCAAAGGGCTGCTAAATTATGGTGTGCTGAAAAAAAACACAACATGCATAAATTCTCTAGCCATCCACAATCCTCTGTTTTCCAGTCTTCTTCTGGGCATGTCAGTTTTGTCCAAATACTGCCAGCCACAGGCTTTTGCCAGTGGCTGCTGAGCTGCTTTTGCTTTGGGCACCTTTGCCCACCGACATGTTGTTTTTACAGCATACCCAAATTTCTTAGCGTTAACTTTTCAGCACACATGGGAACAATCCTGGTGGGTATGTTAGAGATGCTACAGAATTTTTAAAGCATAGCAGTGCAAAAACATAATTTCCTCCCCTTAACAGAGGCAGGATTGGATTATCTATATTGTCACAATATATATCATGCTGTTGAATATCTGTTTAGTTTCATTAGCCCGGCATCTTTCTGATGGTATGACAAGAAACAAAAAACACACTCTTTTTTGTTAGAAGTTACAGCCATATTTACCAACAGCAGAAAAAGTTAATCTGAATGATTTTGTCACGTAATTTCTTTTAAGAAGAAAGGATACAAACAGGAAAATGTAAGGACATTTTCTGTCAAGAGCATAAACACTGATTCACATTTCCAAAAATAACGTGTGGTGAAAAAAACCATATAAATCTTGAAAAAAAATAAGGCCATGTACAAAACCCAAATATTTCAGCACATTTTAGATGATGTGTGTGATAAAGCTGTTTTCCTAGACAGACAAAGTGTGAAATTCTTGTCATGACTGAGTCTAAATAATTTCAGTAGGTCACCATTCAGCAGGTAGCCCGGAGCAGAGCTCTTACTGAAGTGCTTACCATGTCCTACTACGCAGAAAATGTTTCATCTTGTCCAGCATTTTCCCCTGATGAAGCAAAAGATTAATGGGATTAGATCCCTTTCCTTGGATCAGTTTGGCAGTTTTTCAACCTCTTTGCAGCTTGTGAACATTTTACTGGTTTTCAAACATTTCTCCTTTCATTATTCCACCTTTGATCGGCTTTGTGTTTCCCAGTGTCCCTCCCCATTCTTTGCTCCTTTAAAGAATGACATTGCTTTGAAAACATCTGAAGACATTCTGAATGTTGTATTTCTTACATGGTCTTCTGCTTGAGGGAAAAACATTAAATACCCACCCAACTGACAATTCCCTCTCTGTAAAAACATATTTTAGCAGCATTCTCCTGTGAATACGCCACTTTTGCATATTCCTGATTTCTTCTTACATCATTTTTATCTGCCTTTTAATGCATGTATGCTTGTAAGAATTCATTTTCATAATGGGGTGCTAGGGCACCAGCAATTAAAAATAAAATGTAGCATCACTTTCACTTAAAAAGGACACAACAATTTCATTGACTACAAAGAAACTTCCTCATTAAGATTAACAAATGTACAAAACAGGCACAAATTTATCTGGACTGTGCTCCTGGAGACTGATGATATGGGAGCCAGCTCCTGCCCATCCGTCTTAGAGCTATGTGAGCACAACCCCATAGCTTGACTAATATTCTCTTTTCCCAGAAGAAAAGGCAGAGCTAATGCCCATGTACACAGACATACATTGAGTGTTCCCAACTTCTAACCTGGAACAAACTCTTTGAGATGTAATTGCAGCAAAATAAGGAGACATGGATCCCAGTCTTAACCATAGATATACTGTGCATAGGCTTTCCGGACCTATCACAACACAGACAACCATTAATCCTGGAACCTCTTGATACAGTGTGTGTCCTGCAGTCCTGGGCAAGCAGAAAGAACCTTCACCAGTCCAGTCTTCACCCTTTTGTGGATATCTGATCTGAATTCCAAAATGTCTGAATCAAGCCCAGACCTCTGGCAAGACTAACTGCGTAACCTTGTCAGTGTTTAACTGTGGTTCATACTCGTATTTCCACCAATGTGAAATAGCAGGATGATTTTAGGCATTTCCATTACCCAGATGTTGTATAGGTCTTGAAGGTATTCAGATAAAAGGCGCTACACCACACAGTGCTTCACACAGTGAGAGTACTGTACAAATAACAATTAAAAATATGTTCTTATTTCATTTGTCCATGCTGTTGTCTATCTGAATTGGGTTTACTTAGGAGAGCTAATTGCTTTTATGCATGGGAGCACAGACATACACATCTATAAAACGTCAGTAATTAAAACCGTCTTCTCTCTCTTTGTCCTTTCTACCAACATACTGTGTGCTTCTGTGTGATCAGTTGTATAAATGGAAGTTTTTCTCTGTGTGTCAATTCTCTGCTATTGTACCTGAATCATAATGCCGTTGTGACCTTGTGTCTTGTCTTTACTGTACCACTAGAGGTATGTTGTGGGCAAGTCCCAGAGCAAGGAATTCTAGGATCTTTGTGGAGATCCCCTTCTTGTCATGCTAGTGGAACTCCTGTCTGTAAGAAGAACTGAGGTCCCCAAAACTCTAGGTGGTCTTCCCAGCTACCGACCAGAGTTCAGTTTCACACAGCCACTCTGACATCTTGTTCCAATTCAAAATGAAAACAAAAAAAAGTTGTAAAATTCTTAGTCAAAAGAGGATTGAGGCCTAATTCCGAGGTCATCAACTGGGAAGTCGTCCAGCAGCTGGGGAGGCTCTGCAAATCCCAGCCCTGCGCTGAACACCCATCATGCCGGTCAGGCAGGGGTTGAAGCTGGGCTCTTTACTTTCCAGGTAAGCTGCAATCTCTCAGCAAAGTGTTTTCAGTGATGATTCTGCACTTGTAAACCACCGAAGTGTCTTGGGTCAGCCTCAAACAAAAATATTCTCCTTGGTTAGACTATTTGTAGGTCTGACAACTGAAAACTAAGTTGGTGTGCTATGAATAGGCTGTTGGTAACAACAAGAGGAGAAGAAACCTGCAGCAGCTATTTCCCAGTACAAATACTCCAGTGACAGATCACCAAAAACTTTTCAAACCTTGTCTCTCTGTATTTTAAATAACAGAGTGCAGCCCATGATGGGCAGTTCCCCTGTGAATTGCTGCTGGCATCCAGTCAGTTTAACCAACCCTGATGCACACTATGGCTGCAGTAAATTTGGTTTCTGTAGTAAGATTCATATCCATAAAATTGTGTCAGACACTAATTCCTGTTTGAATTATATATTTCATCAGTCTCTTAGGTGCCTGTATCAGAGCTAGGAACCAAGAAGGCTTGGTGAATTTATTGTTAAATATTTTCTTTTCATCAGATATATATGGCTGAATGTGTCTGTAATCAGTGTAACCGGCGATGTAGTAAACCACTGTATTCTCTTACTTGCATATTGTGACAAGGCATCACCTATTGCCAGTCATCATGGTGTGAAAGAAGCAGCTTTTACAAATGAGACTGTTGGTCACACATGCAGAACCTTCTCTGCTACTTGGCTAGGTAGGAATAGCCAGTCTTTAGCGTAGTTCCTTTATCTTCATTTGCACAAATAGCAGCCATTAACCAAGGAGTGAATTCAATCAGCTTGTCTCCAATGGGAGATAAAGTTGAAACCATCTGCTAGTTCTTAAAAGCAATGAGGCAAATTTTATTACAGAGTGATTTGGTTACTGTTGCCCTTGTTTCAGCTCACACATTAAAGTCTTTCTCTTCTGAGAAGTCTTGCCTAAGGTCCAAAATGAGACTGGTAGGTCCAATATACTGTAGATATCAGGGGAAAAAAACACAGCACTACTGAAAATCGCTCTTCAAAAGTGGCATACCAGTCTCTCAAGTCAGGATTGGCATATATAGATAGAGTCTCTAGAAGAGTCTTACAATGTATTAATTTTCTTTAGGACTTTTTTCCCCCTGTTCCTGTCCCATCTTGTTTGTATGCTAATTTTCCTGTAATATAAAAGGTTTTTTAAATTAAAAATTAACATGAAAGTTGCACATTATTTTCTGGGTTGGATTTTATTACAAAAACCACGGCATAGCCACTGTTTTTTATATATATATTTATATATATAACAGTCTTTAGATATCTTCACTGCATTCGCCATAGCAAATTATATTTAAAAAAACCCCACACGTTAATGCTAACTTAAACTTCCCAGATATTGATGCTGGCATCAGTATGAACATCCTTGTTAACTCTGCATTTTGAAATAATCCAAAGAGGTCTGGACTTCTTTATTCCAACAGTAAATAAACAGGTAGAGCCATGTGCTCTCTGAAGTCTCATTAAAATCTTCAAATTCCTTTCCAAATCACACCCCAAATGGTTGGATGAACTTAGTTTTTTAACTATGGTAGTTAAACAACAACTATGTGTAGTGTATATACTGTGATATATGCACATAATGTATAGGTTATACTACTATAATATATACAACACCTTCATTACTCTTAGGCAGATTTGGTAATGAAATTTTATCAAATTGGAAGTCATGCAAAAAATCACATTAACATTCACATCCTCATTCAATAACAGGCTAAGAGGTTGGAGTTGAAATGCTGTTGCTACTTGAATGTCAAGAGGTCTGCAATTCTTTCTGCTCATTAATGTGAAATAAAAATTGCAGCTTATTCTTCACAGACCTATTGCTCAAAACTGCAAGTTATTAAGCAGTTTTCCAGTTGCTGGCTACATGGGCTGGGAAGGGCTGGGGGGTAACAAGTAGATGGACTAATACTAATACTAAAGTAAAAATTTGTTTACTAAAGTAAACATCTGAGAGAATTAGAAACCTGAAGGTACTTCAAGAACGTGAAATCTGCAACCTTGTTCTGCTAAAATGCTCTGACATTAAATGAACAGTGAGAACACTGCTGGTGCTAAAGTGGCTTCTGCTTATAACTGTATACTTCTTTCTCTTCTAGGAATTTTTCAGTGTTAGATAAGGTTAAGCCTAAGATCAAACATTTCATTTGTGTCACCTACTTTAGTCTCCGTGTGAAACTCAGGGGAAAAGAAATAATGCTTTTGTAATAAACTCACTGAACACAACAGCTGTTCACTCTCTTTTCTGAGTGACATGGTTATGTTAGAACATGATCAAGTCTTATTTTTCACAGTGACATTACTGTGGTAGGAAGCATTACTGCCAATTTGGAAATTCTATCCTAGCAATACAAGCAAAAAAATACTTTTCAAACTCCTGTCTGCTACCTCTATTGTAATGTTATGACATTCAGATTTATGGGAACTGTCTGGACTTCTATAACAGTTATTAGCTGGAAGTCTTAGTGGGGGTCTCCTCCTGTTTTCTTTTCAATGCACACACAATATAAGTAATTATGCTTTTGGGTCAAGTGCTCTTCAGAACAAATTTTTTAGTCTGAACTTCATTTAAATTTTACACTGTACTATTTTTCTTTTCCTCCATCTTCACCAATTCAGAGGCTAAAAAATAATAAAAAACTACTGAAAAAAAAGATTTAATTTAAATGGTTTAAGAAGTTATTTGATAGTAATGGAACATTTCCACCATTTATCTGGACCTAGGAAAAATAAGGGAAATGTAGTTGCATTTATTAGACTGAGTCAACTCTTAACTGGGATTGTAAATAACATAGAAATGCCTATACAAATTTAAAATATGAAAACTGTAATTTTATTCATGGGAAGAGAATCTCTTGAGTAAAAACTTAAGCAATTTGGAGGGGTGGAGCTTATTAAAAAAAAAAAAAGTCACATCCAAAATAAGCATCTCCTGTAATAAAAAGGAAAATGGCATCTGTTTTATAGATGAAAAAAGGATCCAGCACACTGTTGGCAAAATGTTGGATGTCTATAAAATATGGGAGGTAGAATACACTTGTAATTTAAATATGGATTAACAAAATTTTTTTATTTTTATAGAGTTATTTGATATTTCCAATAATTAAAGCAGATTGCTTACAGCAGTCTCAGTTTAGGCCAAAAAAAAATTACTATTTCACTCAAGAAGACACCAAATGCCTTTGTTTTGTTTTTCTTCTTTTTTTTTTTTTAATTTGTCAGGATTGATGGGGAAAAAAAAGGAGGCACATGCAATGTTGGATGAAATAAGAGCTAAGAATAAAATATCAATTATTCAAAACAAGGAAATCAGAGGAACTTAATTTTATGCAGAGAAAGAATTCAAAGCATGTGGCCACTAAGAATACATAAAGGGGTGAATGTATATTTTAAGATTCCAGGCTAGCACATTTTAGGAGGCAAATTAATCATTCTAACCCAAGGGATGAATTAGGTGCTTAATAATCTTAGCAATCTCTGACTACATGGTGCATGTAGGGCACTAAGATACTGATAATGTCTATGGAGCCAGAACTCTCTTCAGGCTTCAAGTTTAAATAAACCATTCTAGGCAATCATCTGTAGAAAAAAAGGCTTGAGTTGTTACAGAGCATTACATTAGCATATCTGGCTGATGTTACAGCAATATCAAACATCTTTCAAGAACTGCTTGTCTGGAATAGTTTTTCCTCCCTCACTAATGAAAAAAAAATCTAAGCTGAGCTAAAATACTTCATTGACTTCTGCAATCTTTCGTTCTCACTGACAAATATTTGTCTTACATGTGTGCTGTTGTGCCTTAAAGGTTATGGATCATCTGTAACAATGTGTAGTGTAGCAAGGGACTAATGTTTCCCATTCTGCATTTGTTGTATAGTTCCTGTACATGAATGGATTCTAACTTCAGATTTTTCCACACCTAAGGAACTCCACATATTATGGATTCATTTTTACCCATTGTTTATTATATGTACTTTTAATGATTTTAGACCTTTCTTAACATGCAGGTTCCATTACAAGCATTTTGGGTTTTGAAAGGGAATTGTGAGATCAGAATTAAAGAGGAAATACTTCTAAGAAAAGTTATGTTAAAGAATACTTTGTGCATATTATACATGTAACTTTATTTTAACAAAACAATACCTTTCCACTTTCCTTCCTTGCTTCTGAAGTTTATGTACTTATGTACTTACACCATTTTTTTAATCCCATTACATTCCTCAGTGCCCACAGAGTGGAGACTTAAGCCCCATTTAATACATCTAAGCCCATCACTCTACTGAATTCCAGTGTCACCACTATTTTGTTTTACAGCTACTTCAGGCAAGGTTATTAGAGAGGAAAACAGAAACAGAGCAAGCCTGACTTCCACCTGGGACCACACAGGGACCCTACGTCTGTGCCCATGATACGTCTTTGCCTGCCAAAGGTTTAATGAATGCTCCCAAACCCATAGACTATCGAGCTAGGTCAGACATTTTTAAGGAGTCAAAACACCACAGTTAGAATTTCTGGAGTTGTACATAATAAACAATCAAGTAAATTCAAACGTCTGTGAGGAAGTCAAGCAGCCATGATGAAAACACGAGGTTATGGCTGTTTAAACAGTAGCCTAAATTAAGGCCAATAGAAACTGAGTTCTCATAGACCCATAGGACTAAACAGGACCTCAAAAAGTCAGCTAATCCATTCTAATACAAAAATGTAGGATTAGTTATACATGTCTCATCTAAGGAAGATGTTTGCCTAAGCCATCCTAAAGGAATTTCTTAAATTGTGACAGCAATGTCTTTTTATCTCTCTTAAAAAATCTAAAACGAGGAAATGATAGTTTAACTGTTACCATTCAGAATGAAACCTTGTTCTAAATTTTTGAGACAGCAACAGCCTGATTGACTCTACAGGGAAGAAAATCTTTCCCCTTTCTGTCAAACAGCTGTCACAAAACCACTTCGAAGAAGCTTTTCATAAACTTAAGGAAACACCACTTAAATGCATACTAAGGCTCAAAGAGAAGATGCGGCAAGGTCAGCAAAATATTTTGAAGTAGCAGAACTTGTGGCTTTGCTGGAATTATATACTGCTCAAGCACTATTCTCTTCCAGCCTCTCAACTACTTCTTGAAGAAGCAGCTACCTATTGCTTGAATGAACAAACAGAATTTCTCCTCTGAACAATAGTATTTTAAAAATGGTACAAAACTGGGAGGGGTGGCTGACACCCCAGAGGGTCGTGCTGCCATCCAGCAAGACCTGGACAGGCTGGAGAGCTGGGCAAGGAAGAAC
>JAOXJM010000001.1:152067947-152078394 GCA_026413425.1 Tringa solitaria
TTTTAAGTTCTTAATTACAATAAGCCTTAAGTTAATGTAACTAACTCCCCCATTTCAAATAACCTATCTTGTTTTAAGCAAGACGAGAATGGGATTTTTAAAAGTAGGTTTTCCATTATTTTTCTATAGTGTTGCAAACTGTTATGAGATTTAGCTAATACTACAGCAGAATTATGAAGTGTAATTACAGAAACTATTTTATCCCATCATTTCACAGATATATCAAAGGCTGACAGCTCAAGCTGAAAAATATACTGATTTCTGGTAACTGTTATTTCAGTCAAAAGTTAAAACATAAATATTCCTCATTCTTTTTCATTATTTCTGTCATACTTTAATGTCTAAAGAAAACAAAACTATAAAAAGCAGGTAATAATGTCTTTCTTTGTAAGATTTTTTTTCCCTTAAAAAGTCATATTGATTTCTTACTGTTTTCATCTGTGAAAACATAGAATAGAAATCCTGAACTCTATTATACAGTATAAGTCCAGAGTAATTCTGTTAAAGGAACTCCCTTGGAGTAATTCTGATTTGACACTAATATAATCAAGACCATCACATCTTGATTGTTAATGAAATCAGAAGAATTAAGAACTGCTATAAAAAGCAGAGCACAGCACTCTGTTTCTGTAGACAAACATACATTTACACAAGCACTTACATCCTTGTATTTAACCTTTTCATCTTCTTTAAAAATTCTAGGTATAAAAACCTGCTACACAAATGCATCAAGGAGGATACAAAATTGACATTGACTTCTCAGTCAGGAAAATGTCTGAAGGAAAAAAAGAGGTGTGTCTCTGTAAAGAAGAACCACAGAAATGAGCTCTTATTCCTCAGGTCAGGTCAGAAGTTAACAGAGCCATGGGAGAAAAGGAGAAAAGCACTTCAGTTTATGTCAGCTAGAGGCAAACTCCTTAGAAATGAAAGGCTAAGCACACAGTGGGGCCAGAGTCCCATTTGGAAGTGTTGTTCCTCACTGATTTTATCCAAGGACTATAGACACTTATCTCTTTGGTGAATTTCACACTGTTCACGGGTAAAAAACTATTTATTTACCCCTCCACATCAAAGTAAAATACTGCACAGCTTTTGGCATGCTGTAAACTGAGCAGCACCTGAAATGTTTTTTCTAAGCACCACTGAGTTAAAAACAGAGAAAGCCTGCTGGCAGCTTGCTGCATATACATATGACAGAATAAAAGACATATGAAAATGTACTCTTTATAAAGACTACTAGCCATTTCTAAAAAAAAGTTCAAATTAGGTGTTTTTATAGCTTTTAGTGTTTTAGTTTTAGTGACACCTTATTGTCTTTTTTACTAGAACAATACTGAGTCCCGATTTCAAACCATGTAAGCGTGCCATTGGCTTCTGTCACAACCATGGGACTCCAGTGTACTACAGAGATAACAAATCAGTTCACTTAAACTGCTATTATTATATAATAGTAAAATTATATTATTATATGTAATATTAATATTATACGATAATAATATTATACAATAATAATTCAACTCTAATGTCTCTGATAACAGATTTTTTACTATTATTTTTATTATATGGATTCTTTTAAAGCAACCCATTACATTTAACAATTCTTTACAATAAAGTGTACATGCATTCATGAAAATTAGAAGCTTTTCAGTAATTTTTACAAAAATTTTGTTCTAACCGAGAATTACTACACCAGTACCAAACTTCTGACATTTCAAGGCTTCTTTCATATAAACACTTCAGCATACAAGTAGCTTTTTATGTATACCTTCATGGGATAATATGTACCAGATCATATTTCACTTTTATAGAACCCTGCAATTTAGCTCTTACTAAATTCTACGACTCTTTCTATTCAGGGAAGAAAAATAGCAGCTCTTCATACTGTAGCATTAGTAGTCCACTTAAGACCATCTCCAAGGTCAGCCCTGGCCCCCTAAGCAATCAGAGAATTTGGTAGAGCCCATAAGGATGTCCTCTGTGCTGGTGAATCTGGGTTTTTTCCTGCTGCAAACCTGGCACAAGGAGTGTAGCAGGAGAGGGTAAGTATCCAGATGGAATGGGTCTCACAGTTAGGACAGTCCACTATGTACTTCACTCCATGGTCAGGCAACCGCAGTGATGGTAAGGGAGAGGCCATGGCCATGCTGCCTTCTCCATAGCACATGCAGAGCCACTTACCTGGGATGCAGAGACAAGCCCACAAACTGAAGAAAGCAGAGATACCGCAGTTAGGGTTACTTTCAATCATGGCACACAAAGGTAGGCCAATGCTTTTTGGACTCCCCCGCCCTTGAAAAGCCATGAAAATAATAAATATATTCTGGCTTAAGATTTCTCATAATGTGCCTTCCCTAGAAAAGTATAGGTAGAATATCCTCAGTTTTCTAAAGCTTGCTTAAAATAATGGGCTCCTTGCTACCCAAAAGCCTGCAAGGACCCATCCAAGGATAAGGAGTGTCATAGCAATCATATTCATGAGTGAAAAGCTTCCTGCATGATCAGCAAAAGCATAAAATGAGGCCATGCTCAAAAAGAGAGGGACATAATGTGCCAGAAAACCTGAATTAGACTTCTCTGCGTTTAACCAGTCATGTGAGTTACTCTGAAGAGTGTTTATTGACTTGTTACAGCACAGCTCCAGGATATATATGGGCGTCCCTCCTTTCCTATGTGAGCCTCTGAAGGAATCTCATCTCTGCTCCTCTGCTGTCTTTCTATCTCTCTGCTTAATCAAGGACCATATCTTTCCCCTTATTTCTAGGGAAGAAGCTCACATTCCTGCTCTGAACACGAGTCTTTATTTTCCCTACAGCTGTTTCATAAACATCACCACTTACACAGTGGCAAAGCTGCCAGGATGAGGCCTTGCCCTATTTAGCAAACCTGGGATCTGACCTTTTAAGAAACACCACAACCCTTTGGCGTTTCTGTCAGAAACTTAAACCTCTCAACTTTGTCATCAGATTTCACTACCAAAAATACTAAAATGTACTACTCTATGAGCTAAATGACTTTCCACTTTGCACAGACCACACAGGGATTATGCTTTTTAAACTATTTCTAGAAATAAATAAAAAAATATAAAAATGATAAAATAAATAAAATGTCAAACAATGTGACAGATTCAGAAACAACCAAGACCAGACACGGATCATCACGGCATTGAAAATGAACACACCTGCCCAACCAGCAGGTCTGCCTTGCAGGTGGTGTGTACCTTTTATGACAGTGTTGACACACATTATCTCAAAACTGACATGAAATCATAATGCAGTCAAGGTCTAAAAGAAATGGGGAGAAAAATCTGTAATAATAGTATTTTGCTTTTATTGACTAGCAGTTAAATAACCACCTTCTCTGTTTGGTACCCCTCTACCAACAGAGCAGTAAAGCTTCAGTGTAACTGCATGCTATAAAATCTAATTGACTGTTGTCCAAACACTGGATGTAAAGTGACATGCCACAAACTTGTCTCTTGTTCATTTACTGCAGTAGGAAACGCTGTAGTGATTTACTGAACAAGGTGCTCTGCTTATTGTCTATGATTTACTCTGCAGCCATGCAGAAAATGGCAGGGCTGACAGACTTCAAGAAAAGTTTGTCAGCCATTACCCCCATGGGTTAGTCAGCAAAATCTTCTGGTTGGTGATAAGCAATTCTCAGCGGAACACTTTTTTGTTTTTATTCTGGATTTTATTATCTTATCCCCCAGAGCTTCTAAAAATGTTCTTTTTAAGGTTTTGAATGAAATCTTTATTGGCTCACATAGTGTGTAATTCACATTCTCCATAAAAGTGCTGAATGCTAACCAGAAGTATTAGATGAGAATTTTAAAAAGCTATATTTAAAATATCCTACTGAGGCACTCAGGAACACAGCAAAAAGAATAAATACTGAGAAAAGAAAAAAAAAAGGACAGCAAATATATAGTGTGCTATAAAATGTCAGCTTTTAGCGGAGCTGCTCAAAGACTTGATTGCCATTTGCATAGAATTACAGAATTAGCTACTACGGGGGAACAAAGCAAAATCATATTATTTGGATTTGAGCTAAGCTGCTTTCTCAGATGGGGGCAAGCTTGGTATGACATTATTTTATCACTCAGATGCAAGGATTAAACGTTGTTCTTTACATGAGCTTTTCTGGAGACTGCAGCCAGTAGCACCCATGTTCAGGAAAGCGGTGAGAAGAGCATTTAAATGTTGCCAATGCTTTAAGCTCAGTGGCCTAAAGGACCAACATACCGTGTCAGATCCAAGGTCTATCTACAGAGCAGTGTCATGAATCAGACAAGGAGATGTACATGACAGGGCAATATATGGTCATTACCCCCGTACAGGCTTCCAGGCTCTTATAAGCAGTATTTATGAAGACAACATTGTCCAGGACTCTCACAGACATGCACCTACTGTTCTTCCACAAGAAACAGCCTCCTGAAGTCTCAGCCTGGTCCTTTATTAGTAATAGCAATAGCAATTCTCTTTTTGAGAGTTCACAGAAACATCAGACTCTTTGGGCTATACATTGCCCAGGTGATAACAGCCGTTGCCCAGAAGAGACTCCAACCTCTGCAGCAAGGTCAGGACCATATGAAAGAACACAACCTACTAGCAGCACTCTCCAAATAAGCATGCAGATAATAAGATTTTTTAAAAATTATGGTAAGGAGATATTAGAATATTCAGATTTATCCTGTCTTGATTTTGACTTTCTGTGTTACATTAAATGTGTCCCAGGACAAATTAAAAGCAAATATAAGCCTGGAAAAAAAGCATTAGGGAAAACCTATCATAAGGAAAGAAAAGAAAGTCACAGAAGCTAAAGCCTGAGTAAAGCTGCAGGAAGACACCTAAGAATACCATAACCTGTGTAAGGGTGAAAGAAACAAAACAAAAAAATGGTTCTGAATATATAATTGTCCAAGAAAAATAAGTTTAGACTAATTAATAATATTTTTGGAAGAAAGGAACAAGCTTTCACATCACACATGCCCCTGCTCAGTGTCAAACAATACCTGAGGCAGGAGCCTGTTCAAGCTGCCAGCTGAAACCTTTCACCAGGGCACATTTTCCTTGGGCTTCTTCTCCTACCCAAGCCTACAAGAGGGCAGCCTTACCAGGATTTCATAGACGTTCTGCACAGTGTAGCTGTAACCTTGTGGAGTCATTGGCTTCAATGGACAGTACATGCACAGGAGGACCAAGACTTCCCAGAAACACCAAACATTTTGGATATGAGTGGCAGAGTTCAGTTGATGAATCTGAGATTTCCAGGTATCCAGCAGCTTAGTCAAAGCAGAGGTATCTGGATTTGCAGGCATGAGGTGCTCATAAAAATTACTTCCTTCTCAAATTCCCAACAGATAAACTTCCAAGCAGATATTATTTAATGTCTGGGGAAATCCAGATGTAAAATTAGGAGAAAAGATTGCAGAAAAACCTCTCACTCACTCAGAGGTTTCTGCTCAGACATCATTCTCATTATGAGGTATTACAAGCCAGTGAAGTCTTAAATCTGAAAATGAATTAAAATTATGTCAAATAAGAATAGCTTCAAGTGCATTCTAACAGTTCACAAAATGTTAGCTTAGGACAATATATCTAGGGAGAGAAGAAGAACTGGAGTGCTTCTTGGATTTATTAGAAACCAATATAGCTGTGGAAATTTGAAATACAAATCCTCAGACATATTAACATTAGAACTGAGGCAGCAGTAGTGCCGGAAGGGGCCCACCAGCATTAGATGACAAGAAAAGAGAAATGATTCAGCTCTGTGATACAGCCAGTTGTAAATCTGTGGAGAACGGGGAGATATTCTGCTGGTTTTAGGTTAATTGTTAATAACCTTGTTTCTCTGCCTTGCTTTGTGCTGTTTATGAAGAAATAATGAATTCAGGTCACATCCAGGGCTGAGGGATGTGGAGACTGAACTGCAACTCTTTGGCTTGTGCGGCCAGTCAGAAATAAAGGAGGCAATCCCCACAAGTGGGGCATGGCAGCCAGGGAAGAGAAACATATATCCCTCAACAGTGAATTTCTAACAATGAACCTCTCCCAAATGTGCGTCAAAGGCATCATGTCACCCAAACTTCATTATGAGACACAAAGAGATGAAACAAGAAAGGAAGGGAGAGGGGAAAGGGGATGAATCTCACCTAATCTTAGTCACGTAAAGGCTAAGATCTGTCAACAACCAGGGGGAAGTTTATTCAGGAATGGGTGTCTGAAGTAGGTGGAATAACTTAAAGTCAATGAGAAAAATTTCAGGTAAACTGACAAAATTCTGAGGAGGTCAAGTCTAGGCAAGACACAAACACTTTAATACTATTTTTTATTAGTTTTATTTCTAATTGCTTCATGAAAAGGAAAGAAAAATAATTACTTAAATATGGTCTGAGCAAAAGATTGCAAGACTGTACTTTAACATCAAATAAGAAATAATATTGGAAATTATTCTATGTGGGTGGCATTTTCATGAAAAGAAAAAGAAAAAAGGCAAAAAAAAAAAACCTCCAGGAACAATTTTGATGAAAATTAAAGTACAGGTGAATCCAAATATGAAAAGTTTAAATTAATCGGGAGTTATTATTCTAATTTCTACCCACCCTGTTTCCAGAATTCCTTTCCAGAAATAATGCCTTTTTGAAAGACTGAATGCAAAGGAATCCAAAAAGATCATGTCCTTTACTGGAATTATTTCTTTAGAAATTTTTAAGTTATATTTACAGAATAAACCTTAGAGAGACTGAATATGAAAAGCATGAAAGATATTAATCTTTAAATGTGAGACTAGCAACAATGGAATAAGGAATGTCAGAGTTACTGGGAGTATTTTTGGCAGAATTGAACTCATCAGGTGAAAATAAATGCATTTGCAAGTGCTTGACTGATAAACACTTGACTGATAAAAGCTGAACAAACCCTACAAAAAATATAATAAAGATGATTAAAAAAAAAAAAAAAGAAGCTTTCTGTTATTAAGTAACAAAAGAAATTGAGGAAACATCAAACAATCTCAGACACAATACCCAAGAAGTAAAAAGTGGTGTGGTTTATCAAACTCTCAATTGAAATTATAGATGATTTGCAGCTAGCCCTGCCTGAAGCTGCTGTCTCCTTACGTGTTTCATTGGTAGCTACTAGAGTTAAAGAAACCTCACCACAACATGTTAAGTGTCTGTTAAAATTAGGTCATGACCATTTATATCACATTATGTGATAACTAAGGAGGAACAGAATGGATTCCAAGTGCCTGCAAGTTCATATTCTTCTAAACCTTCCACCTCTGCACATTTTACGGCTTCTTATTAATGGGTCAGGTGTTTTAAACTGTTTTCTGTTTATATACCTCTCACAGCACTTTTATCCCAGGTGAGCACACCTCATTACCCTTTAGTGTGCCATTTAAGTGTCACTTCTTTACTTTTCCTTTTACATGCTCTTTATAGGTATAGGTACTCATCTACAGGAGCTAATAGTCCCAAATGACCAGAGACTCATGAATACAATGTGATTCATAAGTAACTTCTGGAAAGTCAAGAAACAACTTGTAAAAAGATCTGGCTCCAGCAACTAGAATTCGTATGACAGAGAGCCTGGAATTTTATTTTCAAAGCTTCTTACCCAAGATGTATCCATCATACCCATTTATTAATCTTACATGTGCAAAATCTTCCCATGCACAAGGAAAGTAAGTCAGTAATCACCCAAAGAGCAAATTTAAGTGTGCATCTTGTCTGTGCAGATGTGTGGAGAGGAACTGAAGGGCTGGAGGAACCATAATATTCTGGTCCAGACCTACTGTTGTGCAACAAGGTCCCTGGCCTGTACCAAACTACAGATATATATTTGTATTTTTAGGAATTAAATAAAACAGGAAATTTGAAAACGCATGGCTAGGAAAATTCACATTTACATATATTGATTCCTAGATTTGATGTTCACATTTTATTTTATTTTGTTTAAATTATATTAATCTCACACAGCCAAAGTATCTTCAGATAATTCAGTTCAATTATGTTTTTGTTTGAGTGGTTTTGTAGGAAAATTTTTCCCTACTTGGCATGAAAAGTCATTTTTAAAGAAGTTCTGTAATTCAGAAGCAGAACAAGAGGTAGATTCACAGGCTCTTGAAGCCAATGTGCATTATCCTCTTAATTTTGCAGGAGATGGAACTTCTGGTAAAAATGTTTAACTGAAGGACTAATTTTTGATATCTCTGCTCGCAGTTTCAACTATTCAACTATTTTGCAGCACAGTGTCAGTCAAAATCCAATGAGTGTCACTGTGTTTGCTGGAGCTTGTCCCTGTTCCTGCGGTTCTCCGTATCGGAAGAGTATGCTATCACCCCTCCTCAGTTCACATGCCTGGGCGCCACAGGCAATGGGGGAGAAAGAATTGCATTTTCATAGGTAAATTGTGCCTCAGAATAGCATTGGGCGTTGCCAGGATGGTCCCCAGGACATTGGCCTAAGAAGTTCTCCAAGACTTGCCAATGTATGCACATCCTCTAAGACCACTTTTGGTAAAAAATTAGTCTGTAAGAGCAGGGGCATCTGACCTGACAGGACATTGACCTTACCCAAATTTATGCCTGCCAGAATACTGTATTTTATTAATGCAGGTTATGGGGCAACTTTTTCAGTGCGTCTTTACTTCCTATTTGAAAAATCCTTTTTCAGCGAATCAATCAAAAGGGGCTTAAGAAGAAGACTGACCTCCAACAAATCAATTATATCTTAAATGAAAGCTCTTTTGTAGTCTTCTTTTTTTAAAAAAAGTAAGTTAAATACAGTTTATCTTTAATAAAACTACCACAAAGTAATTTTATTGTATAACAAAGGATATATCAATGTCCATAGTTATAGATTTTCTGTAATAGCTAAAGTCACAATGATCCATGCGCTTTCACCCAGGTTACTTATTTCCTAGTTTAGAAGAATAAAAAGTATAATTTAAATTTAATTATCCTTTTAAACTGTCATATAATAGGGATTTAGCTTTCCAAGAAATCACCTTCTTAAAACTCACCTCTGAACGGGGTGATAATGTTGTTACAAGACAGCAAATTATTTCAGAACACAGTATCTATTATGGGTTAGTGCGTTTGGTAATCAGCCCATCAACATGTAAAGGTTTTGGAATTTGACCTATTCAAGGGACATACGTCTGTGTATTAAATCCTGACTTCCAGTATTGCCACTGCCATAGCTGCTGGTTTTCTCTGTGCCTATTTCCAGAATTTCAATTCCCAGACTCTGATTACTAAACAACCCTCAGGATGACCCATTAAAATCTAGTATGAATAAACAAGTTAGAATAAGACCCACCCCCATTTGCTGCAAATCCAAAATAAACTTATACTACATCCCTAAGGTTCAAAGCCTTTGGTTAACTTTGCTTTGAATTATTTTGGTATGTTTCAGCTCTTCTAGCTCTGGAGATGAAAGTGTAAATATATCACGAGTCAGCTTCCTCATATGATATTTTCCATGGAATTTTGCAGACACAAGAGGTTCAGAAAGTTTAGGAAATTTCCAATTAAAAGTCTGTAGCTTGTCTGTGCGCATTCTACAGCACTTGTGTTAACACGTGTACACACATACACACCTCTTAAGTATTTAGTGACATCAAAAATGTTGCTTGTCTCAGCTCAATGTTTTTTAAATTTCTTTAGTCTCCAGTCTGAGAATGTAAACTGACTTTGTACTAAAGATTTTGTCTAAATAGAACGAAAATACAACGCATTAAGAATTTCAAGAAGCCTTTTGTAAGACAAAACACACACAAAATATGAAGAATTTATGACCAAATTATAAGAAAAAGAAATAACTGAATAAAGAATAAATATAAATATCTTAATAGTCCATTGAAAATAACAAATTGAAAAACTTTTTACAGTGGCCAAGAGTTCACTTGACCACGAGTTTACTTGGAAACAATGAATAATAGCTTGGTTTCAGCACAGTCAATGACATCTGTATATCTATTTCAGTAGAGCCAGAATCTAAATTTATTTATAGTAAGTCTAATTTGGGCCTGCCTTGCCTACCTCAAAAATGGCTTATTCATTTGTAGCTCATTGGCTACAACTGTCTGCCTCTGAAAGCAAAACCAAATTCCTGGTTTTTGACTCAACTATTTCCAATAATTTGCATATATTGGACCAACACAGAATCTATTATGAAAGGGATAAGAAGTGCCTACCTAAAATACAGGAGGATTGCATTTGATGACCAGGGAGTTCCCCATCAATTGCTGGTAGTGAATGAAACAGAGATTCATCATCCAAAGACAACAAAAGGCATGTTTTTTAGATTTCTGTATTTTTCTATATTTCCAGCACAATAGGTAGAATAAGACTGCTGAAATTATTTCTTCCCATGTGTGTGATTGGACGCAGGCAGACCCCAGGAACAAACGAGAGACCGCAAATAAAGGAACACAAG